>JACGWL010000011.1:5088803-5491914 GCA_034509725.1 Sesamum angolense | reverse complement strand
CGGAATTATTCCCTATTGTTATGTAACCGAACTTTCGTTCGGTTCCATTTTTCTGGAAGGTCTCCTCGTTAGTGGAAAAAATATCTAAATATAATATTAACCATATATTTCTTCAATAAACCTGGCTCTGATACCATTCTGCCTCCAGCCCCATGTAATTGGGGTCCCACCAAAAGGCACCTATCAGTTTGCTGACCCGAACCGTTGGCTTCTTGGCCAGGCTTTAGAGGTCACCCCCTACGGAGAGCTGCGCTTCGGGACTGGGCGGATCGCCACATGTCACGCAGTAGAGGATCGGGGTTTTTTATAAGCTCTGATACCATTCTAGTGAGCATGCGATTGAATGCAAATTTTCAGACATAAACAGTACGTGAGATGCAGGACTCGGTTGTTCCAATAACTATTCAGTTATCTTAAGGGAACAGTTGAGTGGATTCTCGATATACTGAATTTGTATGAAAACTGAAAATGGACTGAACTTCATAGTAGAGGGGTAAAATGATCTTAGAATTTGTTAAGATCTTTTGTCAGATCTGTTCGGTGGACTAAAATTGAGTGTTTTAGGAAGTTAGTGGACTAAATTTAAATTGCGCAAACTTAATGGACTGAAATTAATCTCGGATAAACTTAAAGGACCAAACGAATCTTTTTCCCTTATTTTCTCTACCATTTTCAAGATCAAACTGTCAAAAATGTTTTAACTAATACATACGTTTTCCCGATAACAGGTGATACATTTCCTGTTGGTTGTGCTTTTGATGAATCCATTGTTCATCATAAGGTAACAAAGTCTTGTTCGAAATGTGAAATTTACTGCGAAAAAGGAAAAAAAAACTACGTGGAAGATATACAATATTAATTCAATTAAATCGATTTTGTGATGTAGTATTTCAAGGACAATTTTGATTTTAACAACCCTGCTTACAACACTAAGAATGGGATCTATCAAGAAGGATGCGGGCTAGACAAGGTTCTCATGTCATGGGGCCACGACGAATACATGTACTTGGTAAGCCCACAAATTCTATTCAAATTGAATTTTCTTTTGCATTTCGTATTTTATTTCACACACACACACACACACACACACGACACATGTATAAAAAAAATGTTAGATCAAATTGATAACATAATCTTTATGCACGATATGTGAATATGTGAAATAACATAAAAAAATATAACGTGAATTGTAGTAGAAAATCGAATCCAAAATTTTACATGGTTTAGGAATTTTATAACCTATGGCTTCTTACTAACAAGATTTGGACAGAAATTTACATATGATCAACTTTTGCCTGTTTAATTTTTTTTCCCTTGTCTAAATCGAAGGTGTGTAAGGAAAACGGAACAACTCTACCTTCGGCCGCATTGTTCATCATCCGTTTCCACTCATTCTATCGTAAGAATTTACATTTCTTCTCCTCAATAAATGAGTATATAAAACTATTTATTTTTATTTAATTACATTAACATGTTATATATATGCAATTTGCAGCTATGCACAAGGCTGAGCTTACACACACTTGATGAATGAGGAGGATAGGGAAAATCTTGAATGGCTGAAGAAATTCAAGTAAATTAAATACACGCTATTTTTGTGATTTTTTGAATAAGTAAATGAGACAAATACTAATATTATTTTTTAATTTAACTCAAAAAATTCCAGCAAGTATGATCTGTACAGTAAGAGCAAAGTCAGAATGTTTGAAAAAGTGAAACCATACTATCTCTCCCTCATTGAGAAGGTAAATAACTTTCACTGGTCGTAGTATTTTACCTTTTCTTTTATTTTTTGGATTACTTTTCTAATACAAAGTTAATTACTGCAACTACAGTACTTTCCCGCAAAACTAAAATGGTAAATTTCTAGCAAGGTGGTGTGAAGTTATATATATTAGGTGAAGGGCTGCTCAAATTTAGATGTAAAGTGTAAATAAATGAACTACAGCATGAGAGTTCTTCTTTGGTCCTCTTCTTTCTTTCTTTTTCTCAGTCATTTATCTTTCTAGTTATTGGAGGTTAAGGCCTCAAGTTGCATGTAATGTGTCTGAATTTGTATATTGTTCATATACATATATACAATAAAGTAATTTTTTTCAGATTACTTGTGTATATATATCTTATGTTATGAATTAATTATTCATTATATACAACATAAGACATACAGTTATTATAACAACTGCCTAACGGTCGAGGTTGAGGCTAGGCAAGGCATAATTTTCAAATAAATAAACTGAGAAATAATATTTTGGATAATTATATTTCTCTTCTCTAAGTTTGGTGTAATTACACGTAAATCTGTTGTGGTTTAGGAAATTACATCTAACACTCCAGATTTGCTTCTGTCTAGCAAATAAGTATCTCAATTAGTGAAAATTTACCAAATATACTGATATTAATAAAAAATTATAAAAAAGTCTATATTAACCCCTAATTGGCTTATTATTGATTTATTGCAGGTCAAATAAATTTTTTAAGACCAAATTACCCTCATATGTCTTTACGCGTTAATGCATGTGAGGAGGTATATCTTCACCGTTATAAGGGTAGTTTAGTTCGAAAAAAATTGTTTGACCTACAATAAGTTAGTAATCAGTCAATCAATGGTTAGTATCAATTTTCATTCAATTTTTTTTTTAATATCAGCAAATTCAGTTCATTTTGACTAACGAAGAGACTTATTTGTTAGACAGAAGCAAATTTCAGGAGTGCTAGATATAATTTTCCAAACCACATGAGGTCTATGTGTAATCACATCAAATCTTAGGGGAGGTGAATGTAATTATCCTTAATCTTTTTGGTCCCATTTCACTTTTGGTTCCATTCATTATGATTAATACTTTTAGTCTCGTAACTTAGAAAAAATAACACTTTTGATTCTTATTCACTTTTTCGTCTATAATTTAATGGTGTAGGTCACTTGCCCAACACATGGCTGTTAAGTATTTTTGGCTGGAGGAAAACTTGGCTCTTCTTCCCGCAGTAGCATATAAATGATCCACTTGGCCTATTTAATTCACTTGTTACAGACATGATTCTTTGTGTTGCTTTTAGTTGACAGAAATATTGGAAGGGTAGAATTCAATTTTTGTGAGAGAAGAAAGAAATTCTCCTTTTGTTGCCCTATTTTTCTTCAAAATTTGTGTTTTCCCTTCAAATGTATGTAGTTGTATTTCCTCTCCAAAGTGTTCTCAAATTGGACGACTCATCAATTCTCCCGGAAACCAAAAATACTTAACGGCGACGCACTGGGCATAACCCCCCCCCCCCCCCCGCAGCTCAATCGCCCCTCTCCGTTAAATATGACTAATGATGTTAACTTTTCAATAAAATGACCATTATTCACTTACTTAATATATATTATTTCTTATTTTATTAACCATTGGATTGATTATACCAAAACCGTCAAATCCAATCAATTAATCTCATTTGTTAGAATCTTAAATTTCTAAAAAAAAAAAATCAAGGGTTCATACTGTATAAATTAATAGTATATATTATAAACAAATTAAACAAAATTAAACCCCACCCCCCACGTACCTCCCCCTTTCTTCCTCGCGCAACCCCCGCCCCACGCCACCACTTGCTGTCTCTCCACTCCCCCCATGCCCCGTCGTAGCCCCTAAATTTGGGCTGCGACAAAGAAAGAAGAGCGCCGCCGTCACCCTTCTGTGTGGGGAAAGACATGTTGCTCTTCTGTAAGCCGTCACCCCCAATTTCTAAAGTTTTTTAATTAATTTATTTTTTTAATTAATTAAACATAATTTAAATAATGATAAAAATTAAATATATGTTTTCATTAATTTATAATTATTATTATATTTAAAGTAATTTATAACATATAATTATTATATATGCTTATTATTTATATTAATGTAGAGATCTGAATTTGAAAAATAATATTTAATATATTAATTTTTTTAATGTATTTTTTTAATTTTTTGTATTTTCACTAAAAAAAACAGTCTTATAGCAATGGAATTATTGCCACAGATATATCTGCTGTAAATTTACAATGATTTTTAATTTTCATGCCAAATTTCGTTGCAAACTAATAATAAACTTTGCAACGAATTGATCGTTGTAATTTTTCGTAGCAAATTATTGCCAACTCATAGATGACCCACAATTGTCATAAATCGTTGCACATTTCGTGACAAAAATATTGCCACGATCGCGGTCCATTGCAAATGTGCAATGAAATTTGCAACAAATTGCAATCATTGCAATATTGAGACGATATTTGTTATCATATCTATTGCAAATAATTTGCAACGACAATTGCAACGGAATCAGGTCGTTGCAATCTAATAATTTTGTTGCCATGAATTTTGCCACGACCTACTATATACCCTTTTGCCACGGGGCTAATTCTGTTGCAATATTGCCACGACCTTTGCAACAAATATTATTTGTGGCAATTGTTGATTGCATTGCAACGATATTTTATTATTAATGTCCGTTGCAAAATAAAATTACAATTTAGCAACGAATAACTGGCCATTGCAAATTTATTGAAATTTCACACGACTTCTGCAACGACCTATGAAATTGTAGTTATTTGTACATTAGTTGAAGTTATTACTTATTGTACCGTTGCAGTAGCGATGGATTTAACAACGAAAACCGTCCGTTTGCAATCCATACATGACAGTTGTATCCCATTATTTTGAATTCGTTACGTTACCATGAAATTTGCAGAAATTTTGTCTTCGTGGCAAAATCCGTTACAAAGTCCATGTCAACACCTGTTGCAAAAATAAAATACAAAAAACCCTCTATTATGCTTAACACTCGTTTTTATAAGCATCCATAACTAAATCTCCCTCTTATCTCCTTTCACTCAATCAGTATTTTAATACTTTCTTTGTATAAAATTTTTGGATTACGCCGGCGCAATTAGTCACACGTCTTTGTATAAAACTCACCATATTCTGAGACAGGGTGGGGATCGCCAATCAACTCTGGGCCAACTCTCATAACTACCATGGTTGCTGCCCAATGCAAAGCCTTTCTCGTCTCTTTCAACAAAACAATATGCAATTGTTTGGGGGTGGGGGAAATGAGGGCTGAAAGTTTGGGGGAAATAGGAGAGTCGTTTTCGAAGGAAGGCTTTGACTAAAGAAGAGGCACATGAGATGTGCCTGCCTCTGTTTTTATCCTCCATTACTTACCACATTAGTATCCTAGTGTACGTAATTCCCACGTAGAGACACACATGGTTTGGGTCACTGGACAGTTAAGCAACTAAATGATACATTAGTAATTTTCATTTATTTTCATTGAAAAATAAGCTCGAAAACCCTAAATCAGACGAAATTGATCATAGTGTATAAAATGTGATAACCATCATAATTAGTGGACTAAAATTAAACGAGGACAAAGTTAATGGACTAAATTTTTTTTCCCCCAAATTACATTCTTCAATAGGAACTTGCGCGGTCAATATCCTTGATCCTCCCATTGCTTGAAAAGTTACAATTTCATGTTCTATTTCACTCTCCGATCGGGGTTCTTTTCACCTTTCCCTCATATATGATACTACTTTGTTGTCAGTCGCCTCACGATTTTTGGTTTACTGCCTACAACATTATTCTTTAATCCTCTAATAAATTCAGAACCTACACTATCCAAACCCCAGGGAGCTCATCTCTCTAAAAAAACAGAAAAATATCCAAAGTTTGTCCTACACCAAACTTTATTCCAAAAGCAATCATGGAATAGGTGCTATCTTGAAGGACATCAACTCATAAAAGACCCTAGCTAGACTTAGACCCACAACACAAGGATAACAAATAAGAAATTAAACTCGATTATAATCGCCCAATGCCATTTGGAGATCCTTGAAGAACTCAACGCACTTGTGTAGGGTTTCCTTCCTGGTGAATACGAGTGGGTAGGCCAGGCGGATATTATCCAAGTAGCTACTACTGGCGATGAGGGTTACTTCAGCTGCTGGTCTCTTTCCGGATCCATCAATTGGGATCTCGCTGCATTCTATGCTGCTGCTCTGCACCAATGTCACCTCACAGAGTTCCCCGCGATGATCACCTTCCGCCGGGAATGTGTAGATTCCATTGTCGTCGGTTTCACCGCCTGTCATGCGGTATGTCACATTCCCGCTTGCCTTGTCTTTGCATTCCAACTTCACTTTTGCTCCTGTATATGTGTGTGTATATATATATACATGTCAATAATATCATCAAATGCGTGTATATATATACATATTAGCCATTGGTGTGTGAGAGAGAAGATATTACATGTCGTATTCGTTCATGTACCTGGCATAGGCTCGCTGAATTTATTGAAGAAATTGACACGGCAGACATCGCAGAACACCATTCCCTTGACGATGAATTCAGGGGTCTGGGAGTTGGCGACATCAGCGAGAGACAAGAAGCAGAGAGCTCCGGCTAAGATGATCGCGAATTGTGCGAGTGTTGCCATTTTCATTTACTGTTTTGTTTTTTATTTTGTTATTGTATTGGAATCAGGAGAATGAGAAAATGTTTGAGAGTTATTGGTGATTGTTGAGAGGTGGAGGGATGTACTTATATACATGTCCTAAAGATGGTTAGTTATTTGTGTGAGGTTGAAAACTCATTCCATAACCGCTTTCGTCTCTAGCTAATACAGTTAAATTAGTGGTTCGGAAATCACTGTCGAGAGCTCATTGCTTGTGTCTTCACTCATAACCAAGTGTGTATCTATATTATTTCTACTAGTGTGTGCCCGTGCGATAGGTTAAATTAATTAATAAGTAAAATATATTATATAAAAGTTTTATGAACCTATCAATTTAAATTAAAAAAAATCTAAATTCTAAAAATTCATCTTTTGACCAAAATTCAAAATTGAAGAATTTTGGTCAAAAGACAGCCTTAAATATATTTATTAAAAGATAGATAGGTTAATATATTTGATATATATATTTTTAGATAAATAATAAATAAATTTCGTTCTTCGAATTACAGTACATCAATATTGAAAAAAAATTTAAAAAATTTACAGACATAAATTGAAATAATTGAGTATTACTTTTTAAAAATTAAAGACCATCTTATGTTTGTGCATTTTAAAGTAGAATAAAGATGATTATACTGAAAGTTATGAATTTCAATATTTCAAAAGATAATTTCTAATAATTTTATTAATTTCTGCAGTTTCTGAAAATTTATATTTCTCAAATTTCTGAAAATAAAATACATTTATGTAATTCCTGAAATTTCGCTTCTTTTTTTCTTTTGTAAACATTTTAATTTTTGTGCATTTTGCTATATTTCCAAAAAAAATATGTATTTCTATAATTTTAAAAATATATATTTATGTAATTTTTTAAAATAATAGTTCCTACAACATTAATTTCAAAAGTATGAATTAAAAAATAAAAATTTTGCTTCTCCTCCTTTTTTGTAATTTTTTCTTTGAGCATTTGGTGTATTTTCAAAAATTAATAAAATAATAATAAATGCAAATTAAAAATTTATTTTTAAATTTTAAAAACTACACGTTGAAAGTAGAATAAAGATGATTATACTGAAAATTATGAATTTCAATTCAAAAAGAAAAATAATTTTTAATAATTTATTAGTTTCCGCAGTTTTTGAAATTTATATTTCTCAAATTTCTGAAAAAAAAAAAATACATTATGTTCCTGAAAATTTCGCTTCTTTTTATCGTAAGCTTTTTAATTTTGTGCATTTTGCTGTTTTTCAAAAAAAAAATGTGTTTCTATAATTTCAAATATATATATTTATGTAATTTTTGAAAATAATAGTTCCTAAAACATTAATTTCAAATGTATGAATTAAAAATAAAAAATTTTTGCTTCCTCTATTTTGTAAATTCTTTCGTCTTTGTCCATTTTGTGGTATTTTCAAAAATTTCTATAAATAATAGATATATGCGAATTAAAAAATTATTTCAATTTTAAAAAATACACGTTGAAGTAGAATAAAGATGATTATATTGAAAATTATGAATTTTAATATTTCAAAAAGATAATTTCTGTAGTTTCTGAAAATTTATATTTCTCAAATTTCTGAAAATAAAATACATTTCTGTAATTCGTGAAATTTTTTTTTTTTTTTGTAAACTTTTAAATTTTGCGTATTTTTGTATTTTATTTATAAACTAAAATATATTATATTAGTTTAAAATATATTTATATAAATAGTCCTAAAGTTCCTAAAACAATAATATCAAAAGTATGAATTAAAAAGTAAAAAATTTTTTGCTTCCTCCTTTTTGTAAATTTTTTCGTCTTTGTGCATTTTGCTGTATTTTTTTCAAAAAATTTCTAATAATAATAGATATGTGCAAATTAAAAAATATTTTAATTTTAAAAATACACGTTGAAGTAGAATAAAGATAATTATACTGAAATTTATGAATTTCAATATTACAAAAGATAAATTTCTAATAATTTTATTAATTAATGCAGTTTCTGAAAATTTTATATTCTCAGTTCCTTAAATTCTTTATTTTTTTTGTTTTGGTATTTTTTTTCAAAAAAAAATATGTATTTCTATAATTACTAAAAATATAAAATATTTTTATGAATTTTTATGAAAAATAATAGTTCCTAAAACATATAATTTCAAAAGTATGAATTAAATAAAAATTTTTGCTTCTCCTTTTTTTGTAAAGTCTTTCGTCTTTGTGCATTTTGCTGTAATTTTCAAAAATTTCTAAAATAATAGATATGTGCAAATTAAAAAATTATTTCAATTTAAAAAAAATACACGTTGAAGTAAAAATAAAAATAAATATATAGTGAAAGTTATTTGAAAATTTCAATAATAAATTAAAAGAAAGAATAATTTACTATTAATTTTTAATTACATTCAATTTCTGAAAATTTATTATCATTTCTCAAATTTTTAAAAATAAATTACATTTCTGTAATTCGCGAAATTTCAGTTCTTTTTTTTCGTGTAACTTTTTAATTTTTGCATTATGTATTATTTAAAAAATATTATTCTAAAATTTCCAAAAATAATATTTATGTAATTTTTGAAAATAATAGTTCCTAAAACAATAATATCAAAAGAATGTATTAAAAATAAAAAAATTTTGCTTCCTCCTTTTTGTAATTTTTTTTCATCTTTGGTAATATTTTGGTATGTATTCATCAAAATTAAAATTAAATTAATAATTAGATATTGCAATTAAAAATTATTTTAAATTTTAAAACTACACGTTGAAGTAGAATAAAGATGATTATACTGAAAATTATGAATTTCAATATTTCAAAAATATAATTTCTAATAATTTTATTAGTTTCTGCAGTTTTTGAAAATTTATATTTCTCAAATTTCTAAAGATAAAATACATTTATGTAATTCCTGAAATTTCACTTCTTTTTTTTTGTAAACTTTTTAATTTTGTTATTTTGCTGTATTTAAAAATATGTATTTCTAGAATTTTAAAAATATATTATTCCTAAAACATTAATTTCAAATGTATGAATTAAAAATAATTTTTTTTGCTTCCTTTGTTTGGTAAATTCTTTCGTCTTTGTGCATTTTGCTGTATTTTTAAAAATTTCTATAATAATAGATATGATCAAATTAAAAAATTATTTTAATTTTAAAAATACACATTGAAGTAGAATAAAGATAATTATACTAAGAGTTATAAATTTCAATATTAAAAAAGATAATTTCTAATAATTTTATTAATTTCTGCAGTTTCTGAAATTTATATTTCTCAAATTTCTGAAAATAAAATAAATTTTTATAATTCCTGAAATTTTGCTTTTTTTTTAAAAAACTTTTTAATTATTGTGCATTTGCATATTTTCAACAAAAAAATACGTATTTCTATAATTTCAAAAATATATATTTATGTAAATTTTGAAAATAACAGTTCCTAAAACATTAATTTGAAATGTATGAATTAAAAATAAATTTTTTTTGCTTCCTCTGTATTGTAAGTTATTTTGTCTTTGTGCATTTTGCTGTATTTTCAAAAATTTCTATAATAATAGATATGCGTGAAATAAAAAATTATTTCAATTTTAAAAATACACTTTGAAGTAGAATAAACATAATTATACTAAAAATTATGAATTTCAATATTACAAAAAGATAATTTCTAATAATTTTATTAATTTCTGCAGTTTTTGAAAATTTATATTTCTCAAATTTTTGAAAATAAAATACATTTCTATAACTCCAGAAATTTCTATTATTTTTTTTTAACTTTTTAATTTTTTGTGCATTTTACTATATTTCAAAAAATATGTATTTATAATTTAAAAAAATATATATTTATGTAATTTTTGAAAATAATAGTTCCTAAAACAATAATTTCAAAAGTATGAATTATAAATAAAAAATTTTTGCTTCATTCTTTTTGTAAATTTTTTCTTCTTTGTGCATTTTGCTATATTTTCAAAAATTTCTATAATAATAGATATGTGCAAATTACAAAATTATTTCAATTTCAAAATACATGTTGAAGTAGAATAAAGATAATTATACTGAAAGTTATGAATTTCAATATTTTAAAAAGATAATTTCTAAAATTTTATTAATTTCTGTAGTTTCAAAAAATTTTTATTTCTCAAATTTCTGAAAATAAAATAAATTTCTGTAATTCCTGAAATTTTGCTTCTTTTTTTTTTAAACTTTTTAATTTTTGTGCATTTGCTATATTTTCAAAAAAATAAAATATGTATTTCTATTATTTCAAAAATATATATTTATGTAATTTTTAAAATAATAGTTCCTAAAACATTAATCTAAAAAGTATGAATTAAAAGTAAAAAGTTTTTGCTTCCTCTGTTTTGTAAATTCTTTCGTCTTTGTGCATTTTGCTGATTTTTAAAAAGTTTCTATAATAATAGATATGTGCGAATTAAAAAATTATTTCATTTTTAAAAATACACGTTGAAGTAGAATAAAGATAATTATAGTGAAAGTTATGAATTTCAATATAACAAAAAGATAATTTCTAATAATTTTATTAATTTCTGTAGTTTCTGAAAATTTATATTTCTCAAATTTGCCAAAATAAAATTTCTGTAATTCCAGAAATTTCACTTCTTTTTTTTTAAACTTTTTAATTTTTGTGCATTTTGCTGTATTTTCAAAAATAAATATGTATTTCTATAATTTCATGTATATTTATGTAATTTTTGAAAATAACATTTCCTAAAACATTATTTCAAATGTATTAATTAAAAATAAATTTTTTTGCTTCCTCTGTTTTATAAATTCTTTCGTATTTGTGCATTTTGCTGTATTTTCAAATATTTCTATAATAATAGATATGCGCGAATTAAAAAATTATTTCGATTTTAAAAATACACTTTGAAGTAGAATAAATATAATTATACTGAAAGATATGAAATTTGATATTTAATAAAGCTAATTATTAATAATTTTATTAATTTCTGTAGTTTCTGAAAATTTATATTCTCAAATTTCTAAAAAAAATAAATTTCTGTAATTCCTGAAATTTCGCTTCTTTTTTTTTTAAACTTTTTAATTTTTGTGCATTTTGTTGTATTTTCAAAAAAATAAAATATGTATTTCTGTAATTTAAAAATATATATTTTATTTAATTTTTAAAAATAATAGTTCCTAAAACATTAATCTAAAAAGTATGAATTAAAAGTAAAAATTTTTTGCTTCCTCTATTTTGTAAATTCTTTCGTCTTTGTGCATTTTGTTGTATTTTCAAAAATTTCTATAATAATAGATATGTGCGAATTAAAAAATTATTTTAATTTTAAAAATACACGTTGAAGTAGAATAAAGATAATTATCATGAAAGTTATGAATTTCAATATTACAAAAGATAATTTCTAATAATTTTATTAATTTCTGCAGTTTTTGAAAATTTATATTTTCAAATTTCAAAAGATAAAATACATTTATGTAATTTCTGACATTTCACTTCTTTTGTAAACTTTTTAATTTTTGTGCATTTTGATGTATTTAAAAAAATATATTTATGTAATTTTTGAAAATAATAGTTCCTAAAACATTAATTTCAAAAGTATGAATTAAAAATAAAAAATTTTGCTTCGTCCTTTTTGTAAAGTCTTTCGTCTTTGTGCATTTTGCTATTTTTAAAATTTTCTATAATAATAGATATGTGCAAATTAAAAAATTATTTTAATTTTAAAAATACATGTTGAAGTAGAATAAAGATAATTATACTTAAAGTTGTGAATTTCAATATTATAAAAAGATAATTTCTAATAATTTTATTAATTTCTGTAGTTTCTTAAATTTATATTCTCAAATTTCTTAAAATAAAATAAATTTCTGTAATTCCTAATTTTTCTTCTTTTTTTTTAAACTTTTAATTTTGTGCATTTTGCTGTATTTTCAAAAAAAATAAATATAATTTCTATAATTTCAAAAATATATATTTATTTAATTTATAAAAATAATAGTTCCTAAAACATTAATCTAAAAAGTATGAATTAAAAGTAAAAAAATTTTGCTTCATTCTTTTTGTAAATTCTTTCGTCTTTGTGCATTTTGCTGTTTTTTCAAAAATTTCTATAATAATAGATATGTGCGAATTAAAAAATTATTTTAATTTTAAAAATACACGTTGAAGTAGAATAAAGATAATTATACTGAAAATTATGAGTTTCAATATTAGAAAAAGATATTTCTAATAATTTTATTAAGTTCTGTAGTTTCTGAAAATTTATATTTCTCAAATTTCTGAAAATAAAATAAATTTCTGTAATTCCTGAAATTTTGCTTCTTTTTTTTTCAAACTTTTTAATTTTTGTGCATTTTGCTGTATTATCAAAAAAATAAAATATGTATTTCTATAATTTAAAAAATATATATTTAATTATAAAATAATAGTTCCTAAAACATTATTCTAAAAAGTATGAATTAAAAGTAAAAAAATTTTGCTTTCTCTGTTTTGTAAATTCTTTCGTCTTTGTGCATTTTGCTGTATTTTCAAAAATTTCTATAATAATAGATATGTGCAAATTAGAAAATTATTTTCATTTTAAAATACACGTTGAAGTAGAATAAATATAATTATAGTGAAAGTTATGAATTTCAATATTACGAAAAGATAATTTCTAATAATTTTATTAATTTCGCAGTTTCTGAAAATTTATATTTCTCAAATTTCTGAAGATAAAATAAATTTCTGTAATTCATGAAATTTCGCTTCTTTTTTTTAAAACTTTTTAATTTTTGTGCATTTTGCTGTATTTTCAAAAAAAAATATGTATTTCTATAATTTCAAAAAATATATTTATGTAATTTTTAAAAATAATAGTTCCTACAACATTAATCTAAAAAGTATGAATTAAAAGTAAAAAATTTTTCTTCCTCTGTTTCGTAAATTCTTTCGTCTTTATGCATTTTGATGTATTTCAAAAATTTCTATAATAATAGATATGCCCGAAATAAAAAATTGTTTCAATTTTAAAAATACACTTTGAAGTAGAATAAACATAATTATACTAAAAGTTATGAATTTCAATATTACAAAAAGATAATTTCTATTAATTTTATTAATTTCTGCAGTTTCTGAAAATTTATATTTCTCGAATTTTTGAAAATAAAATACATTTCTATAATTCCTGAAATTTTGCTTCTTTTTTTTAAACTTTTTAATTTTTGCATTTTACTTTATTTTCAAAAAAAATATGTATTTCTATAATTACAAAAATATATATTTATGTAATTTTTTAAAATAATTGTTCCTAAAACATTAATTTCAAAAGTATGAATTAAAAATAAAATTTTTTTTCTTCATCCTTTTTGTAAATTCTTTCGTCTTTGTGAATTTTGCTATATTTTCAAAAATTTCTATAATAATAGATATGTGCTAATTACAAAATTATTTGAATTTTAAAAATACATGTTTAAGTTGAATAAAGATAATTATACTGAAAGTTATGAATTTCAATATTTCAAAACGATAATTTATAATAATTTTATTAAGTTTTGCAGTTTCTGAAAATTTATACTTCTCAAATTTCTGAAAATAAAATAAATTTCTGTAATTCCTGAAATTTTGCTTATTTTTTTTAAACTTTTTAATTTTTGTGCATTTTGCTGTATTTTCAAAAAAAAATATGTATTTCTATAATTTCAAAAATATATATTTACGTAATTTATGAAAACAACAGTTCCTAAAACATTAATTTCAAAAGTATTAATTAAAAATAAAAAATTTTGCTTCCTCCTTTTTGTAAATTCTTTCGTGTTTGTGTTTTGCTGTATTTTGAAAAAAAATTATAATAATAGATATGCGCGAATTAAAATATTATTTTAATTTTAAAAATACACTTTGAAGTAGAATAAAGATAATTATTCTGAAAGTTATGAATTTCAATATTACAATAAGATAATTTCTAATAATTTTATTAGTTTCTGCAGTTTCTGAAAATTTATATTTCTCAAATTTCTTAAAATAAAATAATTTCTGTAATTCTGGAAATTTCGCTTCTCTTTTTTTAAAACTTTTTAATTTTTGTGCATAGATGATAAAAAACTTAAAAATGAATGAAAAAATTGAATATAAAAAATTAAAAATGACAATATATTCATGAACTCATGAAATAAAATAATTAATAATATAAAATTATTTAAAAAAAGATATAAATAAAAATCAAATAAAAATAATAATAACTAACACAATAAATATATTTCATGAACTCATGAAAGAAAAACTGATCATAGAAAAAATAAAAAGTAACGAAGAAAATTTTGATCTTAATCTCAAAAACAAAAATAATAATAAAAAAAAAAAGACATTGAAAAAAGATTCCAATATAAGAAGTTCAAACTTATAAAAATGTTAATATATTCATGAATTAATGAAGTAAATAATTGATAATATAAAAATAAAAAAAAACTGGAGATTTTGTTTCCTCGTACCTTGAATCATGAAAGTCTCCGTTTGTTGTTGTCTATATGTATATATATATAAATAAGACATAGTATAATATAAAAAAAGACATTAATGTAGACTTATTATATTTACCATAAATATTTTAACAATGCATAAATTATGAACACTAAATAAGAAAATTTGAAAATTAGAAAGACGGAATTTAAAAATTAAGGAAACTATATAAATATTCACCTAACAATTTTTACAATAAAAAAATCAAAATCAATGTTTACGGAATAATTTAAATATAATAATTATATTTTTAAAAAAAAATATGGGAAAGTAATTTTGATTAAATTAAAAATATATAGTTACATATGGTGAATTTTTATTAACAAATTTTAACATAAAATTCATTGAAAAATTAAAATAAAGTATTCATTACTACAAATATATATGAACGTGGAGAATATATTATCAGTTAAGAAAATTATTAATATTGCTATTAATACTTATCATTGATATTTACCTACTAATTAAATAGTTTTACAATTAAAAAAATTCAAAATAACTAAGTAAAATTTGAAAACTTAATTATTAACATAATCAATGGCAAATTTAGCAATGTGATTAGCCGTTCAAATGGAAAGTGCTAAGGAGAACATTGAATATGACGGCTATTGCGGTATTATGAATCCTTCACATGGCCTTCAAAATTTGATTTGGTATTAAATTGGAAGAAATTAACATTCTTGCTAAATTAAAGCAATTAATTAGATTTTTTTCGTTCAAATCTAATATGAATTTGATAGTTGAACTTTTTAAAAAGAAGAAATCAGAATTTATGAAATATTAAAACCAATCAATTAGATTTTTAATGCAAAATTTTAAGTATTTAGTTTTTTTGTTAACTGATATTTTTTAAACAAATTAATTCTTTCTAAAATAAAACCAACCAATTAGACATTTTCTAGATAATTAAATAATAGAACAATTGAACAATCAATTCTAGAATTTTGGTCCAAATTGAACTATTGAGGTCAAATATAAATAATAATAGATAATAGAGATGTCCAATTAAAATATGTGTTGAGATAGAATAAAAATGATCATACCGAAAATATAAATTTTAAAAAATAATAAAAGATAATTTTGATGAATTTATTTAATTATTGTAATTTCTGAAAATTTATATTTCTCAAATTTCTGAAAATAATATATATTTATAAAAAAGTAATTTCTGAAATTTTGTTTTTTTTTAAGTTTTTTAATTATTGTGCATTTTACTGTACTTTAAAAAAAATTATGTAATTTCTATAACTACAAAAAGTATATATTTGTGTAATTTTTGAAAATAACAATTTCTAAAATGTTAATTTCAAAAGTATGAATTAAGATTAAATAATATTAGTAAATATAAATAAAGTTAATTAGTAACTATATTTTTTAATTCAAATAATCAAATGAGGTGAAGTTCTCTTCACACTAAAGAAAAATAATTAGAATGCGGTGTAAAGTTTAATTAAATTATAAAATAAAATTGATATATAATGTGCACTAAATATATATATATGGGGTATTGGAGTGTATATATATATATATATATATATCTTAGAATAATATTATCAACACCACAAATTAAATATATCAAATGCATTAAAAATTATGACTTATGCCATAAATGTCTACTTACCAAATGAAGAATTTTTACAATTAAAAGTTTAGAAAATTAGAATTGAGTCAAAATTGCTCCATTCTGAAAATAATATACATTTTTGTAATTTCTGAAATTTTGCTTCTTCTTTTTTTGTTGTAAATTTTTTAATTTTTGTGCATTTTGCTGTATTTAAAAAAATTATGTAATTTCTAAAAGAATAGATATGTTCAATTAAAAAATTGTTTTAATTTTAAAATACGCGTGAAGTAGAATAAACATGATTATACCGAATATTATGAATTTCAATATTTCAAAAATATAATTTCTAATAATTTTATTAATTTCTGCCATTTCTAAAAATATATATTTCTCAAATTTCTAAAAATAAAATACATTTATGTAATTTTCTTCTTTTTTTTTTTTTTGTAAACTTTTTAATTTTTGGGAATTTTGCTTTAAAAAATATTTATGTTATTTCTATAATTTCAAAAAATAAATTTTTATGTAATTTTTGAAAATAATAGTTTCTGAAAAAAATTTCAGAAGTATGAAATAAATATAAATAATATCTATCAATATAATAACAAATAGGGGACATAACTTAAATATATTAAATGCATTGAAAATATATGTCATTAATGCCAACTTACCAAATAGAGAATTTTGATAATTAAAAAAAACTCAAAATTCTAGAAAATTAGAATTTTGCCAAAATTGAAGGATTTGGGTCAAAGCCCGCCTTCAAATATATATATATTAATAGATTTATATCTATACTATTATAAAAAAAAAAATTGAGCGTATCAATTTTAGATTATCCAAATGTATCCTTCATTTCAGTTTTTCTCTTTAAAATTATTTGGTCAAACTAGTAAATTTAATATTTTTTAATAATTTTATAATTATTTTTTTCGTCACAACTACCCACTACCCTATATTTCTCTTTTTCCTTACTTCTCCATATTTATTAATTTATAATTTTCATTTATTGTTTTAACAAAATTATCTTTTCTTATCATCTCATATCAAATTTCTTTTTATATATTCACGGGAACCGCATGGGACAATATCTAGTATATCTATACAATATAAAAAAAAAAGGTCTTCCATACTTACAAACGACGGTTACTTACACGGCCACACCAATTTTTTAAAGCCAAAAATACCCTTCTACCAATAAAATAACTAACTTATTTAACTTTTCAAATTTTATATTAATTATTTTCTTTCCTTTCTTTTCTTTCTTTTATTTTTAATGTAATGTATTGATTTATATATTTATTTATTTATAATATTATTTCTAATATATTTAAAATATGAAAAAAAATTATTCATTATATGCACGCATGCCTAAACATCTAGTTAGCCTCCATGTAGGGAGTACAATGTGAACCTCATTCCCCAAGCTTCACTGCTACTATAATTTTACATGACGACTTATTCCCATAATTGGGTGAATGTTGTCTGCATTTATTCAAGCAGAAGTTAAGTAAAACAAGGCAACTCCTGCAACACAGACAAACATGTTTATTGGACTGTTTCGACGTAGAAGAAACAAATGGAATATATCCATGGTTTCGACATGGACAACGAGGCTTATGGTCTCCCACCGGCCTCCATAACAACGCTGCAAGACCGTCTAGCAGGCAACATCTTTGTTGATGCGTTCGCCATCAACAAATCCATTCTCCAGCAGCACAGATGGTGCCTTCTCCCGCTTGCTAGCTTCAATAACGTCTTTCGGGCTCAAGAAACTGGGCTGGTTGGTCGAGGAGAGAAGCCTCGCCCACATCCTATCTGTGATCACTACCTTATTCCTACTCTCGTTAATTGTCTGCACAAACACATCAGGAGTTTCTTTGTCAACAAATATATAACTCGATATCTCAATCGTAAAAACTAAAGGAGTTGCATGCGTTACAAGAAATTATGGTAATAGCTAGGAAAATCAGAAAGCAGAGTGAATTTGTTGGTAAGTAGCAACAAATTTAGCAAGGAATAAGAATTTTAAGGTCTTGTGATTTCAAAATCAATATTAAAAACGAAATATTTTGTTGTTATAATTAGAAATGAATTTCAATGTTAAAAAAATTGGTAGCTGGGCTTCGCAAAAAAATTGAAGAATCCCCTAGAATTTTACTAACAATTTTTTTTGTTAGCCAAATTTCTTGCAAAACAGCAAGAAAAAAGATTCGATGCTAATTGAGGAACTAATTACCAAGTAATTTTTTTTCTTACTAAATTCATTTATAACGTAAATTAGCAACAAATTTCGCTATTTTGCAAGAATTTGTCACTTAAATGTGAAAGAAAAGTGCGCGAAATAGCTAAAAGTGTGAAAGGTGAAGAAAGAAAACTCACATGGAAGGGTATATAAGCATGCCGGCCATTTACAGGCCCTACGGTGAAACCTGTATATCCGGCCATCGCGCCATGAACTGCACTTTGGGCAAGAAGTGTACAATATACGTTGTCAGATGCATTACTTGGAATAGCTCGAATCATATACGTGGGATCTGCAAGACAAACAATTGTAGAACTTTGTTAGAGAAGAAGCCTCCACCCTCACTTCATTTATCATAACAACGGGGAATCTCCCGAGTACTAACCAATATACTTGAGATTAATCGCCATCTTTCTTTGCTTAGAAAAGTGATCCTGCAAACGAATCGCAAAACGTTACTACTACATCACATCAGAGATGAAATTAATCATGTTCGGCTAGTGAACAATGTGGACGTGCGCATTCATACTTGAAGTTTCAACTTCCAGTCTCCAAATTAACTGAAACTCATATCCTACGGTACTAAAAGTGTAATTTTATGCATTTACTATCAACACAGGTTATTGAATGACGGGCATGCATATATATTTCCCTAACACGGGTGCACGTTTTAGAAATCCCAGTAAAACTAAAATCTCAGACCTTAATCCTTTGTGATATCCACAGGCCAACGTCTTGCAGAAGCTTGTTTCCAGAAGCATCTTGTTGATTTGCTGATCGTAGACTATCGGATAACAACTCCTGCCCTGCACCTTCAGCTATGACGATCACCATGTGTCCATTCTCTTTAAGTCGCTTCTCTATGTACTCGAAAAGTCCTCCAGGTCCTTCGAGATAGAACGGCGACTCTGGAATGAGGCAGCAGTCCACATCTCTACTAGCAAGGGTAGCATACATAGCAATAAAACCTGCACATTTAATGAGTTTATAGAGATGTATTCGTTGAATTTGGATGGAAGTAAGATAAATTTGTGAATGGAATAAAAATAGGAATTGCATGGTTTTAGTATATCATTCTTATTGTTTGGTATGCCAAGGGAATAAGAAAAGAAACTTAATAAAAAAAAATTCAAATTATACTTTCGATCCTTTGCTTTGCGCAAATTTTAAAATAATTTTAAAATTTTATTTTTTTCGATATATTGAGTCACACAGTCCAACTTTCGTAAAAAACATAAACGGCAAAATCAGGTATCCTACAAATTAACAGCTGTTGATTTAAAAAAAAAATACAAATTAACAGCTGTTATTTTTCGATGAAAAGAATCTTTTGGGACTAAATGTGTGGAAAGATATTAAAATATTGATAAAAAAAAAAAAGTGTAGACTCACGTATCATGTGGACAAAACATGTTGGCGGCAAATTTGCATTAATTTTTCACTCTACGAACATAATAAAACATGTTGAGTTCACCTCCAAGGCAAGAAGGGTAAACTCTGACAAAAAAAAAAAACTGAATCATGAAAATTACAAAAATGCAAGACCAACTACCATAAAAAGTTAAAGAACAAAAATAAGTTGTTAGGAACAAAAACCCCAATTTTAAAATCTAATATGAGAGGTACATACATTTTTCCGACGAGAAGGGTGAACTTCGACGAAAATATATAGGATCAATATCACGAAAATAACAAAAAAAAAGATATAAGACTAAAATGATATCCTAGAATATTAAATGACAAAAATATCAATTATGGGACTAAAATGCATTTAAACGCATCGAAAAATGTGTGACATTTCAGGGGATATTATTTTAGTCCTATATGTGAATTCCAATTTATAAAAAGACATACCACTATATCGCCCCATTAACTTCACAAGTCCAATGCCATTCTCAATACTTGTAGCTTCAACGTGCGCTGCGGTGATAGCACGTTCCGCTTCCTCAACCGCAGAATCAAACCCAAACGATTTGTCAATTACCTGAAAAAGGAGACGATATAGTATAAAACTTCAGTTGGTTTTAATATACATACTATTTGGAGAATACATCTGTAGGCTACATCTCATCCAGATGGAAAATTTTAATTTTCATTCTCTAAGTATGAAACTATGGTACTTGTTCCATTGAGGACATTTGTTGTCAAAAATTGCAATTTGGCCTGTAAATGTCTCGTTGGCGTGATAAGTTGAACTTTTCCCAGCCACTCTCGGAGCAAATCCGGCAACTTCTGACTAAAAATTCTCCTAATATGCTTCTTTTTTTTATAAATTATCGTCCTTGTTACGAAATTGAATTCCAAGTAGATTAAAAGTGACGTCCCTCCCTCGCACTTACATGACAAAAGTTATAATTTCCCCTCATTTAGATGTATGTACGCATTGTACGTGATAGAATAAGTACCGGAATGTCGTTATCTATGGTTTTGGGATTCCGGCAACTGCAACCTTGAGACCTCGTCTTCTGATTTCCTGAATTTGAAATCAGTTCAAACGACTTAAATATCGAAACAATGATGCAAGTTGCAAAAGGTCTGGACAACTGATCACTACATGCTACTATAGAACTTAGCATTGGTAGCTAGCATAAAAAACACAGTTGAACTAAGCAATACCTCGAAAATAACTGCTGCTCCCTTCTGAGTTCCATCTCCACCTATTATGTAGACCTAAAATGGCACACGACACGGCCATGTTTAGAATAAATTTGGCTCCATGGCTTTGGTAAAAGGAAATATAAACATAGAATGTACAAGATTTTCCAAATTGAACTCCATACCTGGTTGATCCCACGATCCTGAATACTATCAACGATCTTTTTAGTGGCGTGGCCACCTCGAGACGTCCCAAGGACCGTCCCCCCTCGTTTGTGAATGTCGTTCACGGTGTTGGGCGTTAGAGGTATGGTGTTCTTAGAGTAAAAGCCTCGGTATCCTCCCTGCAAATTTAGCAGCTTAGTTAGCTGCTGATGCCATCACAAACTTCGTGTGTCGTTCAACATCAAATGTTATCTAGCTTGTGATTTTAATCGTATTTCGTTGATCGTTTCTTCATCCTGTTGTTGTGGTTTCCACGAACACAGTCACAAATGCTTCAATTTTCATTCACTCTTCCTCCCTTATCTGATTGTGCTTTGACCTTTTAGAACTACTTGAAAGCTGATTTTACAAGATTCCATGCTGCTATCAGACTGCTTCTCTTCACAATTCAATCATTCAAGTCTTGAACTATGACAAGAAGTTCGCAGCTTTTCTCGGGCCGGAATATGGATAAAATGCTCGATAATGAAATGTTTAACCGATATAACTTAGGAAACGACGGATACAGCTACTTACATCTATTCCCAGAACACTCTTCACACCGTACATGTGATGCAAACCGCATACAATTTCCCTGATAACCGTGTTGAGACCAGGGCACAGGCCTCCGCACGTGACGATACACGCATGGACATCATCGGACTCGAATAATCACACTCTTTTAAATCTCATGAATCTGCATACAGAGCAGCTACATTTATAGGCGAGGACCAGCACGTCGAAAATGAGTCCCTCTTGGCATATCCTTGTGCACAACAATCTATAGAAACGAGTACATAACCATCAACGAGAAAGGCAACCCTGTCACACCCTTGGCTCGTAGGGATATTTAATGAATGCACTTGAGTTCTTTTACCAAAACTTATCCGATTCTTATCTCATCGGTTCCTAATTCACGTGGAATCGGGTACCACCGTTGCATAATCTTACGAGCAGCCGTGTAGAAGTTTGTATTCATCTACTTCCGTCAATGCAATTTTCTTCTAGACTAAGTTGAAAGATATGCAAAGGGATAGTTGTAGTTTTCAGAAATGGATGATTGTCTCGAGAAAGACTGACCTTTTGTGCGACGGTGTCGTCCAAGTCCACAAAATACTGTCTGCCAGGAAAAACAATTAACCCCATCAATTGGTGCAAAGCCAATAAGCAATGTCTTGGCGAAAGAACTGAAGATGAAGTGACATGTAATAAAATTAAATTACCTAACAGCTGAGTACGCAGGATTGTCTTGTAAGGGATTGGGATAAGTCTGTCAAAGTGAAGGGAAAATGAGAAGAAATATGACTTGTCATGTGTAATGAATTGTGACAAATATTAATTGACCACACTTATATTATTTCTGTAGGTTTGGTGAAAATATTTAAAGTAAAGATGATGGCAAATATTTTTGTAATAATTAAAAACCATAGCAAATGTTGATGAACTGCGTAGCCAAAACTTAAGTTTCAGCATTGATTTTGTTAACTGTGATAAAAAAATATCGATTTATCATGATTTTCAAGTTGTGATTATTGTAAGAAAAATTAATTTTTTTATAATGTCTCCTACGATACCATAATGCAAGTAGGAAATATTCATATTCCAAAGGCTCAGAATTTTCAAGTAAATTAAATGTGGTATAGTGGGAATCCCAAAATTCTTGCTCATATTAGTTTTGGTCGAATCAAACTAATTACAAAATAAATGTTGTATTTTTTATATGTAACTGGTTTTCACTTTTTAAATTATACACCAATCACACGATAAATATATTATACTTGTAATGTGATTGGTTCAAATTTAAAAACACTTTATCCGAACTAAAATTTTATACGGGAATCAGTAGCTTCCCAGCATAATACCAGTGGATAACATTAGTCTAAAGCATCCCCAAAAATACCAAGAAAAGGCAACGCCAAAGAAGAATAAAACAGAGTAACGTAACATTCCCTGGACTGCAACAATTCACAAGAGGGAGAAAATAAAGGCTCAAACACACCAGAATTAACTCATTTAAAAATTACAAATAATTATAATTTAAAAATCTTAATTAAATTAATTTGAATAAAATAAACAAAAATCATATAAAAACTTAAAATTTTGATACCAATACTAAATTATCTTAATTTTAGCTTCCATGAGAACATTGTTAAAATAGCTGCAGTTATAATTAATTAGTATTATATATCACCATCTTCAATTTTAATATGACACATATATATATCAATGATATATATATATATATATAATATAGAGAGAGAGAGAGAGAGAGAGTACATACAGGGAGATGAGAAATGCGAAGTGCGGGACGTCTTCCAGAGTATACCCAAATTCCCCGGTGACGATTTTAGGCGCGGAATCGCTCTCCTGTCCCATAATAGCCCGCTTCAGAAACCCGTTTCTTCAATTTGAACACGCAACTTTCTGTGATGGCCGTCGGGCGGAGCGCCACCGCAGGGCAACTTCAACACGCCGGCTGTGCAACCAACATTAAAGTGTCGAACCATCAGTACTGTTCACACCTCAAATAACCTTCTCAACAAGTACATATTCATGAGATATATATATATATATATATATGCATCCATATATACGTGACATATACAATCAAACAGATAGCTTCTGATCACCGGCAAACGCTGCGCCTGAGACTTAGTTGTGAATTCTGATCAGCGATCAAACCTCAACATTGGCTACGTTATGAATGAGAGGGAGACAGGTGGCAAAGGTTTCTGGTGGAGTTCACGGAAAACTGGAGTTCGACAGCTGAGACGGGGTTGGGGGGGTTTGGCTATTTCCAGGCGGGATTTCTGCTGTTGTGTGGAAATGTCCAACTTTCTTAACGTACAGTACAACGTTGAATTGGAGTTATGTATTTATAAGTAGGAAAATTGGCTTGGTAGTATGATTTCTGGAAGATGTTGAAGATTCTACTCTTATTCCAGATTCTATACCTCTATTGAAAAAGAAATTAAATTTTCAGTTGGTACGTTTGATTGAGAAATAATACGACAGTTATATATACAAAAAATAAAAATTGATATTGCAGCGTTATAAAATTATAATCGAGATTTTAAATTCAATTTTTTTATGTACAGATTAAAAAAGAAAATGTTTCCAATATCAAAATCACTAGAATATATGATACTTAAGTAATTTGTCGCAATTTTTACTAGTATTTAAGGCGTTTTACAATAATATTTTAATTTTTTAAATAAATACTTTTTTTAAACTATTGTACTTATAATTTGAAATACTAATGTTAAAATATTTTTTTCAATTATTTTTTAAATTTATGAATTGTTTTTGGGTGAGACAGTGTCTAATTATGGTTGGACATAGGAGTCAGAAATTTAGAACAACTAGACATACAAATATAATTGATTTGTATTTTACATTTGAGAAATATTAGGGTAGGGAAGTAGGGACACTGTTGACCTAAGATTAGAATTAAATAATATGTCAGTGACTAAACATGGCATGTGACGTATGATTGGACGCAGCCTAAATGATAATGAAATTAACATATTGTAAGAGTCATTAGCTGCTATTATATAATATTAATAATAATAATTGAAAAGAAACTAATATTTGAATAATATTTAGAGTGGC
The DNA here is from genome assembly GCA_034509725.1 of Sesamum angolense. NCBI lineage: Eukaryota > Viridiplantae > Streptophyta > Magnoliopsida > Lamiales > Pedaliaceae > Sesamum > Sesamum angolense. The sequence goes on along the minus strand of JACGWL010000011.1, from coordinate 5,466,784 downwards.
AATGAAAAGACTTGCTTTTAATTAATTTAATATGTGGGCTGTCTTTTTCTTGCAATAAAGTAATAGTAAATTATTGAAGAAAACAAAAATAAAAGCAGTGGTGTTTACTCCTTTGAGTCTAAACAATGAATGTCACGACCCACGACTTTACACTTAATTAGCTAATTAACAAAATGTTTACATAATATATACAATTACAAGTATTTGCATTCGTATTTTTCTTGAATTGTTTAAATTAAAAAATTTTAAGTTAAAAGTTAGGGTAAATTACAATTATCTTACTGAAATTTGGCATAATTATGAATATTCTCTCGTTATTTGAAAAAATACAAATACTCTCCTCAAATGAAAAATAATTTATGTTGAAAAAATAAAAAAAATATTAAAAAAAAAGTTTGAGGGTGGATAAATAATTTTGGAGGGAATATTAATTCATAAAACTATTTTATAAAATTATAAAATATATTTAAAAATATAATTTATAATCAAAAGGGCATTTTAATCATTTCACTACAAAAAATTGGATGAAAACCTAACAGAGTAGGTCATTGTTTGACGGACGTTAAAATCAGGGAGGTATTTATGATTTATTAAGAAATGAGGAGTATTCGTAATTATACAAAATTTCAGGGGAAGTGGTTGTAAGTTTACTCTATAAGTTAAGGTGAATCACATTGAGTTTTTTAAGATTTGACATAATTACAAATACTTTTTCATCGTTTGAAAAATTGTCAATACTTCCTAATTTTGATGGCGTCTAACAGTTAGCCCAATCCGTTAGGCTTCATTAGGTTTTCATCTATTTTTTATAATAAACTGATCAAAATGCCCTTATATACTATGAATTGTAATTTACTTATTTAAAAAAAATTTGAATTCTTTTATGCATTAAGTTGATATTTTTTTTTTACAATATCTAATTTTTTTTCATCCACCTTGTTCAATTCTTTTTTATATGTTTTAAATTTTTTTAAGGAAAAAAAGATATAATAAGGACAAAATTGAGAATTTCAAACCTTATCCAATTAGGATTATATAATTTCATCAAATAACAGTGGAATATTTATAATTTTTCAAAAAAAAAAGGGTATTCGTGATTATATCAAACTTTAGAAAAGTTCATTGTAATTTACCCAAAAAGTTATAATTACATACATAGTTACAAACAAACTTTGTAACTCATTAGTAAAATTGTAAATATTAAGTTGTTTTCTAAAATTCTATAACTTCATTTTTTTTTTTTTTCGTCTATTTTCTTGTGAAAGATAAGTCAAATGTTTGAGTTATAGGATGGGAATTCAGAAACAAGGTTTTATCCTCCTTTAAAAAAATACACAACTTTTTTTTTTTTTTACTTTTATTTTTTAACACTTTCAATTTATACTATGCTTAAGGGTAAAATACATATTACCTTCCTGTGATACTCAAAATATTTAAATAAGTCCCTGTGATAAAAAAAATACCATATAATCCCCTGTAAAATTTAAAATGGTGCATAATGGCTCCTAACCCGCGCCCCCTATTTTATATCATTTTCTTTTCACCAACATCCGACGACCTCCCGATATGTGCTTTCCACCATTGGAAAGCCCGTTCAACAACGATCATTTTGACACTCCACCCACCGCCAATCTCTCATCCATCGGCAAGTTATCTCCCTTTTTTTATTTTATATTTTTTAGATTTATATATATATATATATATATATATACATATAACTAAATTATATTTTCTTACATTATATTTTTAAAATATGTATAATTTAAATACATGGATGGTTTGATAATTCAGTGGCAAAATATACATATTCATTCATAATTTTGGGTGCATGAAATTTTAGGAGGGTAATATGCACCTTTTCAAAATATTACAGGGAGTTATATAGTACTTTTTTTTATCACATAAACTTATTTAAAATATTTGAGATAGCACGGGAGGTTAATATGAATTTACCCTACGCTTAATTACAATTTTTTATTCAACCTACACACCCCTTAAATTTTTAAATGGACTGATCATATGAAATATATCATTAATTAAGTTATAATATCCTTACTTATATTCTATATGAAGTTTTTATTATTATCTTATTGTCTTATAAATATATTTTATTTGGGATTAATTAATCACTACACTCCAAAAATTTACTTAAATGGGAAGATAAAGCAAGTCAACTGATATAATGAATACTTAAATGAATTACAATAAAAAAATAATCAATAATTTATGATATTATTTGAAAATTAGCATCACAAGCTAGTCAAACTAAAGCATATAGTTTGATTTTGTATTACAGTATTCACCAGAGGAAATATGTTCTTTTTTCCATAATTATAATTAACTATTACATTAAAAATAAAAAATCATAATAAATATTAATTAGTTACGACTGTTCATCAAATATCATCCGTTGATACTTTCCAGGCAAAGCTACAATGTTACATATAGCTCCAAATTATGATTTTTACTTATATTTAAAATTATGACAGATATTGATTAATCGTGATAGAAACTTAATTTTTTTATATTAATTTTGTTCCAATCTTGATAAATAGTAGTAATAATAATTTTTAAATTGTAATTATTTATAACATAAGGAATAATTTATTTTTAATAGTGAATAGACATAGAAAAAGGAAAAGGTGGGAAGAAATATTTTCTATATGTATAGATTCTTTAGATTCTAATGGAATATTCCTCGCCGAACCTAACACTTGGATTGCTTGAAATTTGAGTCCACTAAGACAAAAAGTCAATGTAATTAAGATTGGTCAAACCGCTAGTTAGAGATCTTTTATTAACACTTTAATATCGTATGAATTTGGAATTAACATGTAATTTAAAAAGAAAAAAGGAATTTGATAACATAATTAAATTAAATTATAATTAAAAAGTAAAATGCAATGCCATGTTAATATGCCTCTTTAACATCAAAATTTTGAAAATAGTTATAAATTAAAAGTTCAAAATAAAATTAGCTAACATGTAATTCAGTTCCAAATTAAAGTTCATAATAAATTTGAACTTTTTATATTTTCAAGACGACAAATTCGCACTAGTGGTCATACTAAATTTGGGCTTTATGTATTTTTATGAATTGATCCAAGATAAATAGAAGTTATCTTTTATTTTGAATTAGCTAATTAAGTCAAAGTATGTTCACGTACAACCTATAGTTGATGGATCTATATCAAAGCTTACGATGTTCAACCCCAATAGAAATGAGCCCAAGCTGCAAGTTTGAGTATGCTCATTCTTATAAATAAAGGTTTTCACCATACAACAAAGATAAAAAGTAACAACACAAGACACACATAAATTCAAGGACCCAAGCTCAAAACTCTCCGGCTCAACGAAGCACTACACAAGCGAAGGTATGGATAAGTAAAGTAGATATCCGTAGGAGTGAAGTTCAGGACCTGCCTAAGGATAGGAGTTTGGAAACTAATTTTAACCGACAAAGTGTGGGGGAATGTATACAAATTCTGGCAGATTTGTCCTAGATCCTACTCTTAGGATAGGAGTTTGGAAACTAATTTTAACCGACAAAGTGTGGGGGAATGTATACAAATTCTGGCAGATTTGTCCTAGATCCTACTCTTGAAAGATACCACCTCTGCACAATACTTGGTTATAACTTGCCTTAAGATACAAGATAAGAAAATAACCTTAACTGACAAGGGTTAGAGAATGTATATAAGCTCTACCAAATTTGTCCCAGGTCTTGCTTCCTAAAAAATACTACCTGGTTACGACCTGCTTTAAGATACGAGGGAATGTAGTTTACAATAAATCTGAAAAATGAAAAAACGACAAGAACAAAAAGAAAGCACTGTGCCGTGAACGGAACTACTGTCTTGAAAGCAAAAATTGACTGAGGTGCAATCGTTACTAGCCTCCTTGCTTCCCAAGGTTAACACAGATATCTCTCCTGCACACGTGCACTCGTGGTGGGGAGTCAGAATAGCAAATTAACACTCAGAATATTTTGAGAAGAAACAGAGAAGAGGTAGAGAGCTGCAAAGAAGGGAAAACTGTGTGTGTAAATGAAGATCAACCGAGGACTATTTATAGATCGAGAGTCCTCGATTGAGTAGAGAAGTCTGCAACAAAAAAGCCACACCCGAATGCTAAAAATCAACACTGAAGCAACAAAAACGGGGGGAGAAGACATGGTCAAGGTTGTTTAATGGCTGAAAAAATCGGATTTTACAGTACAAAATTTGTCCAAAAATATTAAAATTCCGCTACCCAACCCGAGACGGGGCGGGCAGGTGCATGTGGCTATTTTCTCAAAATCCACCTTACTACACTTTCAAAGCAAAGCACAAAAGGAGAATTATAAAAGCAAGAGTTTTAGAGTTTTCCAAAGCAATGTGGGACAAAGATGGTTTAAAAAAAAAGATTAAGTTAGGCATTCCCAACAGGGAAAATAACCTTAATCGACAAGGTGTCCAAGATCGGTGGTTTTGTCCATGTTACTATCCAAAGATACGATATCTGCGCAACACTTGGTTAAAACCTGCCTTAAGATACAAGTTAGGAAAATAACCTTCACTGATAAGGTGTCGGGAGTATATATAAGCTCTGGTAGATTTGTCCTAAGTCTTACTTCCCAATGATACGACCTATGCGTAGCACTTGGCCACTTGTGATCCAAAGAAAATCCCCAAAAGGCCTAAGCAAAGTCTATATAAAGGGAGAAATTGCTCAAAGGCAACCACAAGAGAAGATATTACACGAAATGGCCACTGAGTGGAAATGCTAAAATAGAGCTATTTGGTTTATGAATGTTCATCCCAAAAACAAACACTTTTCTATCTTATTCTTTTGCATTAATTTGTTTTTTCACCTCTTTTTAATGTTTCACTATGTTGTCTTTTAGTAAAATATAAATTATTTTGGTAGTGTCAGAGAGGATGTCGGCATTTTTTCGTCGATACTCGCTAAATCTTGTGTTCTTTGTTTTGTTATTTCTAAGTGTATTCTTCTGATTAAACCATTCGAGAATATTATACCCAAATCAAAATTAATATATAACAACCATCTTAATCTTTCATTGTAGAATAGTCAGGCAATATAAAAGACTTTGTAAATATCATGAGTAGCAATATTGAAGTTAGTTCATCAATCTAGTCAAATGGTAAGTGAGTTTGTACCTGAGAATTGCTTGGCTTGACTTACCAATCAATCTTCAGGCAAAAAATAATGAAGCCATTGCAAATTATTTTGTAAGTCATAATATATATATAGGAGCAATATTAAAAGTTAATCGAGTCAATTAAAACGTTGTCACTGATGAGGATGTCTGAATCCAATAGTAGAATGAGAGAAAAATAATTAAATGTCATTGATTAAAACCTAAAACAAACAAGTTTTTTTCTCCTCCAGAAAGAGGGAAAGAAGTATTAATACGGGAGTCCAATTATAAAAATAATTGTTTCATTCCATCTTAACTATAATTTTAATCGCATTAAGAAACGAGGTTGTATTTTGTATTAATACACTCCTATTTAATAGCGAAGTTTTACACAAATATCCTTAAAGTACATTAACACCTCTTTAGAGACTGTACCTATAATTTTTATAAAGGGTAAGGGGTGGTAGTGTTAGTTAGAGCTAACCTAAGAAAATCATCATTGGAAGTAATTTAATTGGAGAATATTCCATAGATAGGAACAACTTGCAAGGCATGACTCATAATGAAATGCCTTATTTCCATTTGTAAAGTGAAGTACTACAAAAATATGATGTTAGGTCATGTTTTAATAAGATTAAACATGGGATTCACACTTACCTTTTGAAAGTTCACCTAAGTGAGAATTGCCAAGGGTCGTGGCTATGAATTTGAGTTCATTTTAGAAACTTCACGAGAATCAGGGTCAGAGTGTGGGACCGTTAATGACACACCTGGCACAAATCATATCCTAAAGTCGATGTGTGTGTGGTGATTGATGTTTGGTATTTTTATCCTAGTAAATCTGCCACTCCCTTATAGCTATAGGATGAAAATTGTATGTTTGTTTCTTAAGCTCATCATGCCGCATCAGCAAAAAAGACTGAAAAAAAAAAATCTTCAATTTAATTAGGTCACGTGCAAGGCATGTGATAATTTTCGATCAATTTAACTTTTCTTGTAAGATCTGGACAAAATGTGCTATTTTTTTTTAATTACAGTCCTCAATTGCTATCCTCAAGTCCACAGGACTAAAGTGCAATCACCATATTATTAGTGGACCAAAATTGCGTTTTTCGTCGATAAAATAACATATACACGAATACAGACATAATTATAAAACATAATTTGGACAACATAAATAGGTGAAATCCCCTAAGTATTGTTGATATCCTTGTAATACAAGTAGGATAGCTTCCCATCAAACTTTGATAGCACTTGATTTGCGATGAATCCCGTCGTATGTATTTTCATACGCTGCCATGCAAATCGCAACGACCCTTTTCCACATATGATCTTCTTCATAGAATTCTTGGCTATGGAGTTCATCCACAGTAATCCACTGCTCATGACATTTTTTTTTCCCAGCAAAAGATTTATGGCAATTAAATGTAAATAAATTCGACGTATAATTGATTGTAAATTGGTTTTAATTATCTTTTGATTAATATATATAATTACCTTTGCATCCTGAATTTCGTTTTCGTCAATCTTGATCTCGAAGGATAATGGCTTAAGCATGCACACGAAAAGCAGGTCCGATTTCTCAAATGCCACTCGGTGGACATGCCTGCGATCGATGATTTTAAATAATTGTAACAATAGTTGAGACTGAATTTATCGAGAATCAACAAAATTATATATTATTAGAGAAAAACATGCTTTTTTTTTCCAAGTTTTCTAATTTTTCAGGGTTAAATATCATTTACTCTTATGAAAATTGAAAAAGTTAAAAAAAAAAAAAAAAAACAACCTATAATAAAAGAAGATACAAAAATCCCCCTATTATTTGAAAAACAATGCACTTTGCCTCCGTGTCCATAGGGGTTTGTTGCTTCATTTCAGATGCGAGGAAGATTTCTTGAATCTTCTCTTTTCAGAAGGATTTTTTTGAACAATTCTAATTTCACGGGATAATTAATTATATTTAACCCAAATTTTCGACAATGTTTATTGTTTAATGAGAGGCTAATGCAACTCACCTGAAAGCTACTAGCTCCGAGAATGTTGTGTTGATCTGCAATAGAAATTAATTAGTGATATGTAATAATTAATTTCATATTTGATTATATTACATCAATATTCTTTCGACTATACACATACATCGATGGAGTTAAATCGTTTCAACACCTTTTAAAGGGATGCATTTATAATTTTATATAAGTTATGGTATTTATATATGTAAGTAGATGACATAATTTCAAGAAATGTATATGTAATTTATGGGTGTCATAAAATTGATAAAGAAATAATTCCTTACACCAGTTTCTTCTTGACTTCTCTTACAGCTCCCGAGAACAATTCTTCAGACTACATGAACCAATAAATTAATAAACATTTAGATCCAGGAAAAGGTCACCAAAATGATCATACGAATCGAAATTTCAGACAAAACGGAAATTGAAAGCATGTAATAATTATTACCTTGTCGATATAACCAGTTGGCAATTTCCACACACCGCAGCAACTACAAGAGCATTTTTCTTTTACTACAAGAATCTGATTCCATAATAGTCACATTCTCTCAATTAGATCAAAAGTAATATAGTACGAAACTGAAGTACAAATGAATCCTCCTTGGAAAGAAACACAATTTCTAGCCAAGAGGGGAGCAACAAAGCACTCTGTCGTTTAAGTTATTATTTAAAATTATTTTACTCAATTTTTTCATTTGTTGCCTTTATTAATCTTTCTAAAGTTATATTTGGGAAAAATACAAGCAACTTCCTGTGATATTACAAATGAGAAAATTACCTCTTTATGAAAAAAAAAAAAGCAATTTACCTCTCTGTATTTTCTAATGAAGGAGTTTACCTCCCTTTTTTTTTTAAATGAAGTGCCTCTTTGTCTGAGGAGGTAAATTGCTTTATTTTAAAAAACATATTAAGGTGATTTGCTCTTTTGCAATATGACAGGGGGTGCCAGTGACCGGTACCTCTTTGTTGTCGTTGATAACAAATCCAGCAACGCCTATCTGATGAGAAGGGCCGGGGGGCAGTAAACACGGCTCGCCAGGGATCCAGTAAGTGAGCATAACATATCCAGGTTCAGCATGATGGTAAGCAAAACCCTCCTAAGAACCAATAAACAGCATCATGAATATAGTAATTGAACTAAGTTGGAAACAAGTGTTGCAAGATTAATGAACTAGTTCAACAACCTGAATGGCTATGGGAGCAAGCTCTGCTTGCTCTTCAAGTAGTTTCAGCCATATCCCCTTCTTCCCCTGTACCAAATGATTCATAAATTTCAGCTTCTTCTGGAAATGTCGATTGAGATTAAATAGAAAAATGAGTGTTAGTATGAAGTGTAATCTCATTGTACCATATATCGAGTAAATTATGTCGATGCTCTTTCAGGTTAGGTCTAATCATTCAAATACATCTTGTCTTTTGCAAAATTACGATTACATGATAAATTACATAGACAACAAGTGTATTTGTTATTTTGCAAAAAATAAATAAATAAACAGGAGTGTTTGTGTAATTAAACCTAGTTTGTAAAGACCTGTGATCTCCAGGAGGATAAAGAAGCCCGGAGGGCCGATGAAAAAGCATTGGCAGTAGAGGGTAAGCTTGTTGGCTCGATAACGATGCCATTGTACTCGTCGTTCCACGCCTTCAGCAACTCCACTGGCGACATACTCGGTGTTACCATGTCTTGGGACAAGACCTGAACTCCTTTGGTACTGTCGCCCAAGAATCGTGCTGGATGAGACGTGCCGTTGAAGCAAGGCATTTTGGGGAAAGGCTGCTTCAAGGACAAACCTGGTACATGGGATCAAGTGAAAAGATACGAAGAAATCAAATTCATTGTTGCTCAAATTAATGTTGTCGTATGTCTAGAGGTACTGATTAGTTACTCACTTGTGCAAAATCTAGCAGCTGCAGTGCCACGCCAAGAACTCTGGCGAAAGGAAACTGGAAGTTGGCGCATTACCATTTCTGATGTTGCCATCGTCTGATGTTCGAACAAAGAATTTTGAGGTGAGATTGACCGATATATGTGTGGGTGGGGTGTGGGTGTGGGTGTGGGTGTGCAATTACTCAGAAAGAGAACTTGTTGGGCAAGGGGAATAAGAATTTAGCTTAAGAGAATATATATGGAGTATCCTGCATGCATGTCAAGTAGGAAAAAATCTTGCCCGAATCTGACTTGGCTAAATTTGAACCAATCACATGGCAAGTGCAATATATTTGCCATGTGATTGGTCTAAAGTTTAAGAAAATTAATCAATCACAGAGCAAATATATCACACTTGCTATGTGATTGGATTGGTTCGAGTGAACCAGATTCAAGCAAGAATTTTCCATCAAGCAGGAGAGAAAAAGATTTGGCTCATAAGCTATATATATAAGCCAAGTGCTATGATGTAAATGGTAGCGGGCGCTTGTAATGTTGAAAATTAAAAACTTGTCAACTTATTGTTGAAAAGAGCGTCTTTTTAATTTAAAGTTTTTTGCTTTCATTTGCTTAAATTGAATTGATTTAAGCCACAAAATAAAGACAACTCCTAACTTGTACTTCAACGCCTTATTGATAAAATTATAAATATTAAGTTATTTTTTCAAACACTCAAACTTCAACTTTTTTTTATTTTATATTTTAATTTTCAAATACTCTCAACATCTGCTCATTGCTTAACTTATAATTTTTTATAATTTATTCCCACGATGGAAGTACTAAAAGCTATTGTAAACACCACTTAAAATCACTTGCACGAAAAGCATATTTCTTGTCCTTGGAACATAATTTAGAGTTCAAGAATGAAATTCGGAGGAATAATTGAGAAAGGGAATTTATATATCAATAATGTATTTTTAGTATTAATTCACACAGCATTTGGAGGGGATAACGATGTCTAATATGTATTCACATGCATTCAAGAAATTAATAAACTCTTAGTTTTATTTCTATTCTTGGGATCTACTAATTAATTTGTGAAATCATTTTATCTCTTTTGTAAAGGTTGCAATAATTATTTCTAAAGAAAAATGTCTTTTTTCTAGAACGATTCTTATAATATTGGAACTTTAGGGTAAAAGTTATCATTTTAAATGGTGCATATGTTTTGAAAATATAATAAAAATAAAAGACATATGTTTTGAGTCTCAAATGATTTTATCATATCACAAAAGTGAACTTGCATGAAGCCAAAAATAATCGTACGTATATATAATTGGAACAAATTTCACTTAAAGAAAAATAAATTATATAAAAAATATAAATACATCTCTATTGTAGAGATCAAACATCCCAAACAAAATACGCATCGTTGTTAAGATATTAATAATAGATAATTTTCATCTCTAATAATTTAAATTTTTAAATAAGGTGGTCATTTAATTAACATGGAATCATCAGAGCTAAACCAAACAAGTGGTTTTAAATTCAAAATCTCATTAATTAATGTCACCCTTTTATAAAAGAAAAGCTTTGCGTATATATATATATATATATATATATATATATATATATATATATATATATATATATATATATATATATATATATATTTTTTTTTAAGGTAAGAGCGATGAATTTTTTATTAATTGAAATAAATCGAGTACAAGTACAATTATTCCTGTCGACTTCAATATCTAACAAAAGCTATTACAATAATCATATCCTTGCTCAATAACATCTACTATTACAGTAGACAACAACTCCTACTATGCAGTAGACGAACTCCTATTATACAACAGACCTTTAAGATCATGGGGCCTCAGCTTCGCCAACTGAACTAGGCGTCATTGGCGAAAAGTTTCGCGTATATATGTTAAACTTTTACATGAGATGATCGTTTAACAACCATAATATTCTCGTCGTGTCATCATAATAGTGAATACTTAATCCCATTAGAAAATTGCAAATTGTGAAGAATAAAGACATTCTTATACTGCAGGAATCTAAGGTATATTTCTATTAAAGAGAATATATATCTTCATGGCGATCAATTTGTTTCCATTGAGGTTAGGACAACATTCTTGTTCTTGTGCTGAATGATCTCTCCATCACTCGGCCATTGTTCCCTCTCAACCTTCACGATCCACATCGAATTTAATATAAGGTTGATATTTGTTGTCCAAACGAGTAGGATCCACTTGAGCGTTTGAGGGTTCTAGTCAAGAAAATTCTAGATCCACCTTCATTGTGTCCGAATTAATGAATTTAAAAGTAAAACTTTTTTTGAATTTTTTTGGGTTGTATTTGAATTGATTTCAATTTAAAACTATGAATTTCAGATCATTAATAATAAATATTTTTTGAATTTATTTGGATAATTCTAAATTTAAAAAATCTTAATACTTCGATACTAATTTTGAACTATATATATATATTTTTTTTAATATTGATGGATTTCAATTTATTTAATTTCATATAGAATCATTTAAATTCTTTCTCTAAATTATTTCCTCAAATTCAAATACATCATTCCAAATGTATAGACAACGCTGAATAATTTCATATTATGAAGGGTTTCAAATTAAAACTTCATCTTTCATTTTGAATTATGATTTTTGAAGTATTGATAGATTTTAAATTCTTTTGATACGAGTCGTTTTAAATATATTTTCTTAAATCCATCCCCCAATTTCTAATCCTTCCCTTCAAATAGTATTTTATATTGTGTTGGGACTTATGGATATAGAGTTCAGAATTTTAAATTTATAATAAAAAAATCCACTGAGATAGGAGATTAGTAGCCTGTTTATTCATATGAGGAGTAGGGAGTATAGGTTTGTTCATATTCTGTAATGGTGGTGGTAGGGTGCTTGTAGATTCTACTCTGTTGATATCTGGCTTCTACCATGTCAAGGGGATGGTGCTTGGCTCTCTAACGAAGATGTGTTTCTTAATCTTTTCTTGCTCTGGCAGCGGTAGAGGGCTGGGGAGGTTTTAGTATCGGCACAATTGTAATTTTCGTCCTATAAGTATAGGGGATGACATTTCTAGTTCTGTGCATTTTTTATCCTATTCGGACAAAAATGGATGGAAAAAGTCATGTGTCTTTGCACATGACCACATTTTTAAAAAAAAATTCCAGCCAATTTTAGTCCTGTAAGTTAAGGGACGTTGGCATTTTTAGTCATATAACTCGAGAGAATTGGCATTTTTGGTCCTTCATAAGTTTATTTACAAGACTAAAAGTGTAGGTAAATTGCAATTTTCAATCAAATTGGCCACAAAAGGACTAAAATTGCAAAAATTATAAAATTGTGGAACTAAATTACGAAAATTAATTTGTATAGGACTAAAAATACCACCCCACATAAGTTACATGACTAAAATTGCAATTTTTCCTTTATTATCCCACAAGGTCTCTGGTCAAGGACTAAGGAATGGGATGGATACTACCTTGTTGGGAGATTGTTGACAGGTAATATGTACTGCTTTGAGTTCCTGAAGAAGTATTGTATCCGCGTTATTAAAGAATTGGAATAGGCTTGAAATAACAAAACTAGTGGTGGATATCCCACTTCTTGCAATAATTTCTCCAACAAAGTAACGTATATATATGTTGGAGGCAAATAATAAGATGCTATTGAGGTAGGAACTTCTAGTGCTAAACTTGAAGCGATCATCGACAAGAATGGAGCCGAACTTCTAAGGGAAATGTTAAGTGATGAAGGTAAGAGAACGAATGTTCCTACAATAATGTATTTCTCATACCTTTGTCTTTTATTAAACGTTTTTTTTTAGATGAAATATTGGATGTTTTTCTTAGACATTCTTCCTTTCTAGACGAATTTACAAGTTTAGAGATTATTTTCAGACGTTCCCATTTTTAAACAAATTTCTAAGTTCAGTGATCTTTTTCAAACAATCGGCTCTTTCTAACATCAAGTTTGGAGGTTTTTTCCACACATTTTCGTCTTTTACAGACATCAATTTTGGAGGTCTTTTTCATACATTAAGTTTGGAGGTCCTTTTCATCTTTTTTAGACATCAAGTTTGGAGGTCTTTGCAGACTTTTGGAGTTTGGAGGCCTTTTTCAAACTTGTGTGTTTTTCAGACGTCAAGTTTGGAGGTCTTTTCCAAACAAACATTGGAAAAGCCTTCAAAAAGTTTGGATGGGCGAGCCTTCACAACTGTAAAACCCTCAGTAATTTTAATAAATTTTTCATCAAGGTAAATCTTCAATAATAATCTTTTCGAGACTTGCTCGTTGAGACATGCATTTTGAATAATAAAAAAAAAATACTTGAAATCTAATTTGGAGCGCGTATAAAAATAATATACCTATAATTCCTTCTGTTCACATTCAAATTCAAATAATCCAGCATACCATCGTCATTCTTGATGATCAATTTACAGCTCCAGGCTAACACGTTCTGTGGCTTACGACCCAAGATGAGAGCAACAAAATACGATGAGAACTTAGAAGACATAAGGTATCAGATGCTAGCTTGTACCAAGATCAACAATAGAGCTTCGTTCTACTCTCTCCTTGTGATGAATAACAATATTATTAATAGCATACAGGACCATTTCAGATCATAATTTCAAAATATCATTAAGATAACTCGATTCAAGAAAAAATATATAAATGGTAAGATTGATGAACTGACATATACATTGTCGTGTCCATAATTAATTATCACTTCATACGAACTTTAATCAATGACGCAAGAAAAATATATATGCTCACGAGATGGTTGACGATAAGCTAACAAGAAATGGAATTTTTAGGTTAGACATGGATCAAAATCCAATGTCTAATAGACCATTCTTGCAAAGTCTACTAATTCAATGTCGCTTGACAAGCAGAAATATTCATGTTTAATGCAATTTATTTTTTTGTGATATATAAATGAATAAATTATCCCTCTATAAAAAGAATAATAACAATTCATCCCCTTGTGTTTTTTAAAATGAAGTGATTTACCTCCCTGTTTAAGAAAGTAAATTGATTTTTTTGAAAAACATAAACAGATAAATTTCTGCCTGTTTTAAAGGGATAATTATGTTTACACCCCTTTACCTGTGGTCTATTTACACCAACCACATCTATCTTTTGCATAATTAAAGAAACTACCACTGACAACAAAAAAATAGGGATAGTTTATGTATGATGCTAAGATTTTTAGAGGGTATGTGTGTAATTTTTAAAAAAAGTAAGGGGTGGTTTGTGCAAATACATAAAAAAAGGAGTGTAAATGTTAATTCCTTTTTTAAAATACAGGGAGGTAATTTACTATTTTTTTATAGGGCCTAATTTGTTTATTTGCAATATCACATGAGAATTTGTTGTATTTTTTTAAAAAATATTCTTTAGAAGGATGTCATGGAAATCCATTTTTATTTTATAGTAAAGTATAGAATATGCCATGTATTTAGGAATTTTACTCTCACGTTTTTAAAGGGGGGAAAAGAAAAGAAGAGGAAAGACGGAAAATTGGGTAAAAAGTAAAAAATGAAAAAGTTCAAATCGCATATGAACTGCCATGAATCCAAGACTTGGTCCAAAAAATAAAAATAAAAATAAAAAAATAAAATTACCATGTAAGCTCGCACGTGTGAACACACTTGTCGGGATCCTCATTCTCCGTTGTCTCCTATTCAATCTCGCTTTTAACCTCTTTTAAGCTCTCACTGTTTAATACCAAAACCTCACACTGAAAAACGCAGAAGCTGTAATTGAGCGGTGGATCATCGCATTTTCAGTATGTACAGAACGGCAGCGTCTCCAGTTAGGGCTCTAAAGGTCAGCCATAATCCCTTCCTCTCTCCTCTCCACATACATCGCACACGGTTGCTCCGTGATATGTGTGCATGTATATATCTGCATGTGTTTTGTTCCCATTTTTCATTCTAATGTTTGGGTCTGATTTCTGCTGTGAGATGAATTTTCTAGGTTTATATGTGTGTGTGTGTGTTGTGTGTGAGTGGTTACTATACTTTTTATGATGAAATTAGTTGAATCTTAATTATCTGAACATTAGCATGAGGATGGGAAGTTGTATTTGTTGTCTGACTGGTTTTCGGTATAACTGGGCTAATAATGGTGAAACTTGAATCTTTATTTCTTAAGACTTTAACTCTAATCATCGGAAGCTGTTTGCTGAATGATAGATATGTAACAGGAGCATATAACTTTAAATGTGGGGGTTCGTTGAATAAAATGATTCTAATGATAAAAATCTCAATTCTATTACCCGGATGCTTTATTCTTTTAATCTATTAGCTTTTGGTGAAATGATTAATATCTGATAGGATGATTCACCTGCCAGCTTCTGGTTTCGTTTTTTGTTTGTGAAATTGTAGGTAATAGTAGAAATTAGATATTCAGTTGCCAGCGCCTTGGGGATTTTTAGTTACCCCTGAAATTGGTTTGTATTGTATGGGCGCCAGTGGAAGTTAGGTTTTTGGGTTGCTCCCGGAAGCTGTGTTTAGGAGCACAAAAATATATAATGATAGTAATATGAGTACATGATCTCAGCTCACAGCATTGGCTTTAATTTTCAAAATGTTAATGATTGTGTGTCTCTCTTAATTGCGTTGGTTGCTAATCTGTGTCATGATGATATCAGGAGCAGGATGTTAAATTTCATATCTAAATAATGGCTGTAGCCTGAACTTTAATTTTCTCCCTCTGACAGAGCCAAACAGGTAATAGGGGATCAGCTAGATATGCAACTATTAGTGCTGTTGCAGCCAAGTCATCATCAGGAGGTTTCTTTAGTTGGTTGACGGGTGACCAGTGTTCGTCACTGCCAAGCCTAAACTTTCCACTTCAGGATGTTAATCTACCCCCTGCATTGCCGGACCATGTTGATCCTGGACAGACTAGGATCACCACACTTCCAAATGGTCTCAAGATTGCCTCTGAAACGGCAGCAGTATGAGATTGTCTTCCGTGTTTTACTTTTCTACTCACAGAAAAAATCATTATTGTTCTCTGTATAAACAAAGTGGTAATAAGTTGACTTGTTGATCAGAACCCTGTAGCTTCAATTGGCTTATATGTGGATTGTGGCTCAATATATGAAAGACCAGCTTCATATGGGGCCACACATCTGTTGGAGCGTATGGCATTCAAAAGTACCACTAACCGGAGTCATTTGCGTATTATAAGAGAAATTGAGGCAATTGGGGGAAACGTAACTGCATTGGGTTCTCGGGAGCATATGAGCTATACATATGATGCACTAAAAACCTATGTTCCTCAAATGGTGGAGCTCCTTATTGACTGTGTCAGAAATCCTGCGTTTTTGGATTGGGAAGTCAAGGAACAGGTACCTAGTGCCTTCTCCATTCAAATTGCTTCTGAGACATACTTTTCTGTTGTTAATTCTGCATGAGATGCTTGATATATGCGATGCCCATTACAGCTCCAGAAGGTGAGTGCTGATATTAATGGCAGCTTCGGAGACCCTCACCAATTGCTTTTGGAGGCCATTCATTCAACTGGCTACTCTGGTCCCTATGCCAATGCTCTTTTTGCCTTAGAATCTGCAGTTAACTGTTTGAACAGTACTGTTCTGGAGGAGTTTGTTGCTGTAAGTAGCCAAATCATAATTCCACTTTCTTTTCTTACTTTTTTACTTTATAGGCCATCATTATATTCATTCCCTATCCATTTTAGGAATAAATCTAATTGTTTATGATGTTCTTTAGGAACACTATACTGCTTCCAGGATGGTCCTTGCAGCATCAGGTGTTGACCATGATAAGTTGTTGAAATATGCAGAACCACTTCTTTCTGACCTCCCTAATGTTTCTCGTCCTACGGAGCCAAAACCAGTTTATACAGGGGGAGATTTTCGTCGTCAAGGTGATTCAGGGGTGTGTATCAGAAAAATCCTTGATATGTTGTACAATTAGCATTCCCTTAATGATGATTTGGGATCATCAACAATAATATTCTTTTTTTTAAAAAAAAAATTATGTTAGATAACTCACTTTGCTCTAGCATTCGAGCTCCCTGGTGGCTGGTTGAAGGAAAAGGATGCCATAATATTGACTGTTCTTCAGGTTCGCTCATTTGTTCCCTTCTTGTTTTCGCCTAAAGTTTTGTAATTCCTTTTTCAGTTTCTGCTCAAGTGAATAGTGACTCCGATTCTTTATTCTATCTAATTCTGTTATCAAGTAATTAATGTCTACTTTTCTTATTGCAGTCTAGTTCTCATATCTTTTTGTTTGAATGTCATCTTATAAGAAATTGCTGATTCTGTCTACCTCATAGATGCTCATGGGAGGAGGTGGATCTTTCTCAGCTGGTGGTCCTGGAAAGGGGATGTACTCAAGATTATGTAAGTTGACATTGTTTTCATTGTGCCATGAAACTTGATGCATGACTTAATTCATGTATAGCAAAATCTTGACTCTATAATGGATATGCATCCATATCTGTATTCACATTGTAACACCTAATTTTTCTCCACAACAATGAGTTCATGCTTTTATGTTTTCATGATTTATCCAATTTTTATTTTATAATGGTCTTATCTTAATCAGGGCTTGGATGAATCTTCTGAAAATATTTATATAATAATTTATATGTTTAACTGGTATGCAGATCTGCGTGTCCTGAACGAGCATCCCCAGATTCAATCATTCTCTGCTTTTAACAGCATTTACAATCATACTGGATTATTTGGAATTCAAGCTACCACTGTAAGGTTTTCCAGTTTTGCATAAATTTTGGAAAGAGGAAGACTTGTACATTGGATTATGCTTATCTGTAATGCTGCAGCATTGTTTGGGTTATTATAATCTTGTTCTTTTCTATTCTTGATTTGGATCAATTGCATCTATATGCTCTCTCAGCACAATGTGAATACATTATTTTGCTGTTTCTGTATATCATTTTTGGCTTGTGATGTTTAACTATCCAATTATAGTGTTCAATGCTTTTAAATATTTTGTGTGTGTATCTCATAATATGCAACATAGCCTCAATTTTTCAAATTTAAGGGGCCATTAGAGGCTGACTGATAATTAAACAAAGCTAGAAAGGTTCTGGCTGATCTTAGAAAGTTTTGTTCCTCCTGCCACAACATCTCCAACCACCCTCCAGGCCCCAGCAGAGGGGAAGTGAAGATCGGTTTTTGCATGTTTAATAACTAAATTAGAGGTGGAAGGATATAATGAATTGCAGGTGTGAGGAGAAAAAATACTGATAGTTTGCTAAATTAGTAGGAACTATGGTACACTTTGTATTCTAATTGAAGGCAAGTTTTTCCCTTGATGGAGATGTAAGTACCTCCACAATTTTCTGACAGCCCTCCTCTATTAAGTTTCTTTCTTCGTTTGAGAAGTTTATTTTGTTTGTTGCATGGGGATATTAATTTTATCTTGTTCGATTATGTACTTTTAGGATTGAGATTTATGGTGACATTGGGTCAGGATGATTTCATAGTTTTGGAACACTTTTAGATGTTGCATTCGGAAGCATCACGGGGCTTGCATTGCCATATGGGTATCATTTTTGGTTACATCTTGCAATGACTGAATATCTATGATGCCTATCCATCTAAATGACAAAGCTCTATTTGTCTAATCTAATACTTCTAATTAGATTGTCTATTTCCATTATTCTGAAACATAAGTTCCTGGCAAAGTTAGTCTCTTTCATGCTCTCTACACCATAGAGCATTTTCTGTTAATATTTCCTTAGATGTTTGTTTAAATGTAAAGAAGCCAAGAAATGAGTAGTAAGCATCATTTGTTTCCATATTGCTGTTTATGATTCAATTTGGTAGAAAATTGTCATGTTTGAGGATAAATAAAAGATCAAATGAAAAAAATTTATTGCACATTGAAAGATGATTAAGAAATTGCTTTATTCCTACTTTGTCGACGGTCAATTTTGAATCAAAAGTGATGAAGATACTTCTTTGAATTCAGGAATCCGATTTTGCAATAGATGCCATTGATATAGCTGTTAAAGAACTCATTGCTGTTGCAACTCCAGGACAAGGTTTGCCATGAATTTTAGAATACTTTCTTCTTTAACACGACTGCTGGCCATTTCATCAATGCGCTTGTGTTTCTGATGGATGTTGAGCCTGAAACAATATATTGATTGTACTTTCATGTATCCTAAACACTGGATCCACTTATTAAATGCAAGTCTTTCTTGAAATGATTATAATATTCCATGCCGCTTCCCTTTTATCCAATGGAGCTCCTATGCTATTTGAGTGGAGAGAATTCTTCTGAATGAAAATCTGCTCATTCTGTTAACAGTGATGCTTCTTTTTCTCTGCCAAACTCATTTCTCCAACCTGTTTGTGCTGTCTCTTTGTTTTGCAGTTGACAAGGTACAACTAGATCGTGCTAAAGAGTCGACGAAGTCTGCCATTCTGATGAACTTAGAATCCAGAGTATGCAATTCTGCTTTACATGAAAATCTTTCTTTCGCCAAAAGTAAATGACCCGTCTCTCTTATGATTCTGCTTGTATATTCTATTGACTTTGTGGACTATCACTGCAGATGGTTGTATCAGAAGATATAGGTAAACAAATTTTGACATATGGAGAGAGGTGCGTCCACTTGTAGTAGTTTAATTAACATTGCTTCTTGGTGATTACTAGACGTTGGAACTAATCCAGTGAATTTAACACAGCATCGGATGCAACCCGTAGATCCGATGCCATATTGCCCACTCAAACTTGGATTTACGTAATGGTGTTTGTATATCTACCGGAGATTCCGAAACTAGCTCATTAAGCTAACTATAAATTATCCACTCTTGCTTTTGCGTCTACAGGACTCCCTTGGGGCATTTCTTGAAGGTTGTTGACGAAATCACAAAGCAAGATATTGCTAAAACAGCACAAAAGCTTTTATCATCTCCCCTCACCATGGCATCTTACGGCGATGGTAACTACTTAAATTTCCCAGAAGCTTTATTTCCGGTTCATGTTATATAGTGCTCATGATTTATAAGCTTCTGGTATATATTTCCCATTTCCCGTTTCATCTATCAGTGCTTCATCTGCCAAGCTACGATTCAGTTAGCAGGAGGTTCCATTCAAAGTGAAGTTATCCTCGTGTGCATGGCTCTGTAGACATTGGCGCTGATGAACTACCTGGGGTAGCAATTCAAAGATTTGAGCTGCCTTTTTAACAGATATTAATGGTAATAAGGGATGTTGGAGGTATTACATGGACAACAATTGGAGAGTTCATGTCGTTTTGTTAGGTACACCATAAAAATTGACGGTTTACTCTTCAAATTCTCTGGATTGAAATGATAAATGGTTGCATAAGTCGGCATAGAGTTCAAGATCCATCATCACGTGGAAATCTTAGTGGAAAATTGTGCAATATTTTATATTATACTATGACACACAAGTATTGTATTATTGCTGATCAATCTAATCCACATCCATATCCATATCCATCTGCATATTCAAATCTATCTATACTCCGTATAAAAGTGTAAATATCTCATGTTTGTTTTCATGTGTTTTTTTAATTAATTTTTTTAATAATAAATTAAAATTAGTTATAAAAGAATAAATTTCTATCAATAAGATCTCTAAACTACTTGGACTAATAAGAATTTTCAACTAAAATAAATAAATAAATATTTCTACTCGATTAATTTGTTAGAAGATTAAAAATATTGATTTATTAGGGTAAAAAAAATTAAAATAAATAGCATTGGAATAATTTTCTTAAATATTTATTCTAATTGTGAGAAGACATTCCTACCTTCCTAACCTATTCTTCTCAATAATAAATAATTAGTTATAAGAACAAAATTTTATCAAAAAAGAAAATTATTTGGTATTCCTAATTTCTCTAAACAATTTATAGAATAAATAATATATTTTAAAATATAATTAGGCAAACAATATTTAAAGCGATTAGTTTCTTATAAACGATTTTATTTATTGTTTTCCTAAAAAAAAAAAAAAGTGATTTATATGGCACTGTCAAATTTAAAATTAATAGCATATAATAAAGATGTAAATATTGTTCTAAACTTAAAAAAAAAAAAAAAAAAAAAAAGAATGGTAATAAAAATAAATATTAAAAATTTTAGGTAAAAATCCTCAATTTTTACAAATAATTAAAAAAAGTATTGAAATTTTATTCTAAAAACTCATAATAGTAATTTAGTTTTAAGTATTATTTATAATAAATAATATAGTTTATTTAAATACATTTAAACTAAATATAATTTTTTAATAAAGAAAAGATAACAGATCACTATAAAAAAGAAATATTTTATACAATTAAATTTGTAACTAGTTTCTAAAAATTATAATAGCTTCTCGAACAGCCAAGTAGCATTACAAATTTCTAACAGTGTTTTACACGAGAGCTGGAACGGATACTTTTATATTTCGCATGGGCGTTACATTGGGAGCCGCAGTCCCAAATACCGTTGTTAATTTTCAAAGGGCCTCCATTTTGTATCTACTTTTGTAACGAACAATATCATACTACAAATATTCAACAATTTTTTAAACGATTTTTATTCAAGTTCGGTGGACTATTATAAATTAAACCATACCAAAAGGTTTGATATGTAATGGCCTGAAATTTGTAATGCCTTTACAAACACCACCATTTCAATTACTTGTGAAACAACTTTTATAACTCTCCTACCGTTATAAAAATACCAAAATTTAATTCATTAGCCACAAAACATTAGCAAAAATTATTCATCCCACAATGATCACAAACACCACCGTTCCAAACAGACCTTTTACAAAATACGTACTTTTTTATAGTGGATGACGTACAAAATGTGGATCAGTAAGCGAAACATCTTCCACAAAGGGATTTAGATTGTTATAACTAACTAATATTTATATTTATATAGGTATTTAAATGTAAAAAATAAATTTTAGTATATTAATTTTTTATGTGATGTCAATTTAATTTTTCAATTCAAATTAATTTGATATACTTTTTTAGTATTTTAATATTTAAATAAATATATTTAATAAAATAATTATTTATTTTTTAGAAGGGAGAAAAATACAAAAAGAAAATTCACAAACCTAATCTCAAACTAAAAGAAACAAATAAGGGTTTTTTTATAAAATTAAAAAGAAAAAAAAGTTTTTTTGTCAAATTGAATTCAAAAGGATTTTTTTTTTTCAAAATACAAGAGGTTTTCGGTCTATTTTTAAAACACGATGAAGGATTTAGTTTTTTTTTTTAAATATAGAGGGTAAAATAGAGTTTGGCATTTATTAGTCAAATCAACAGCCCTTGATTGACTTCACATGACCTTTTGCCGTTAGTATTTAACTGCAATAGATCAAATAGTGTCAAAAAATTCTATTTTTAGAAGCGTCGAGCTCGTAAAGTAAAAAATCAAAAAATAAGAACAATCCTATTTAGTGAGCCCAAAAGTGCAAATTTAGCCATCAATATATATGACCATTCATGAAAAAATTATAATTTTAGTCACGTAAGTATTGATGTTAGCTCTATTCTTGTTCGCAATATGCAAAGTTTTAAAATGTCATTTCTAGAGAAAACTACATATAGAGAATTAGTAGAGTGATAAAAGACTTTGTGTAGGCAAAGGGTCAAAACAGAAATAGAGGAGAGCAAAAGAAAGGACCAAAAAGAAAAGTTGCTCATTAGATGAACCTAACCAACCATACACAATGGGCCTAAAAGTCATACCCAACCCATCAAAGAAAATCTTCAAAATCTTATCCTCTTGTAGGATTTGGACAAAGGAAAAGAAACATATCAAGAAACAATATTTTGATTTCACTATGTTTAATTTTTCAAAACAAAGAAAATCCCATTTTTCAAAACCAAGTTTCAAATATTTGTCTATTTTTAGGGTGTTGGCAACTGTTTGAAATAAATACTTACTAGTTGTCGTGCCACGGAGTTAAATAATTTTTCATATTTTAAATTATTTTACAAGTAAAAGAAATTATATAAATCAACACATTATATTAAAAAAAAAGAAAATAAAATTAAAAAGTTAAATAAGTTAATTGAAGGGCATCTTTGGGATCACGAAAAATTGATGCAGTGGTATCAAAAAATATCTTTTCTTTATAATGGTATAGATTAACTTATTATTATGAAAAGAGTATTTTTTTTACTGACAATTTTGCTTTTGAATGGTTCAAATTAAGTTTTTATTATATCAAAATATACAGGGTAAATTACAACGACCTCTCCTGAGGTTTGGCATAATTACGAATACCCCTCGTTATTTGAAAAATTACAAATACCTCTCTAATTTTAACGGCCGTCTAACGATTAGCCCAATCCATCCATTTTTATGGTGAACTGACCAAAATACCCTTGTGAATTAAAAATTAAAAATTTATTTATTTTTTTAAAAAAATAATTTTTTATGGACTAAGTGGATAATTTTTTTTATAATTTTAAAAAAAAATTCATCCATCCCGTTCAATATTTTTATAAAGTTTTAATTTTTTTAAAAAAATAAAAAAATACAATAAGGGCAAAGTTGATATTTTTATACCTCCATCCAAGAATTACATAATTTTTTCAAATATTAGGGGGTATTTATAATTTTTCAAACAATAAGAGGGTATTTGTAATTACGCCAAACCTCATGAGAGGTAGTTGTAATTTACCCAAATATATAAGCATATCCCTAATAATCTTAACCCCTTTTTCACTTTTATTTTTTGATACTCTCAACTTTCGCTACTGTTCAATCTCCGACTTTCTTTACAACTTACTTCCACTACAAAACAGAAGCTACTGCAAACACCCTTTGCTATGTTATTTCTGCGCACTCCATTGCTTTACACCATGACCAATTTCATCTCTGCAATAACTCAATTTCACGTCATACTAAAAAATCAGTATCTCATATATAATGTGGGTCCAATTTTATTTAATTTGTAATTATTAAAAATATCTCGAGACCCACAAATCTTGTAATCTTTAAAACTTCACTTATAATGGAATCCATTGAGTTGTTGCAAAATTAAATTAATTAAAGGGAGTGTACATTTTTATTTATTTAGCTAATCATAGTAATAATAATAATAATGTGGCAATTGAAAGAGGTAGAGAGAAGAGAAAGGCCAAAAAGTGGGAGAGGGAGCATGGTTTTCATGTGACTTTTTGGGGGAATGATGAGAGGGTTTGCATGCCTAATCATCACCAAATTAATTACCATTACCAAATCACACACATTTATACATATAGGTGATCTTGGGAACAAAATGTGCACTCCTATATATGATCAACTCTATGCCCAACACAACACACACAATTCACTTTTATGGCTTGTTTTGTCACTGTCTTGCTTCATCTAACACCTTGTAATTAACCAACATTCCATGTCTTTCTCGCTCTACCTATTATTCTACAACCTCAATTTCCTATTACCTTTTATTTCAGGGTAAATTGTATTGATGTTTTTTTTAAGTTAAGTAAAAATACATATATTATATATATATATATATATATATATATATATATATATATATATATTTGTAAAGTTACAACTAAAGTACATCTATTTAAAGGCAAAGCGCAAGAAACGCCTCTTAAAAAAAAATACTATACTAACAACCCCTGAGCTGTAATTTTTGTAAAAGACAGGGGATGTTTGTATAATTTGGCTCAATCTCTGCAAATGTCAATGTAATTTATTCTTTATTTTATTTGAGATACACATATCACGTATAGAAAGATTATATATATCATTTATTTTGTTTAAATAATATATATATATATATATATATAGTGTGTTTAATTAGGTTTATCGAAATAAAAGATACTTGAAATAGAAGATCCAATCTGCCAATTTCTTGTTTTATTTCCAAAATATTTATTTTCCTTCATCCAGAAGACAAAGAAGGAAATTCACTACAAATTTTTTTATTATTTTCTAAACTATAAATTACTATGGTTTAAAAGCTATAATAAATAAATATTATCTATCACATTCTGATAAAACCAATGCAAAACCTTAAGTTTTAACTATAGGTGATCAACTTTCACTATAATTTTACCTATTGCCAAAATATTTATCACCGATTTTTAGCAATAGTAATATTTTGGCCTTGCTTGCAGAAATGATGACTAAAAATCGTTACATGATCGTGATAAATTAGTATCCGTCATGATTTTTTTATTTTTAGCCATGATTAAAAGCCATACTTCTTGTAGTGATTGCACATTAAAAAATATATATATATATATATTTGGTAATTGCAAATCTGGTTGAATGTATCAAGTGACCCTCACTTAACGTGGGCGGAATCCCCAATTTTTTTAGAATCCACATGAGGCTTACATGCTAAATTTCGACCAAAAATTTCGAAAATTTTTTTAGCTAATTTTGGTCTTAATATATGCCCATTTTTTCAAGCCGAAACAAATTCCAATAAGACCAAAATTTCCATCTTCATATAATTATGGGATCAAAAGTGCAATTTCGCCACAAATTTCATTTTAACATTAATGTTTTTGAGTTTCCAAAATTAGATTTTAGAGTGAAAGTTGGAATGCAATCGCCACCATTCAAAATCAATGTAATTACGGATACATCATTTTGGGTTTGGACAAAGAGAAATGGGAATGTCCGGTGTGACAGTTTGTTCTCTCTTTCCCTCTCTCTCCCCAAATTTCTGGAAAATATCAATTATACCCCCATTCTTTTTTTCAGGTTTAATAATTTAGTTTTAAAATAGAACAAATTACACTAAAACTTCTTGAAGTTTTAGGGTCTAACTAGATACAGCAGCACGCAGTATCCGCGCGCATAAATTTTAGTTCTACTTGTATTTTACTGAAGCTCATAATTTATTCCTTTAGATTAAAATTTATCATTGTTTTCAGCCTTACATACAAAACTGTTTGGTAACACTATAAAAAAATTGCACCATTTAACCATAACTAATTGTTATGATTAATAACAAAACAACTGTAGCATGTAATTATTGACAAAGTCATACAACAATTGTTGGCCGTGGTATCTAATGTAATTTTTTTTAATGTATTAATTTCAATACATATTTTAACAACGAGAAGATAATTATTATAAATATCGGGAGTGAATTTACCATATATATATATATATATATATATATATATTGTAAAAGAAAAAGAGAAGAAAAGATGAAGAAAGAGGTAGAGAATAGTGGGAAAAGCTGAAGTTGTTGTTAAAAAGATTGTTTGTCCATGTCTTTGGTTGGTACACCACATTCCCTCTCTCTCTCTCTCTATATATATATATATATATAATTGGGATGCACAGAATGCGAAGATGATTATTGGGGCATGTGGACTATCCAAATACACTACGGCCTCATTTACTTGAAGTGATAGGATTTAAATGGTATAGATAATTAGGATAATTATTGGAATTAAGTTAAAAGTGATTATATTAAGTGTCACAATTTTATGTTTACTTGTATTGATTAAGTAATGGATATAAATAATATATTGTTTACTTTTGACTATAATTTGAGATTGAATTATGGACTAATTTGATTTTTTTCCAAAATGCCCCCAATTTTTTTTCTTTCAATTTTAATAATTTTCTTGTGTTAAGATGTAATATATTTATATGCATAAATAAAAGTTAATATTATATGATATAAAAAAGTTAGGATATATAATATTTTATAACAAAAGTTAAATGATATATTATATAAAATTAAATATATGATATTTTATAATAATTAATTTAATATATAAATAAATATATAAAAGTAATTCAATATATAAAATAAATATATGATATCAAAATTAATAAATATATACATATATATACACAATACATATACTTCCCTCTCAAAAATCGTAATTTGGTGGATTTCACCAAAATTAGGGACAACATTGTAATTGGCATGAAAAAATTACAGATAAAATGGACACTCAAAGAATAATAAGACCTCAATATGTTGGGCATGATTACAAACCCACCTCTTGTGGTAAGTTTGTAATCACCTTCTAATCACCCTCTATACCGGGCCTTGTGCATTATAACGGGTTGAGCAAATTCCAAGTAAACAAAAAATTATGCATGATTAGTTAGGATATCAAGCTTAATAATTCAAAGTAAATGAGCCCGACAACAATATCTGCCCTCTCTCTGTCAAAAATAGATACATGTTTCATTTTCACTTGTATATGATTTTTAATTGTCAGATCATGTATGGTTGGTGTATTTTTTTTTTTCTTTATTGCAGAATTGGATCATAATTTCCAAGAAAATATAGTTTCTCATGTTCTTTTTTTTTTTTTTTATAATAATAAGTAATTACAAGATATCACATCTTTTTTGTAAAAAGAATTATCAATAAAGATATCGTAATAGAAATACATTTTCATTATTGTCGTAGCTTTTCATACCAAAAAAATAAAATCATAAGACGTTCTAATTCAAATACATTTTTATTATGTCACGTCTTTTATAAAAACATATCAATCTAAATATATTTTAATTGGGTTTAGATATAGGAGGACTTTTAATTTTTTGACGTATTTCTTGAAGCCCGTCTCAAATAATATTTACAATATATTTTATTTATTTAAAACCTTTTAAATTTATTTAATGCATATAAGTTGATCACTATGAAAAATATAATATTTAATCATGGCTAATTGTCTTATTTAATAACAAAATAGCCGTAGCAAATAGTCATTGACCACGGTCATGCAATGATTGTTGGCCGTGGTTAAACATTTGCTATGGCTTTTTTTTTTTTTTTACCATGGCTCTTAGCTCATGTTCATCCAATAATTATTTTTTTACAGTGGTTAAACATATTGTATGTATTATTTATAAATTTGTAAATAAATGGAACAAATATTTCAATTCTCATAAATGAGGCTGCAAAATTCATCGAGGACTATTGATTAGACTAAAGCTTAAAGTGAACTGTAGCCAATTTAGGTCTTCATACATACATGTATATATATATATATATATATATATATATATATATATATATTATTTGTATTTGTTTCTTTTGCAAAAAACTATTTTTTTAATTAATTAATTATACAAATAACTTTTATTCATGTACGGTCAAAATTAATTTATTTTACAAAATTTGATTAGTGATTCATTTTATTCTATTTTATTAGATTAAATAAATATATTAAAAAATTAAATTAAATACACAGATCTATCGAGTATGCTTCAACGACTAGTGTATAGTATTCTTTTCTTGAAATGGTACAAAATAATTCCTTACCCACTGCATGAAAAAACAAAATCAGACACATGACCAAATATAATCATATCAATATATGTTCTCTGCAAACATTGCTCTGGACCTTCATCATTTATTTCATTGACCACATATTAAAAAAAAAAAACATGTCATAATAAAACATGAATTATGCTTGAAATTTATTTGATTGGATGAAAATGTGTAAAGTGGACCACAAAGTGGTGGGGTCTAAATATTTCATGTGCACCAATTTGATCACATATGTTAGGGTAATTTCAATAAAATTCTTAAACTTTGTTATAATTATAATTATAATTATTTTATTATTATTTAAAAAATTATAAATACTTTTTTGTATTAATGATCTTCTAACAAATACTCTTTCATAATAATTCATTATAGGTGAATATTTGTTAGATGATTGTTTATTTAACAGGATTTATAATTCTTTTAAATAATAAAAAGGTATTCGTAATTATAAAAAATTTCAGGAGAGCTCATTGTAATTTACCCTATATATTATCATATGAATGTCACCAAATTCATGTCCCAAAAATTCAAATAAGTAAAAATTAAAATTTGGGATGACATAATATATATATATATATATAAGTTAATTACATCAATATTTTTTATATTAAGTCTTATTACACGCACCACGTCGTTTCTAAAATTACGCAGACAGTCCTAATTGAAGTGGTGTTTGCATAAAAAAAAAATCACTATTAAATAGTGGGCGTACTTATTTACAATTTTAAGGGATATAGCGTACCTATTTCAAAGGGCTAGATATAACATACGGGATGTTGATACATATATTTTATTTTATCTTATGTGAACTATAAATAAATATATATATATAATAATATGTATATATGCATGCATGTCTTTTTTTTTTCATTTTAAAATGGATTAAATTAATGAATGGGGTGCTTAGAGTTAAAGTCTTGTTTGATAGTATATAAGTAGTATTAATTAAATAATTAGGGAAATATTTGATTTTGAATTAAATATATGGAATTAGGGGGGGGGAAGGTGGTGGTCCATTGAGGATGGGATAGCAGTGCAGAGTTGCCTTGCATATCAAGCAATGTTTGTTGTGTACTATGACTACTACTCCTCTTTCCTTTCTTTCTCTCTCATCATCGCCTTAATTTCTCTCTCTAGAAAAAAAAAAAACATACATTCATGCCCAAAAGAATCATCATCACCACTCCCACCTCCAAACCCATGTGACCTCCTATCATTTTTTCTCATTTCTTTTTCCTGTTTTATATCTTTTTTTATTTACTTTTTCTTTTTCCTTTTTTTTTTTTCTTGTGGAAGGAGGGGGGTTAGGGGTGGGGGGTGTTCTTTTAATACTCACTTGTTTATAATATTAAGTATTCTTTTAGTATTAGTTATTGAAGACGTAATTCGTCTTATTAAATTTTTTATTTTAAATTATATTACACACTTATTTTTATTTAAATATACACGCTATGTGTGTGTAAAGTTTATTTAATATAAAATAAATTATATAATCTAAATCTATAAACAATACACAATAAAATTTCAAATAAAAAATCAAATCCCCTAATAAGCATCGATTCTCACTTTAATATTGTCTAATTCAGATGAGTTAGCCGCTCGATATTATACAAACATTCAAAATCAAAGTTCATTAAATTGTAATAATTGTAATAAATCACTCAAATGAAAAAAAAAATCCTTTATTTTGAAATAAATTAATTTTTTTTTCTGAAACTCCCCGTTTAATATACCCGTGTCAGATCAACCAATATAGTAGGAAATTATCCTTATTACAAAAAAGAAGTTAAAAGTTCAATCGTATATACACACAAAAATACTTATATAGATATATATTTCGTGTACGCATGAATAAAATACATAGTAACAGTATAATGATATAAAAAAACATGTGGATTAGGGTTAGATTATAGAGAGGAAAAAAAAACAGTTGGGGTTGCTGTAATATTCTTTTGGAGTGTGAGGCTAAACCACAGCTAAGGCCGTTTCGTACCTTTTGCTTTACCAGTCAAGAAGAGAAGAACACCCTCTCATCTCATCTCATCTCTTCTCTTCTCTCACATACAAAGCTACTCCTCCCCCCTAGACAGGGAGCTTTATTAAACTTACTACCTCAGAATCAAAACTCTCTCTCTCTCTCTCTCTCTCTTACACACACACACAGAGACAAGCAACACAGTGAGAAAAACTGTCTACATATTGCTGTGCTGAAATTAGCAAAGAGTTAAAGGTGAGATATAGGGGAGGGGAGGGGAGGGGTGGGGGTGTGGGTTGTCTTTTCCTTTATCTTGGTACTGGCTGTTTCAGTTAAAGTGAGAGGGGAAGGGAATTCTGGTGTGTATTTTTCCATGGTTAAAGCAGGTTTTATACCTCAATCTCACCTCCTCAGTTTTCTTCTTTTTTTCTCCCTCTTTTCCTCTCTTTCTCTCGTCCTCATCGCCACCTCCTACCTGCTCTATTAATTTCTTCAAGATTATCCATTATATATATATATATATATATATATGTGTGTGTGTATATTTCCTATATAGCTCTTTCAAGCCTTGGTTTAATTTAATTTGATTTAATTATTTGTCTCTTTCAATTTTAATTTTTTTTTATATGTATGCCCTCTTTTCTTTTCTTTTCAAGAATAATTGAAACGGGGTTAAAAGATTGAATTTTGTGTGTAAAGTTATGATTTTTTGATGAAATCTTTCAGGGTTCTTCGTGATCATGCACAGTAGTATTGAAACTCGCTTTTCTTTGATTTTTCCCTAATAGTTATTGATTTTCTTTTGTTTTTTTTGGGTTTGGAATACGTATACTGATTGCTTTTCCTTCCAGAAGTATTTGGACCGTATACCACACCGTATGATTGATGAAGGGCTTCTGATAGATTTCTTGACATGTAAGTTGTAAAGCGTGGATGCGACTTTGAATTGGGAGAAACTAACAAGAAGTGGGATATGATTCGGGTTCTTGATGCTGGAGTACTTAAAGTTGTTATTGTCTGCTGATGAATAATACAATATCCGTATACTACAAAAATAGGAGCCTTGTTTGTTTGAGCCATGAATAAGAGTAATCAGCTGGGATCTGTCAGCAGTTCTGAGCTCATCGATGCGAAGCTTGAGGAGCATCAATTATGTGGATCCAAACAGTGTCCTGGTTGCGGACACAAGCTCGAAGGAAAGCCGGTACGGGTAGTTGAATTCCGCATATATTTGTAATATTCTTGCCTTCGTATACAAGAATTTTATCACAATCAAGACAACAATTATGGGCATAGTTCATACATTAATCAGTCAAGAATTTGTAAAATTTGATTTAATTTATGTGTTATTATAATTTAATTTTAATGTTGATGCGTGTGTGCTCGTTCTGATTGTTAATTTATGGAGTTGATGATGAGGGTTTTGTGCAGGACTGGGTAGGTCTACCTGCCGGAGTGAAATTTGACCCGACGGACCAGGAGTTGATCGATCACCTCGAAGCTAAAGTAGAAGGAAAAGAATCGAAATCCCATCCCTTGATTGATGAGTTCATTCCTACCATTGAAGGTGAAGATGGGATTTGCTACACGCATCCTGAAAAGCTTCCAGGTCAGAACTACTACTCACTGTGTGTACTGTGTGTTTCTTGACCATGCACAATTACAATTTAGGGTTTTTTGTTTTCTTGGAGACATTGGTTGTACCTAAGTAAACCTAACTTTGATTTTTATGCCAATCTTTGTGATTTTTGTGTTTTTTTCCCAGGAGTAACACGAGACGGATTGAGTCGGCACTTTTTCCACAGGCCCTCCAAGGCCTACACGACCGGGACGAGGAAACGACGGAAGATCCAGACCGAATGCGATCTGCAAGGCGGGGAGACGCGGTGGCACAAGACGGGCAAGACCCGGCCGGTAATGGTGAATGGCAAGCAGAAAGGGTGCAAGAAAATCTTGGTTTTGTACACCAACTTTGGGAAGAATCGGAAGCCGGAGAAGACGAATTGGGTGATGCATCAGTACCATTTAGGGCAGCACGAAGAGGAGAAGGAAGGAGAGCTGGTTGTATCCAAGATCTTCTACCAGACTCAGCCCAGACAATGCAACTGGTCCGACAGGAGCGGTGCTGCTCTACTCAACACTGCCGCTGGAGAGGGAACCAGCGAACGACGAGACACAGTTGGTGTGAGTGTGAGCGGCAGCATGAGCGTGAGCGGTTCCTCTAAGGAAATGAACATCACTCAAAGAGACGATTTCTCAGCAGCTCCGCCTGTCAACGTTGCCGCTCCGATTCCCAGTTACAGCGCCATCGACATCCAGCAACTCAAAGCTGATCATTTCAGCTTCCTTCCCTTCCGAAAATCGTTTGATGAGGTACGAAAAAATAATCAATTGTCCCTAAATTCTCGAACGAAAATCGACGGTTTAACAGTCTATCATACGAGAATATGCATGATATTTGATTGAAATTAGCCCGTAGTCTGCATTTCTGCAACGACGAGAAGTCTTAGATCAAGATCACATTAGCATTATTTTGAGTAGCATTTTCAGACCACATTCATATATTTTTTCACTTGAATTAAAGGAATTTTAGTCGAAAATTATGTTGTTCTAATTGCTGAATTTTGTTATATATATTATATATATATATATATATATGGTCTAATCAATTATAAGACTAGTAATTAATTAGTGTGAAGGAAAAGAACATCTTAATTTCCACATTTGCGTTGCTTATGGGAAAAGCATGAAAAGTATGGGAGACTTTCTTGATTACAACAGCCTGCATGCTAATTAAAATTAAGCTTAATTAATCAGTAGTTCACCCACCAGAACCAAAATTAAAAACTGAATATTAATTTTGAAAGCTGAAAAAATTGAAGTACAGGCAAGTATTAATTAAGGGGGAGATAAACTGATGATTAGTGGGGTTAATTGCGCAGGCTGGGAATATTGGGGAAACTTCAATTGCAAGGGAAGCAGGAGGAGGAGGAGGAGGAGGCACGTGCGAAGAGCGTGAGATGGGACAGCATCACGTGAGCCATGAGCATGACATGGGGCAGCGTCACGTGAGCCATGAGCACCATCACCATAGTCATCAGATTGCTGCAGCTACAGCATTTCACATAAGCAGGCCATCACACTCCATCTCCACCATTATCTCTCCGCCACCACTCCATCACACCTCCATTAACATTCTTGATCAAGATCACTCCTTCCATGTCCCCAGAATCATCCTCCCTCCTGAAAATTTCCAGGTACATTAATCATCCCATAATTTTCTCCAACTTTATACATATTTTTTTTTTAATTCTTGATTTTTACTTTTAAAAAATGTATATATATGTGAAAACTTACTGATAAAATGACATATGGCTATCTGTACTTTACCCTCGTAAAACCACTAATAGGTACAAAATTTCTCTAAATAAAAAAGAGCACAACGCGACCTCTGAACTTTTAGAAAAGAAGCCCAATATCTCTTTTTTTTTTTTTTTTTTTTCTTCTTAGGAGATATTTTTAATCAACCCTGTAAAAATACTTAATAGGCACAAAAAGCTCAGAAAAAAAAGTGCAATTTGACCGCTGAACTTTTAATAAAAAAAGCTCACTACCTCTCGTAGCAGAGAGTTGTGTTCAGGGGATTGCATTGTCTTTTTTCTTTACAGGAATTCGTTTACCTATTTTTATTTTCATAAAGGATTATGTTGCATTTAATCCAAACGTACGGCAAGAGTATGTAGAGCCTTAATTAATTAATTAGTGAGACACATATTTAAATTATAACAAGATAAATTAAGAGGAAAAAACCTATATTTTCTTGAAATTTTTTTGTAAGAAATTATAACCAAAAACTGTAGCTACATGCAGCTTGAGATTGATAATGATGGCTTAAGTCAAATGAGAGTGACAGAAATTGAGAGTTAAGTCTCTTCCATTCAACCTGGACTTGTGACTGAAATTTTGTGTGCCAGCTATAGTGTTTACAAATAATCATAACTCCCTGTCTTTTTGCAGACAATACATGATCATATGAATAATTATAGTACTATGCTTTTGTTTTCTTGTAGTAAATGATGAATAAGAATTATTAATATTATTGTCTTTTTGAGCAGCAACAACAGCAGCAGCAACAGCATCATAAACTTGGAGGAAGGTCTGCATCTGGATTGGAGGAACTCATAATGGGATGCACATCAACTGACATAAAAGAAGTAAGTATTACATTTATTATTTTTTTCAACCTTTTTGACTACATTAAGATAAAGAAAAAGATATATTTAAATATCTAAGTAATTAATTAATTAAGGATTATTATTATTATTAGAATTAAAACCAAAAGAGAGATGGAGGTGTTAGAACCCTTTTCTTTTTCCTCTCTACTTTATCTCCTTTTTCTTTTCCAATCTAGTGTTTAGATGGTCTCCATATATAGCCGAATATGATCTTTCTCTTCAATAATATGAAAAAAGTTCGAGATGTTGAGGACCTCGTAATTTTAGTCATAAAATATTAAGTGATAATATTTTAAAGTTGTCGTTAATCGATAATCAGTGACAATAATAGTTACAATAGGCTTAAGTATATTTGTGGTTTCATAACTTAGATTATTTGGCGTTTTCATCATTCAACTTTTTTAGGTAGCGTTTTGGTCCTGTATCTTTTTAATTTTTGCGATTTTGATTCTTTTTTTTTTTTTTTTTGGCTGGACTTCACCCTTCTCACTGAAAAAATGCATGTGCATATCACGTGACCTTTTAGAAATTAGGCTAGTATTCCTATTGCTCAAATTTTCTAGGATAATATTTTGGTCCTATGTTTTTTATTTTCCTTTATTTAAATCCTTTTCTTTACTGGAGCTCACCCTTCTTGCCGGTGGAGGTGAGCTTAAATGGGAAAAAAAATTAGATTGCGATCGCAAAAATTAGAGATATAGGTCCAAAATACCAACCCAGGAAATTAAAGGATAAAAATACCAAATTATTTAAGTTATGGAACCAAAGATATATTTAGTTTTATTTCAATATGTAATCATTAATTAGTGACCAGAATTGTGTCTGAAATTGTCAATTAAAGTGGTGGTTATATATTGTCATTATACATATATCCTCAATAATTTATAAAGATAATTTTCATCACTAGTTATTCCAGTGATGACATTTACTTACATGTCACTATCGAAATTATAAAAACTTTTATAGTGACAAAATTAAAATTCTTATAACTTAATAAAAAAATTAATTTTAATATCATCAATTACTTTTTGGTCCTTAGTATTCTCTTTATAAAAACTTAGCTCCATTCCTAATATAACAATGTAAATATCACCACTCCTTTAATTGTTTTGAGTAAAAAATATTTTTCTCAAACAATAACTTAAAATTTAATATAATTTTAGTCACATTACTTATAAATTCTAAAAAATAGTCCCATAACTTTTAAAAGTTCTCACTTCAGTTCTCTTACCAATCTCCGTTAGAAGATATATTGGGGAAAAAAAAAAAAAAAAACATGCAAGTCACGTGGCCATTTTCGTCCTTTCTGAAAAGACATCGGGCACGCAACCTGCACAGTTTTTCCCATCAATTTCCTAAAGAAATTGACACTAAGACTGAAGATGAGATTTTTGTAAGTTATGAAATTATCTTTTAGAATTCCGTGAGTAATGTGACTGAAAATATACTGACCCTAAATTATGAAACGGAGAAAAGAATTTTTTTCTCTTCTTGGTATAATTTTTTGCATCCCTTGTTTTTTCTTGTGATAAAAACAAAAATAAAGAACTTTTCTTGCATTTTTTGTGGCCAAAAAACCTCATAATATGCGACGATAATATATATATATATATATATGTATATACATATAGATTATGAAACTTATATAAAGCCATGAATTGTGGGAGCTGCAACAAGAATCCTCTTTTCCTCTACTTTTGAACGAATAAAAGTGATAAATTGGAGCTAAAACCTTTTGCAAAGCTGTTTTTAATTTGAACTGTTGCTGCTAATTATATATATATATATATATATACTCGAATAGAACACCAACAATTAGTACAAATTAAAGAATATCATTGTAATTAAGGACTGAAAAAAGCTAAATCCTAAGATGTACTTTCGAATAATTAAGACAATTATTCACATAATAAAGATTAGTGAAACTCAGCAATCAAAAGTATTATATATCCATGAGCCTAAAATAAAGAATTAAAAAAAAAGAAAAAGAAAAAGTAGAATTAAAGAGAAAGAATAAGAATGGCAAGCCCAGAACTTTTAATTTGTCCCTGTGGCATCCTAGGAAAATAAAGAATTGTCAGGAAAGAGACAGTTTTTTCAGTTATGATTCCTGTCTCAATGACCATGCACGCACTTCCACATACATACTACCACCTTCCCAGAAAACAAATTCTTCTGCATGCATATATTCAGTTTTCATCAATCCCAATTAATTAATAGTTACACCACAAATGTAATTCCATTTTCGTCCTTTTACTTTATAAATATTGTGATTTAAAGTGTTTCGGTTAAATTTATCTAAAATATTTTGTGAAAGTATATATCTTTTAATCTTATATGATGTTTGATTTTGGGTAAATTATATTAACACTTTTTGAAGTAATGCTAGATTATACAAATGCTTAATGTCTTTTATAAAATTACAGTTATATACTTTTGAGAGGTGTTAGTGTAATATTTTTTTAGGGGGGTATTTATTTAAATTTTGCATTTGAATAAAGGAAGTAGTTGTAATTATAACTATAATCTCATGGGTGGACTTATAATTTTACATAATTTCAGAATGTGTCAATATAATTTATTCTTGATCTTAAGTTTTTGGAGTGTTTGTATAAAATACGATTTGGAGCTTATAAGATGATACAATAATGATAATTTTGTAATTCATACTGTCAAACTTTAAGAAGTTTCAAGATTTTAATTACAAAATAAGTTGAGAACTCTATTTTGGCTTTTAAAGAAAAGATTATAAGCTGCGAGCATCTTATTAATTTTTCGATTTTATAAATCTATTCTCTTGAAAAATCACCAAATGTTTTTCAACAGTTTATTGGATGTTTTGTAAAACACCGACGAACCTGATTCGAGTTAGAATCTCTCGAATAGCACACAGAACACACAGTGAATAAGCTGTAAACACGTAGTTAATTAACAGTAGTGATGAAAAATGTTGATGAATGCAGGAATCGTCGATGGGAAACCCACAGGAGGCAGAATGGCTGAAGTACTCCACCTTCTGGCCTGACCCTGACAACCCGGATCATCATGGATAGAAAACAAAGCGGACAGATCATGGAGAGATCAGTCGTTAAAGGAGGAGGAGGAAGAATGGAAAAACACGACAGTAGTACTTCCACAGACCAAATCATTGCCTTTATCATTACTACTCTTGAAGCCTTGCTCAAGTTGTTTTCAGACAAGCTAAGTGCTGATGGAGGGACCATATATCCATGCATGCATGCATGTCATCACATATTGTTTCTACTTTTTCCAATCTTTTTCTCTTAATTCCAGGTCCTGATCATAGCTTCAAACTCATGAAACAAAACCCATGTTGGAAAAGAGAGAAAGAAGCAGAGAAAAAGGAGTAAAAGATGAGAGAGAGAGAGAGAGAAGCAAAGAAAGAAAAAGCTGCTCTCCTTCTGACAAACAC
Organism: Sesamum angolense; assembly: GCA_034509725.1. Lineage (NCBI taxonomy): Eukaryota > Viridiplantae > Streptophyta > Magnoliopsida > Lamiales > Pedaliaceae > Sesamum > Sesamum angolense. The sequence goes on along the minus strand of JACGWL010000011.1, from coordinate 5,428,817 downwards.
AAGACCAAAACCCTTCCAAAGCAAAATTCTTCTTGCATGAAAATCATCACCCTGATGATTACTATATACCATCTTTATATGTTTATTCCTTACAATTATTTGTTCAATTTTTAGTTTTTTTTTTTTTTGTATAATTTGTTGTATTTGTTTTTTTTTTTTTTAAACAAGAAAAAGCACTACAGACATTAAAGCACAGTGAAACTTTAATTTGTTTATAGCATCTTTTTGTATGGGAATACTTAATAGGAAAGGGCACCGGATCTTTAATTTCCCTTTATGACAATGCACAGCTTGTCCTGAAATAACATCCATTGTTAACTACGATGATTGCTTTATTTTGTTGCACTGCATGCAGTTTAATTGGACAAGATCTTTAAAGAGATTGAGAGCTTATTTGATTTCGAAAGTAAAGTAGGTGATCATGCATGTGTTCCAAGTTAGAGAAAAATTAATATTAAGTGTTGGATTTCTGTCTAGTGAACGTAGGATGGATCAAATATTTTTGCAATTTATGATGTAAATGTTTTCGTACCGTGTTATCTTGATTTGTCCGTAATGCTAACATATAATTTTGAAGGAATGCATCATGATTATTGAATTTTACTTATCCTTTTGATGAGTGTTTGGGGGGGGGGGCGTATAGTAGCAAATTAATTGAACTTAATTAATTGAAGTATTAGGGAAATTTCTTATTCGGACCTGGTTTGGCGGAATCAATCCAATCACAAAGCAAGTGAATCACATGTGCCCTGTGATTAGTCACTTTTTCTAAACTGTACACTACTCACATGGCAAGTGTATTGCACTTGTTATGTGATTGGTTCAAGTTTGGCCGAGCCTGATTCAAATAAAAATTTCCCAAGTATTACATACATGAGGGTTTCAGTTGACAAAAAGCTGGTCCTATGACTGCTATAATCTTCTTAATTTTAATTTCCAAGTATTAATTACATAATATCACTTATACCAACTCGGTCCGAGAAAAGGAATTAGGATGGTGTGTTGAGAAGAGCGATTTTGGTTTGTATAATTTAAGAGACAAAACATCATTCACTAACGCAGGTGAACGATACGTTCTGTTTGGAATAATTTTGGAGCAAGAATCACCAATTATAATTGACTATATAATCTATATATGTCCTAAAATTGGATCCAGATAACTCCCGCAAAAATTACCTAGACATCCTTGTCTAGTACTCGATCGAGGGTTGGTACATAATGAACACAAAGATGTTCCTTTGTAATTCCATGCAACAACACCTATAACTACTCTATCAAGAATTTGCTTCTTGTCGGACCCTGAACATGTGCAGAAAATATGAAACGAGAAAATTATGTTTTTGATTATGCAAGTTTAGATTATTAATATTTTTGATTTTGTAACTTATTTTATTTATATATTTAGTTCTTTTTTTTTTTTTGACAAATCTCGTACGTCACAGTTGCTTAAAATCAGCTTCTACTATGATTGTCTCAAGTGAATCGCAATAAAGGTCACATATCGACTATTTATATTAGGGTATACCTATAAAGCATTGTGACAATTACAATTTTACCCCCGATCAAAAAGTTGGATCCACAATCGTTATGTCTGAAATGTGATATTAGGCCAAACTCCACGATCTAACAAACAGTTCGTAAGTAAATGAACGGTCTTTGGAAAATTACTCATTCAGCCCCTTACAAAATGTTGCTGAACTAATTTATCAGTATCAAAGTTTCCCATATGTTTATGAATGTTAGAAGAAAGTTAATTTAACATATATAATTAGTTGGATTTAACATAACCGACAACAATTTCCTAGCAGGACTACACTTAACTTTTTTTTTTCGCTTTTCTCTATCTTTCCTTTTTATTAAGTGCATTGGAAGAAATTTAATATTTAACCATCACTAATTATTATGATTAAAAATAAATAGTCATGATAAATAAATATTCATCACGTGACGAAAATTGTGAATAGAGGAATCTGTGGCTAGAAATTTGCCAATTTGATTGGAAAATATCACGTGACGACTATAAATTGAGGATATTTTTTGGCCAAATTAGAGATTTCGAGCTGCAAATATCCTTTTTTTTTGCAGATATTGTGAAAATAAATTTTGAGTGGACAAAAAAGTAGTACCACCTCCATATTCCACATAAGCTTGAGGCTGTAAGGAAGTTAATTATCCAGTGACAGAATTATTAAAACCATTCAGTTAACTATTTTAACTGCATATATAGTCTTTTCATTTTTCTATGCTCTTTAAAACTGCTTTAATTATTCGATTCCAGATTCGACCACCTTTTCCTGCCAATTGTTTGTAGATATGCTTTTCTTAACTCTGGAGAGAGACAGACAGACAGACAGAGAGAGAGAGAGAGAGAGGACATGCATGCACACACACACACACACACACATATATATATATATGGGGTTTGCATATGTATGTGTATGTATAGTTTTGCTGCATGTAGTAAAAGCAAGTGAACATGCAGCTGCATCGACGTGGTTTCTAAGGGGAATAAAGACAGAACCAGATCATCATGCATGTATATGTGTTGTTACAAAGTTTTCATAAATTAAATATTAATTAAGCTTCTTAATCTATCAGAATCTCCCGACTCAGAGGAATACTAACTCTCCTCTCCTACATCTTTCGATTTTCAATTCGGTTCGATTCACGCAAACTGAACTATTAATGATTATTGCAAATATTTGAATGAATTGGTCTGAAAATTACTGCTTCTGGAAATGTGGAATATTAGGTATATGTAACATAAGCTAATAAGTACGTACGTCCACCAGCCTTTTGGCTAATTGAAAAGATACATCTCAAGATCATAGCATCCGATGCTGCTTATTGGTTGCAACAGAACTTCATATACAAATATATATATATAATGAATTGAAGTGATGATTTGTCAAGAGGGATTCTGAGTACGTACGTAGTGCCTTTGCAAAATATTTTTGTACATATTTCATTCCAGTTAATAGGTTTGAGGTATCCTTCACAAACATATGATGTCTCATGTCTGTACAGGGTATTTTTTATTTTGTACGAATCTGTTTCTTGTAAATATTCAGTCTCGTGATTTTTCAAGGGTAATTCTATCCAATTTTGCTGGAAAATCGCATGTGTTGTGCGTGCGACACTCTAATTTGGGGATTTTGTTTTTTAGTAATTTATGACTTTTCGATTAGGATGGTGATCGAATTGCCAATTTTTGGTGTTGCAACTAAATTACCAAACTGATTTTAACAGAACTAAAATTGTCACCCCTATATTCAGGACTATAATTGCAAATTTCCCAAAAAAATCAATGTCAACAATAGGGTTTTAAATTTAAGGAAAAAAAAAAGCACCAATTATCTGTCATTAATTAATCACAATGTTAAAATTACCAAATCATTGGTATTTGCTTCTTTTTTTCGCTTTGAGTTCACTTCTATCGGGTTTTATAACCATTTGTTGGATCATTTTTTGAATGTTTCATATTTATTACATGTTCCAATTAATTAATCAAAAAAGAAATAATTTCGTACTCCATTCAGAATTTTCAAAAGTAATCTTGTGCTTTCGAGTTTTTAAAAAATAGTCCCACCTCTCGTTAAAAATGGAGCACCTTGATGTGTTAGGCAAAGAAGAAATTAAAAAGAGTGGGATCAGTCTCGCAAATAAACCAATTACATCAACCAAGCAATAAAGGTATTCCTAATCTTAAAGGTGCTAAATGTAATTTTTCAAACTAACATCAAACCTGAAGAGAGAGCAGTGTAATTATTAAAAAAAAAAAGGTAGAAAAAGGAATAATGGCCGTATAGTACTGGAAGGTAAGAAGATCTATCTATATATATATTTTATATAAGAGGAGAGAGTGGGGAGAGAAGTGTCGCTTTCCACATGCAATATGAAAAAAAAAAAAAACAAAGAAGGAGATGTGGTGTCGGTTTTTGTATAAAAAGTTGATATTCATTTCATTGGCTTTATGGAAGATTTTGGATGCTTTTAAAAGGGGTGAGTGTGTGTGTTTTGGGAGGGGGTTTCCGAGTTGTTGAGATTCGGTTTCTTAAAGAAGTTGCACAAGGAATTATATGTGTAGTGGTATGAGGAATAATATCACCTCCTTTTCTTCCATTCTTTCACACCCAAACATCCCATATTATCTAACTTCATTTTTTGTTTTTTTTTATTCTCATTTTTTTATTTTTATAAGAAAAAAAATACAATTTTAGTCATGTATATATTTTTTTTATTATGTATGAATAGATTTATAGGACTGAAATTACAATTTAATTGAATCATGTGTGAGTCATATACAATTCCGGCCGAATTGGCAAAAATAGGACTAAAATTGCAGGACTGAATTGTGAAAAGGGATAATTAAGCTCGCTTCTCTGAAGTTTGGTGTAGTTATACGTAGATTCTATGTGGTTTGAAAAATTATATTTAATTAGTATCTCTGAGGTTTGCTTTCGTCCAACAAATAGACCCTTTTTGTTAGTCAAAATCTAATGAATTTGTTGATGTTAAACGAAAAAAAAAAATTGAATGAAAATCGATTTTTTACCGACTTATTACTGACCTATTGCAGGTCAAATAAATATTTTGTAACTAAACTACCCTCATAATGGTGAAAATATACCTCACTACATGTATTAATGTGTCAAGATGTACAAGAATGATTTGACCATAAATGAAAATTTATGACTTACAATAAATTAGTAATTAGTCAATCGAAAGTAAATATGAATTTCTACCCAATTTTTGTGTTATTATCATCATCAAATTTGATGAATTTTAAGTAATAGGATAATGCATTTGTTAGACAGAAGCAAATTTCTGAAATACTTAATAGAATTTTTCAAAATATGGGAAATTTACAAATAATTATACTAAATTTTAGGAGATGGGAGTGTAATCATCCCTGCAAAAATTAAAAAAGCGTATGGGTTGGGTCGGGTTGGTAGGATTCGTCCGTGTACGAATGTTACGTTTGAAATAAACTATGAACTTGTTGATTGTGTCCAACTGAACTTTTCCAGGTTTGAAATTTGATTTAGACCCAACCCACAAAGGATTTAGCAGGTCTGGACGGGTTCTTAGGATTTTGACCCGAACCCGAAGCTGCTATGGGATGGAAGCACGAACTGAATCTGATACATGGTGCTATTCTACAAGATAAATCTATGAGCGCCATGCAACAAAATTCCCATGCTACGACTCGTTCTGGCATCCTCACTCAAGGGAAATTACCTTTCGAGGAATGCTCCTTTCACCAAAATCCATTGGGACATAACACTACTTTGGTTACGGTAACCCACCAAGACACGAACAAATCCAACTTCGACTAGATCAAGTACTATAAGCTAGATACGGCCATCTTATAATGCACTCATATAAGATTCTGAGTTTTGCTTCAAAGTCATGACACTCAAATACAGACCTGAGGACTGACAACCAAATCACTATGTTATCAGCAGTTCATGTTGAAAAGATTTTGTTCCTGAGTAAGATGATGAAGAATGGAGCACTTTTAGTAATGATTTAGCACATTTCCAGGTAGTGATTTTGGTGGGCTGCATATACATAGACGACCTGTTCCTTCCCAAATTGGCTACCAGCCATGAACCAATCTCTTGCTGTTTAACAACTTTAAACTATGGTGCGAACTCCAGAACTATGAACATGGACACAACAAAGACAAACTATGAGATATAACAAAGGGCATGCGCGCATAGTTAGGAATATTGGAAGAAATTACAAGTGTACTGATTTTTCGTTTAGACGTGACCGGCAATACATTACCCATATAAGGGACTTAAGGACTGACCAGATAGTAATAGTTATTTTCTAGCTACAATGTTTCAAATGTTTTACTATAGTTTTAAAACCTCAACTGGAAACTGCCTTATGTTTGACAATTTTCACTGTCCACTCGCTCGGAATTATGATTGGGAAATCTACCATATCCAACAAACAGAGCCAAGAAAATAAAGGCAACTACATCCTATAAGAATGCGCTACCTATTCTAGGTTCACCAACTTGTTCATCCACTTATATCTCTTATTGTGTTCATTTCTTGGAAGTGTGCGCTTTGAAGACCGAGAACCATGTAAAAGGAAGACCTGATGCAAATATATACTAATGGAACTACAAGTCATATCTTACCCATACTATGTACAATGTTGAAAATGGATCTACCTCAAGTCATGTCTTCTTTTTGACTTTATTCTTTATTTACCTCAAAGTCACACGACTACTAAACTTTATAACAGTTATAATAAGCTTGTGTGCATCATACATCATGTACATGCTAGCAGCTAAGAGAAGGGTCTTAGCAAGCGCGCGCTTCCGTCAGCTGCCTCATAACTGGTCCATAATTACCTGAAACTTTTAGAGATGAAAAGAGGCAGGATAACCGAGCCATCATTGGCCTTCTCCTCATCATTCTGGGCACAACCGTCAGCTCCTTACAAGAGTCGTCAGTACAAGGGCTATGATATCCTTCAAGATCTGCTTTTGTAATTAATACAGCATCTCCGGACACAGACATTCCTTTAGAAGCCATACGCTGCTGCTGATATTCTTGCACTGCCTGAAAGCGGAACATCAAGCTGAGAAACCTTAAAACCACCTTGATCAAATGAATAAGTGGCTTGGAACAAAAATTAAGCCCAATATGCAATTTCATGCAATGATTGTTTACCTTCCATTGGACGGAGCCAACAGCACCCTGGGTCGTCTAGACCGGACATATTCAAGTGCAGCAGCTGGACTCATATGCTTGTATTCAACCTGAAAATCATAGTGTCAAATTGTGGGCAATTAACCAGAGGCATTGCTGCATAACATATTCTACGCAGAAAATTGGACAGCACCAGATAACAAAGAACAATGGTTGTGCTCCTTCCTCTCCCCGCTTTGCAGTGGACATATGTTGTTTGACCAATAGAAGCATTTCCTGCGACCAAAAAGGAATCATCAACAACTGATGAAATTAGCATAGAATTGTTTGACAACGATTGTACTATCATGCAGCAAAAAAACATAACAGAGACCAAAATGAAACAAAACCACGTACTGTGAATGAAATTCACAGCTCTGTTGATGTCCACAAAAGAAGGAGCAAAGAGATAATCCCTGGTAGGGATTTCAAGATGATCTATCCCATGGGCCTGAAAATTGAAAATGCAAGAGTAAGGCAATTAAGAAAAACTGACAAAAAGAATCAATGCTAATCCTTTAATTATTCCACCATGGACGGAAGGCCTCAATAGTCCAAACCACGAAATTTACAGCCTCAATGAAGAACAATTTTTACAATTCCTTTTTCTAGGCTAAAGAAACAGTTAAAAGAAACCTCAAAGTATAAGCCAAAAGCAAGAGACTTCATCTTTGCATTTAATTTTGATTACTTTGTTCTCTTAAGTTGCTATGGGAGATTCATAGCTCCAAGGCAACGCAAGCATGACTTCAAAATGAAAAATAAGCAAATTTTCATTTTCTTCACCATCTGCATTGTAGAAAATGATTTATGAAGTTACATAAAAAACATTCATTGCAACTAACACTAAAGATCAATCAAGAGTGGCGTAGCTAATTAGCAGTATATATATGAAATGGAAAATCATGATCATAGTCGGATTTCTCAACAGCTTGTGGCAATTATTTTGAAAAAACTTCATCAATTTACATACACACACACACACACACAGACGCACACGCACACGCAATATTTATATGGGATAATTACACTCCCCTCCCCTGCGGTTTGATGTAATTACACGTAGACCTCCTGTGGTATGGGAAATTATATTTAGCATCCCTTAAGTTTGTTTCCGTCTAACAAATAAATCAATCTGTTGGTCAACATTCACCAAATTTGTTAACATTAACATAAAAACCACAAAAAAATATTAGTGACTTATTGGAAGTCACATAAATCTTTTTACGACTAAATTGCCCTCATACATTTTCACGTGTTAATGAATGTGAGCTATAGTTTCACCGTTATAAAGGTAGTTTAGTTCCAAAAAAATTATTTAACATGTGATAAGTCAGTTTCAAGTCAATCAAGGGTAAATATCAATTTTGATTCAACCTTTTTTTGTTAATATCACAAAATTCAATGAATTTTGACTAACAGGAAACTTATTTGTTGGACATAAGCAAATCTCAGAGTTGTTTGATGTAATTTCCCAAACCACATAGAGTTCACGTGTAATTACACCAAACCTCAGGGGATGAGAGGGGAGTGTAATGATCAGAATAGGAGCATCAGACACAAAACAGCTTAGGATACCAATTAAAACATTTTCACAACAAAGCCCGCCTTCAGCTTCATGCTGCGATTATTTGCAACAAAAGCTCATGGAACTTGCATATAACCCTTTTTAGGAAAAGAGAACATAATAGGAGCATCAGACACGAAACTGTATCCCAAAAAATGAAATCAATTTAGGAAAGAGAAACAAAACCACTCACATAGTATAAAGACGTTGGCACCAGAGTTTCATATGGCTCATTCAGAGTAATTACACCACCAACTCCAAGCTGCTTCAACCGAGGTACATCCTTCGGGAATGGAACAGCGCCCAACAGGAGAAACTAAATATTCATCACGAAAGCAAACTCAGCATATGTACTTTGTGTAATCTTCTCAAATAGAGTCCAAAGAAAAAGTATTGGAGGCCACGATGACGAGATATCAGTAAGGCAAGAATCGGATTCATCATAAATTCAACTCAACAAGCATCAAAACCAAATGTTGATCAAGAAGCAAACCCCTCGAACTACATATAATTAAGAATTTAATTGAAAAATAGATTGCTGCTGATAAGCATGAAAAACTAATTTTAGTAAAGGAAGTTAAAATAAATTGATAAAAGCTGATCCTTAGAATTAAACAGAGTAATTACATATAAACTAAATACAGTCAACTGATAAAAAATTAACAACAACAAACAACAATCTGATCCCATAAGGTATCTCATGTCCAGATGCTATACCTGATCAATCTGATCCCACCAGCGGAACTCAGCTTGAATCTTGTTCCGGAAAACGTTGTACAAAAGGGTCGGGTAGAATAGGATCCGAGCCCCAGCTCCGACTAAAGCCCTCTTCGCATCACCCCGAAATTCGATCAGCCTTCTTTCTTTGTCACTACTGCTCTTGCTCTCGACAATACTCTTTGTGGAATCATCCAGTTCCTCGATCTTCATGGCGATCAACAATCAACAAAGGTATATGAAAACTAAATGATCTGGCGAGAAAATTGACAGCGAAACAGGAACCCAGAACCTAACTGATAGAAACGATCAATTAAAGCCCTCAATCAAAATGAAATTACATCCATCGGATCAACTGACTAAATGCGGGTGATCATCGAAAGGCGAACTATAGGTTAGGGATTTGTGGACAATGGTAAAAATCAAGGAAAAATTGCGATGATCAAGAGATGGATTCGTCGGAATTGGGATGATTCAGCCATTACGAGACGAAGATTGTGGAAATCAAGAAGTGGGAGTGTGTGCGAAGAAGCAGGAGAGTTCGATGGATTGAGGTGAGCGAGAGAAGTCAAAAAGGGAGAGAGGCTGCGAGTGGGGGCAATAAGCTCGGGAGTTGTGGTTTCTTTATTTTATCAAGAGAAATGGCTTTTCCAACCATTGGATAATCACAAAAGATTATTAGATCTGATGGTTGGTTTTTGTCTCAAATTCTTATCCAAAATATATCTTGAATCAATTATTATTAAATATATATATTAATTAAATTTAAAATTAAAGTGTTCAATAGTATCTCTTAGTCTAATTATTAAGGTTAATGTTGTATAAATAAATTTGAAATTATAAATACAAACAGTATTAAATGTGTTATTTATCTCAATCTTAATTACATTAATAATTTGATATTAATATAATCATAGAATTATCATTCCAAAAGAGTATTCGATCCGAAATGAACATTTTTCATTTTTATTGTCGTTCTCGTCTCATCAAATGAACTCCAACGAGTAAATGTGTTTTCTATAGTGTGTCATTTCTATGTAATAGCTACTTTATTCAAATTTTTTAACTATAGGATAATTATAATGTTATTTTATCAGTATTTTGTTGAATGAGTTATAATTTTTTTTAAGCTTTCTTATAAAATATTTGCAAACTCATAAGTATTGTAAAGTATTAAAAAAAATATATTTAAGAAGGATCAGTGTTGGTTCCTCAACTATCCTCCATGCGACTCGAACTCATGATTAAAGTCATAAGTGTAAGGCGCTCTTGTCAAATAAAGTCGAAAGAATAAATTTATATTTTTTTTTGAAAAAAAGCTGCTGACTTATTTTCAACATTTTAATTATAAGATTTTATATTTTTTTATTAATTATAAAATTATCATTACTACATCTTATAATTTATATGATTTTACTTTATCCGAATACTTACCAATTTATTTTTAAAATAAATTTTACATCTTTAATCGTCTAAATTTTTTTAAAGAAAATATTTTATAAAATATACTAATTCGAGAAATCATATAAAAATTTAGGTAAACACTCTCCACATAAAAAAATGAAATTTCTATCTATCAACATTATTTATTTTCTCATAATTTATCTACAACACTTATTAAATGTGAGGGGCCCAAAGTAATTATTTTTATTACAAATTATGGTGTTGATTAAAATATCTTTAATAAACTTATCTTTCTACAAAAATTACAATCTCTTTAATTACTTACTCTTTTAGCAATAATTTTCCTACTGCATATTTAAAGATAAAATTATTTTAATAATTTACACAAGTTATTATTTTATTTTTATTCTTTTTAATTTAATTAAATAAGAACAAGAAAAAAAAAGAATTAAATTGTAGACGTCCATATCGTGTGTGATAATATTATAATTGTGATTCAACCCTCATATTTTCAGCAATAAAGTTTTATTTATTTTTTATGGAAGTAATGATGCGTAGGTATTCCGCAGTATGTTTAAGTTGTTGTCTCTTGACTATCACAATTGACTTTTTTCCCTATGTTTTTAACTTACTTGTTCTTTTTCTATTTTCCTCTTTTTTTTTAAACTTATATAATTTTATATATGGTAGGTACATAGGTTAGTTGGATTGGATTTTGAACGAGTTTAGAACGGGTTGCAATGAAAATAAGTTTAAATTAAATTTGATTCGTTAAGGATGGCTAATTTAGTTGACGAAATTGAGTCATCATGACTTTAAGGTTATGGGTCCGAACCTATCAACGTATGCGAATGTTGTTCTATTTTAATAGTAGTTGTTGATGAGATATAGTTATTTGATGTTGATGATCAGTATATGATTATTATATTTGCTGGTTGTTGGATACAAATATTTAATATTGATAATTACAATTGATTTATTCAGTAAATAATAGTTCAACGATTTCACTTCTCAGAAATAAAATAAGTAAATTCGTTTTGTTGATGATGTTTAGTTTAGTTGATGGAGATGAGGCCAATGATTAGGAGGTCCTTAATTCGATTCCCACCAATGTATGGATATTGATCTACTTTAATAGTAGTTGTCGGTCTACTGTAATAACAGTTATTAGTTAGTTATACATATTTGACATTGATAATAGGCGACTAACCGTAAATGGATTTTTTATAATTAAAATTTATGATGTAATTGTAATTAATTACTCTTGAGAAAAGTAAAAAATATCCAAACGTTTCAAGATCCACATTCTTTAGTAATAAGTCAAACCAGGTCAGTACAACCCGATGAGAGATCAACCATCTCAACCCTTGATGCCTTGACAAGTGGCATCATCCCATGAAGCCCCAATGGCGTTCCTACATGCGGCAAACACTTAATACTCACCGGCCAAATATTTAGACATCTTTTATATTTTTTATTTTTTTTTTTTCTTTTCTCTGAATATACGATTATAAAATCATATCTAACTTGATCGTCTGAGTATTTTAGTCAGGAAAGAGCTCAACGCCTTTAATATGTGTTGTTTACTTCAAATTTATTTCCTATGTGTCTACGAGACTTCGTCCATGTACTCGACCTCGTTATATATTTTATGACTCTATTGTCTATTTGTTTAATAATTTTTTCAAATTTATTCATTCTTGTTCAATATTTTCAGTCAGTATTTTACTTATTTAAATATAGTACCGATGCGAGGCAAAGTATTAAATTTTTATCAAAGTAGAATTTAAAAATAGTTTTGAATTATTTTACTATATTATAAAAAGATTTTGATTCCTTTAGTTGTATTTATTCTGGACTCGCAATGGAGTTAAGACCAACTAAATTCAAAATCAAAGTGTCATTTTACTTTATTACACATAAATAATTAGAGATATAGGGTGAGTATACATAAAATTCTATAAAAATGATGAAAGAAAATTATAAATTTGATTTTTCAAACTCTTTAACTTTTTGTTTTGTTTTTGTTGGACCCATTTTGAACAACCAATCCAACATACCAACTCTCAATCCAACGTAACTAATTTGTCAATAAAACTTAGTTTAGTTAATGAAGTTGAAACGCAAAAATTAGATAGTTAGTGATTCGAATTCAATTGATATGTAGTCAATTTTATCAATATGTAGAATGTGATAGTTAGTAATTATGGATATCTGATATTGACGTTGAGTATATTGATTGCTATAATTGATCTGATCTCGATCTAACCAAATGATCTTCTTTTATAACCGTTGATCATGTTATCTTCTTAGATCAGGATCTTGCCATGTGGCTTCATACATTTAGCTAATTTTTTATTTTTCGTATTTTTTATATAGAATTGGATATATACAAAATTATAAGTATTTATATTTAATATCACAATTTTCTATTAAAATATTTTACATATAAATATATAAATAGAAAAAAATATTTAAGGAAATAAACGGGCGGTTCAGGACTGATTCAAGATAAAATCTAAGATCCGTCTTAAAATCCAGTCGGGTCCTAAATTATTGGTTTTTTATATAATATTGCTCTATAACTTTAAGAATTTTGTACATTAAATAAAAAATAGTCTAAATTTGCTAAAATTATCGAAAAATGCACGTGCACCTAATTAAGCTGGTCATGTGCATGTCACGTGCACTTTTCCAGCCATTCAACAAATTTTGGTCATTTTTATCCTCAACATGGAATTAGCAATGAGCATTTAAAAAAAAAAAAAACCATCAAATATCAAGGAATCAAGTTCTTATATTTATTTTTTATTTTTTGTTCAGGACTACTCTTTTATTTATTAGTTTTTAGAGGGGTAAAATGCAATTAATCCACCTAAATGTTCTTGATTGGATCTTTCAATTGGTTCTATTATAAGTGGAGTTTGAATGTGAACTAAAGTATTTTATATAATTTTTTTGGTACGATTAATTACTATAGTTACAAAAAAATTATGACAAATGCAAATCAATCACGGTTTCGCAACGGTCATTACTCGTTGTTTTGCAAGTGTTGTCAAAAACCATAGACGAATATCGATTAATCGTGGTAAAAATTTAAGTTTTTGTTTTGATTTTATTTAGCCGTAGTTAATAATATTAATTTACTGCAATTTTTAAACCGTTCGTCATTTATAATGTAAGAAAACTCATTTTTTTTATTTGTAGTGAATTCATTTACTTATGTATTTAATTATTTATATAATATACAAATAAGTGATCCTGAATTCATAATCTGGCTGCGGAAGCAGTGGTTGAAGATGCCCATCATGACTAAAGGTAACTTGCAGCCAAAGAATGGGTACTTAAATCACCCTAATTGTTGTTATTGATGTAATGGAAATTATAGTGGCAATTAAAAGGTGGGTAGAGTAATTTGGATTGGTTGAAAATGATGGGTACTCTAAGACAAGACCACATGGATCAAGTTTGGCTGGTTGGAAGTAGATCTAATTAATGCAAGAAAATGATTTTTTTATCTCAATCCAAAATATTAATTTTAAAAGATCAAGCTAATTAATACTATGGGCTTAAATGCAATTTTCATCTTTCCTTTTTTGTATTTTTTTTTTCATTTTAGTTCTTTATTTTTCTAAGATATCAAATAGGTTCTAAAACTTTTTAATTTTTCATAATTTTGCTCCTTCAAGTGCTGGAGTTTGCAAATATTGTCGAAAAAAGCATGTGCCACGCACGTGCCTTTTTCTTTTCTTTCTTTCTGTTTTTTTTTTTTTTTTTTTTTTGTAAATTTGGGACTTTTGTTACTATTGCTAATTTCTGCCAGCATGGAAGCAAATGTCCTATCTTTTTTTGCAATTTGATATTTCAGTTCTTTAGCTTTTTAGTGTAACAAATAGGTCATGTAACTTTTAATTTTTTTTTTTTATTTTAGTCCATTAAATTGACTAGTGGGAACAAAAATAAATATCAATGAATACATCATAAAATTGGATCTACGAATTTTAATTATTTTCTATGTTTTTTAATTTACATCAGCTTATATGGGCGTTTCAGTTATTTCTCATGTTCATATGTAATACCCACCTATGTATGATTGTTTTACTTTGATCATTTTTTGAAATATTTTTTTAAACTATTTTCCACTTTCTCTACGTACTTTGTAATATTCTGTAAGTGGTCTTAAGATGATTTTGCATCTTCATTTGTTAATTCATTTGATGCTTCATGGGACATATTAATTATTCTTAATTTTTATATATGGTAAATTGGCACTTCTTTAATAATTCACTACAAAAGAGATCAGCAAATTAAGTGATGATATTAAAATTTTCATTAATTATATATTATTAAGTAATAATTTTTATTTTGTTGTAGTAGTTATTTTTAAGTGACAAAAAAAATTCACATAATTGTCATTATAAATGATTAGCGACATATGTATAGTGATTATGTAGTGACGATATAATTATCACTATTTTTGTGTTGTCACTGTAGATGTGTTACTAATTGTTTATAGTGACAATTTAATGCAAAATTCTTGTCACTGATAATTATATTTTAACAGTCTAAAATTAGTGTCACTTAAGATATATTTTTCATGACTATTATAAATTATCACTTTATATTTAATCACTTATTTTGTCGTAGTGAATTTTTTTTTAAATTATTTGGCGGGTCAATTTAATCGTCAAATCTCATATTCATATGTAGTTATAGCTGTACTTTTAATCATTTTACATGCTTATTGATGAATATCGAGAGTATAAATTTTTAAGGCTCAATAGAGTTATCCAACCTAATTAAATAAAGATTTCAAACCCAATTAATTTAGAACCAGCATATAAAAAAAGCACAAGGCACACGGAACAGAATACAACATGAGCTCAACTGATGAACCAAATTTGGCCCAAGTCCACTTGCAGCCTTCTAGCTAATCAACCAACTCAGTTATTACGTCAACAACATTTTCTACGGCAAAGATATATATGTTTGAAGACATTCAAACAAGGATAACCCCACCAACTAAAATCCCAGGATACGGTTGGGTCGGCCCATAACAAGTAACAACATTCCACCATATACACAATTTACCTATTGATATCACAACTTTATTTTCTACTCGCATAGACGTGGATATGTGTTATAGAGCTGAGTCAATCTAATCTTATGAAACTAGATTTTTTTCTTGAATTTGGGTATATGGAGATCATATTCAACCAATTTCAAACTTTATCAACCAGTTTTTATAATAGGAATGAGTCGAAGAAGGCTACTACTTGAACTATTTTGAATTATACTTGAGTCACTCAATTCAGTCGACTTAACTCACCAGTATGTCTTCTCTCTCGATAGATTTCACTACACTTTACTCATATTTCATCAATGGTCAGTTGTCAATTGTCGTCCAATGTAAATATTCCATTTTATCTTCTTTTTTTTCTTTTTCTTTTTTCTTTTTGTCAAACTCTAGCTCGTTAAAGCAATTGATATCGGAGTTCATCAATTATGCAATAAAACACATTTAAAATATTAGAGATAAATTAAAATAAGAGCACCTAATTTGTGACTTATCATTCATTCCTTTACTTAGCTTACTAATTTTAAGGGAAAATCGTATTTTTCGTCCCATATATTAAACTTACTTTTAATTTTGTCTCATTTATTAGATTTTTCTCACATTTAGTCTCATTTATTTTAAAAGTTCTCAATGTTAGTTCTAATTCACCTTTCCGTCCAATTTTTAACAGAAAAGTGACGTGAATTGGATGAATAAGTGACTTTTCCGTTAAAAATTAGATGAAAAAGTGACTTAAGACTAACATTGAGAAAAAATCTAACATATGGAACTAAATGTGAAATGTGAAAAAAAATCTAACAAATGTGACTAAATTAAAATAAATATTATATAGGACAAAAAATGCTATTTTCCCCTAATTTTAACATATTCTCTATACATTTTTGTTTTAGTTCTCGTCAAAGTCATTACTAAACTTCCCAAAATATTTTAAAATCCTTGTTCGATCATTCAACATTGTATAATATTATTGGACTCCAATAAACGCCACATTACAATATTCAAATTCTTTGTTTAAATATTTAAATAATTTTTATGCTTATTCATGATATTAACATTATATAGTAAATATGCGCAAGCGCATACATAAAAAAGTTTGAGAGTACTTAAGTGAAATCATCATCACAACCTTCATATATTGCAAGCTTCATATTCACGCATGAAGACATTGTGTGCCCCTTTTTCAGCTTTTCTTCTCTGTTTTATTTCCATTGTGAAGACATGAAAATGAAATGACAAGCTTTACGTACTGCCATGAGTTGGTGTCGTGATGTTGTCAACATAACTAATCATGCAAATACAATATCAAATACGGGAAATTTTAACCTGGCCCCAATTGATCAATCGAATTTGAATTAATTATATGGTAAGTGTAATGGCGTACAGTTCAGAAAAAATAATAACCAATCACATAACAGAGATACGATATATTTACTTTGATTGATTTGATTCGATCAAATTTGATTCATGCAAGAACTTTCCACCAAATAGGCCAATTAGGTTTTAATATGAAACAAATTGATGCTGCAATTCACGTCATTTTTCTGTTAAAAAGTCACATTTTCATCTAATTCACGTCAATGTACGGAAAATACACTTTTCATCCAATTCACATCACTATGCAACAAATTGGTGCTACAATACGATGGTTTACAACATATTACCTTGGCAAGAAGAGAAGTTAGTCTGTGTAGGTAAATATAATAAACGTAGGGCACCTTTACTTTGGGTGATTAGCCACGATATCATGCCTAATCACCATTTATTTTTGTTTACTTCATTTTGGATTGGTTGTGATTAGTGCCTTAAGCATGATATATTATGTGATTTTTTCATGATAGTAATCACAATTTAATATATCCCATTTTAATCACATCACTCAAGTAAATGTGGCCGTAGGGTACTAAATATAATTTTTCAAATTATAAAAGACCTAGTGTAAAATTATACCAAATTTTTAGAAGAGCATGCTGTAATTATCTTTTTACTACATTGTCCGTGAGAAGAGCATAAGTCCTTCTGTAGATAATCACAAACAATCTTCCTCCTAGCAAGAGTTTTGTTAATACAACTCGTGGAACAATCTCAGGCAACTCCTAAGGCAACATTTGCTTTGAATGATGTGATTAAAATAGGATATATTAAATTATGATTATTATCATGAAAAAAATTACATCATATTTTGGGTTTGAAGCATTAATCACGAGCTAATAAAAAATAAAGGACGATTAGCCATGATATCATGACACAAATTACATGCATGACTCTAGTACTTGTATCATAAGATATCTAAATTCTACTTTTGACGAAAATAATTTGCAACTTTAATTATGTTAGTAATTACTATAACAAGAGTTCAACATGCCCTCCTATTCAAATGTGTACATATTAAAATGTTGTAAAATAGCAATACATTAATTATACGCAATAAATATTATGTATGTAAATTTTTTTTGTCCCACTTAAGATAGATTCACTTTATTTTTGGTCTCACATTTTACTATAATTTGATTTTAATTTATATTTCCACATAGTGCAACAAATTTTTTTAGTTTTTTTTTTTTATTGTGGCTTATGGCTCAACATGTACCTATTTTGCGTAAGGTATTATCTACTCTAATTTTGTATGAGTTTCATAGTACTTCTTCATAGAGAAAAGTTATTGGAGTCATAAGTCAATCAAGCTTCTCTATGTTGCGCGAGGTATTGTTTGCTCTGACTCCATATGAGCATCAGAGTGTCTCACTGGAGAGAAGACTTTGAAACTTATCAGTCAAGTTCCTTGCATTGTGTGAGTATGTCTACTATGGTTTCATAAGAACTTCATGGTGCCTCGATAAGAAGATGAGGCTTGAGAATTTATGAACTATCTAAAACTCCTCATCTGTAATCGAGATAATACGGATATCTACATCATTTTCTATTAAAAAAATTAACAAAAATAACCACGTGAATTCATGCTCGTGTGCTCAAAATTTTAAAATTTCTATCTCCACAAAAACTAATATAAATCATTTTCATCGTCGTTACTTGCAAAAAAAGAAGGAAATTAAATCCCACCAAGTAGTAAATAGATACAAATAAGAAAGTCATAGAGGTGAGGTCTTTTCTTTTCTTCTAAAAAGAATGTGAAATTACTAATATGATTAGCTATCAATGCTGGGCCAAACCATCCACTGCAATCCGCACACTTTGGTTTCACTAAGTTTAGCACTCTGTGTGTTCCTGTGCTCAAGCAAGCCAAGCTAATCTCTATATATATACATTAAATTCCACTCATTCCACACCGTCCTTGTCTCATCAATGCAGCAACCTAATTTGTACAAGCTTACAAGAAACCCCATCAAATAGGCTGAAGCTTGAATATCACTGCACAACATGGAGAATAGCTGGCTTCTCGCGTTTTTCCTCCCAATAATTGTCACAAAAGCTGCTCTCATTGTTGGTGGAGGGGGTGTCGGCATTGGAGTTGGCGGCGGCGTTGGTGGTGGTGGAGGTGGAGGTGGGGGGTGGTGGATTGGTGGAGGAATCAATTCTCCGGCAGCCCCTTCTGGTTCACCAGATTCAAAGCTCACCAATGCATACACGGCTCTCCAGGCCTGGAAATCTGCTATCACGGATGATCCACTCGGCATTACGAGCTCGTGGGTTGGCCCAAATGTCTGCTCTTATAAAGGAGTGTTTTGCTCTGATTCCACGGATTTTATGGGAAATCCCACAGGCAAAGTTGTAGCGGCCATAGATCTAAACCATGCCAATTTGAGAGGGAGTCTGGTTAAAGAACTCTCTCTTCTCACTGACCTCTCCCTTCTCCACCTTAACAGCAACAGGTTCAGCGGCGCTGTCCCCTCATCTTTCAGAGACCTGTCATCCCTCACTGAACTTGACCTCAGCAACAACCACTTCTCAGGCCCTTTTCCCACGCCAACTCTCTACATTCCGAACCTCCTCTATCTGGACCTCAGATTCAACACCTTTTCGGGCCGAATTCCTGAGGACCTATTCAACAAGAAACTCGACGCTATCTTCCTCAACAACAACCTGTTCGACGGCGATCTCCCTGAGAACTTAGGCAACTCTCCAGCTTCCGTCATCAACTTGGCCAACAACAAGTTCACCGGGGCGATCCCCTTCAGCCTGAGCTACATGGGCATAAAGGAAATCTTGTTCCTCAACAACCAGCTGACAGGCTGCATACCCGAAGGAGTCGGAATGTGGACAGATTTACAGGTTTTAGACGTCAGTTCCAATTCACTGACAGGCCATCTGCCTGATTCATTGTCCTGTTTGAGTGACATCCAAGTTCTCAACTTGGCACACAACAAGTTCTCCGGAGTGCTGCCTGATTTAGTCTGCTCGTTGAGGAGCCTGGTCAATTTAACAGTTGCGGCCAATTTCTTCTCGGGGTTCAGCCAAGACTGTGAGAAATTGTCAGTAGGATTTGATTTCTCCCTGAACTGCATTCCGGGGAAGGAAATGCAGAGACCTCAGCCGGACTGCTCGGCGGTTCCAGGCGGCGGGCTCAGTTGCCTTAGAATCCCTTCAGCGCAGGCTCTTGTTTGTGGGTCCTTGTTGGGAGCACAAGCTACCACCACGAGTCCATCTCCATGACCTATCATCGACCACATGACAAGGACTACAGTTGTGATCAATGTTTTTTGGGGAAACAGGTTAGTGTTGGCTGTCTCTCATTAAATTAACACAAGTAATGATTATTTATTATTTTGAGCAAATGAGTATGGGGCTGTCTATGGATAAGACATGGCAGCATTGGTAGGTACATCTTCAACACACAAATTATTGTTACCTACTATACTTTGGTTCTATTAAGGCAACATCGTCTGCTTCTTTGCCCTTAATTAATTCTATTTTCTTCCCTATACAAATAGTAATAAATATAAACAAAAAGTTATACAGCAGCAATAGGAGTACGTGTGCTTAATTTAAATTTATACTATTTTTTAGCAATTTTAAATGTGAATTATATTTCTTGAATAAAAATTTAGCAATTTTAAATGTGAATTAATACAATATTTTTTGTAGAAAATTTTAAGAGATGTTCATTTTGGATAAAAATAAGGGTAAATTACATTATAAGCTTAATTACATAAATACCCCCTATTTTTTTTAAATTTACAATATATTCCACGGGTGTTGGTATAATGTGTCTCAGGTCCTCAGAAAAATGCCACAATAAATTTTTGGCCACTCAATGTAATTTTCAATTACAATATCAAAAGGCGTATTTGTAATTTTGCGCAGGGGGGGGGGGGGGATTTTGTGTAATTATAACTAATTTCAAGATGTAACATCGCGGGATCAGAATTCTTTATTATTATTATTATTTATTTAAAGTTTTTTTATTTAATATTTTTACTGGATAATCTGTCGTATTTTATACGACTATTTATGGTAAGTCTGTTAATCTTGAGCCACGTATTAAACCCTTTCTAAATAAGAGTGAAGACAAGGCAGTGTGCTTAATCATAATCTTAAACTAAGATTAATGTTGCTTAGGAACTAATGTAATGAAATAATTTAGTGCACATGATTCGAGCGGAAGCTTCTGCTCCAAATAAATAAATGAATAAAGGCTATTGTAGTGTAGTGAGTAGTGAGCAATGATGTATGTACATTAATGGGTTGCAATTTCATTATTACACGTGAATGGAGAGTGTGCATTTGTCTGGCCATTGTGGTAAATTATCTCGAATTTCTTGAAATTTAATATAATTATAGATATATTTTTATTTTTTAAAAAATTAACAGTATTAATATTTGATATTAATACTTTTTCAACTATTTTTCCTCAAAGTTCAAGAATGAGGAGGTCGCTTTCATTGTACGGCCCGGCATGTCAAGTCCTGTTGTACCAAGAGCAAAGTATATCACCCACAAACTATTTCTTTTTTCTGACCTGGCACGCCTAAAATATAAGCTTCGTATAGCAAATTGAGTCATCATACAAAGGAGACCATGTTATACGTATGTCTTACACTTTAAGCCGTGTTCCTATTAAAAGTATCCCGATAACTCCAAGAGGCCTGGCTCGAATTGATTCTTTAGTTACGTTTTATTTTTGAAATATATTTTAACTGAAGAAATTAAAAATATTAAAAAAATATGGAAGTTATAAAAAGTGAAAGTCAGTGAAAATTGAGAAGAGTCAACAATCATTAAATTCAAAAGGAGAAAATTAAAAAAATAAAATAAAATATCAGGCCACAATTCTTAATATATAAAAATCATATATTATATTCAATAGTAATAAAGTATAAATATTTTGCAAATACTTTGTATTCAATCCCACTCAAAACTAACTTGTGTGTGTCAATGTTCTAACGGACTTAATTCTGATGAGATGAATCAATTGGATAATATAATACATTTTTTACTCATAGATTTATTTTATAGTTCAGAAGAATTATCTAACTATTATAAAAGAAATCCATTTGACGTACCAACTTTAAAATGCCCAAATTTACCCTTCAACTTCATTTGTGTCCTTTAAAAAAAATTGGTCAGTTTAGTAATTTTAATATATTTTTAATAATTTTATAATTATTTATTTTCCTTAACTACCCACTAATAACATATTCCTTCTCACCTTAATTCTTCACATTTATAAATTATAATTCATTCTTTTATAAATTTTTTATTATCGGTCTTACAATGATTTTTTTTTATTCTCTTTAAAGGCGGTGAAAAAATATGAAAATACATTTTACACTATTAACTATATAATAATAATTGAGTTTGATGAAATCTAAAATAAGTAAAAAAAATAAATTATGGGCCAATATGAAGATGTGGACGTCATTGTCATTGGTCAGAAGGTTTGTGGATTAATTTTTGGGGAAACTATTGAGGTGCATTATTTATTGCATCATAATACAATACAAAAAATGGTAATAAATTAAAACGTACAAGTCGGAGAAACAAAAACACGCTATTATTAGTGTACGTTGATAAACAACGCTTTCAAATTAGTTAATTACACGATTGGAAACCACCTTTTTCTCTTACATGGCTGATGACCAGGTTGTAGGTTAGGTATTTGTGTGTTGCAGATTCCCAATGAGTCGATGTTTTTGGAAACTCTATGCACATGGCTCCCAAAGGTTGACAATATCCCTTTCTTTGTTTTAAAATATTAATTCTTGTCTTGCGAGTATATAAAAAAAATATATATAATATAAAATAACAGTAAAAATAATAAAATAATCATCAGTAGATGAAAAATAAAGAAATTTGGTCTGAGAAGATGAAAAAAAAAACATGGAGTGAAGTGAGAAAAAACTAAATTGAAGTGCAATAGTTTAATAAAAATATAAAAGTTTTGTGAGAGAAAATAAACTAAATAATTGTGAGAATATTAAAAACATTGATATACTATTCTGATCATTTTCTAATGGAAAAGAATAATTTGAGTATTTAAAAGTTAGTACCACTGGAAGAAATTTAATTTTGTAATAGTATAGATTCTGGGTGTGCAATTCAAACCAGTCTACCACTTCATAAGCATATGTGAATAGAACTGCTAAACTTGTGACCTTCCTTACTGCTAATTACAATCCTGGGTTGAGTCATGAAAATGCCACGAATATTGAGGAAAACAAAATAAAATCTGGAAAAATATTTGCATAATCAGTGACTCGTGCTTGTTAGCACACACTGGAGCAAACAAATCAGAATTGCCAATCAAGATTCTGCAACTCTTTTCTCCAACTAAGCAACGTAATACAAGGGGTTGGGTAGTTTGAAAGAACGTTGGGCGACAGCAAATCCCAACAAGTCACTCCACTGATCGCCAGAGTTCCCACGAATTATGTAACCTTCATCTTCAATCTCCTTTCTCTTCTCAGATTTGTAGATCACGGCCGGCTTCCCTTGATCAGCATCGCCCCTATTTCAACCATAGAAAATCAGTGGTTATCAGCTCACACAGTTGAATTTAGTGCCATAGTAATAAGTTCACTGGCTGGTGTAGGGGCTCGTATGAAAAATAAGGCTGCATTTGGATGGATCCAGGAAAGGATTCTAAATGATCCATGTTAGAAAATTTTGAAATTCTTCAAAATTCCAACAAAAATAGAGTTTAAAATGAGAGTTGAAGGTTTTGAAATCCTTGATAATATGAATTACCTAAGGCAACATTTGGATTGACAGTTTGTCATCTGGATTGCAAATCCCCAGTAAACAAGTCTGATTTGTTTGGATAATTCTAAATTCAAATAATTTCAAATTCTTCAACTCTAAATTTGTGCTATACTTTTGAATAGTAATGGATTTCAAATTCTTGTAATATAAAGTAATTTGAAAGCCTTTCTCCAAATTCTTTTCTCAAACCTGTTAATCTAAATGTAGTCTAAACAAATCCGAAGATTTATTATCAGGGGATTTGAAATTCCTAATCCCTCCATCAATCCAAATGCAATATAAGGTTTGAGTAGAATTCTGCATATGTGCACGTATAGATGTTGCTCTGTTCTCACAGCAACAAACATAAAAATTAGGTGCAAAAAAACTCTCAAACCATTGGTATTTCCCAATGCTTATTAGCTTATTTACCTCAAGATAAGCCTTTCCCAGTTGCTGTATCCAGCATACTGCAGATTGCGTACAGTAGCGTTCCTCTGGAATTCACTCCGACCAGTCAACAAAAATATTGTAATCCACGCTCCCGAAGGTTCTTGTACAATCTCAAACTTGCCAATAAAGCAGGAGCCTCAGCCACGTCCACCCAGTTATCGAAAGAAGGTTCATCAAATATCTCCGATCTATGGCCAAAACAAAGAAGCAAGTTGCAGTTGTAAGAGGCTAAAAACGCATTGGTTGCAATAAAGGAGAAAGTCCTAAAATGTTGGAAAAAGAATTGCTTATAAGCAAGCAAAATTCGGTCATGAGTGTTTTATTATTAATCACCAACACAGGCTATCGCATACCATAGGCTTAGCAATCTATTTGCAAACACCATGTTCAGCATTTTTTGCATTTTAGGCAGTACAAATTCTGGATAGAAGTATGAGCCGTATAGCACTTCGAACATCAACGAATTAGAGATTCATGGTTTCAATTGGACAGTGGATTGATCCAAAGGCAATCCTGGGAGGAGGGAATATGAATGAACAAAAGAAAAGTACCAAAATCAAGTAGTACTGTCCACTGGAATTCCAATTTCCATCTCAATCTCACTTTCCATGACTGTGTACTCTTTCTAACATCTTTTACAGGCCTTATTGCATATCTCTGGAATACTCTATTAGGTACCAGGAGGAGCAACTCTGGATTTACCTGTTGCTACATTGACCAGGGATTTTCATATTGTTATGTCGGTAACCAAGCACAGAGCAAATTATGATCACAATGTACAAATAAAATAGTATCACTTTCTGGGAGTGCTTACATACGCACTGTAAGGTATAAATTCATGCCTTTGCTAGCAACCATAGAATTACATTCAGAGGTTCCCATTTTCTCTGTTCTATGTTAACTTAAACACATAGTTTGGTACAATTTATAACCTTTCCTCTCCTTTGCCCATAGCATCAACGGCTGTATACAGATAGGAGCATTTTAACTTTCCAAAGTCTCTCTCTTCCACGTTTGTGTACTATGTAGCTGAGTGAGGATCAATCTCTTCAGCAAGTAATCACCAACGTAAAAAATCCCCCTACCCTTCTGATTCTCCAATTACGATCATCCACTCCAACTATAACTCAGATTTTCTCCCCCAGTGCTGTTATGGAAACGGTATTTGTGTTTATGATAGTGACATTCATAGTAGCAACTGATAAGAAGACACTAAAAAACCTGTGGAGGAAACACTGGAGAGTGCAAATAAAACAATTTCCTGAACTACAAAATATTCAGCTGATTTTTATAAGTACTCCTAAAATGGTAACAGATACAAGGCGCATAGCTAGCGCAGCTTTATTTTGGTCATGGAAGTAGCACGTTCAGGGCCAATGCAACTGGCACCAACAACTGATCAAACTATGGTAATACAGGATGGAGATACCATACTCTATTGATAATAGTTAAAGCAATAACCTCTCCCACTGACTATCTTTTTTCTGTTGATCTGGTTTACATGGCACCACCGTTGTTCTTATACACATCTATGGAACTAATACTTATCCTTCGTAGTCTAATTGGAGTAGCATCATGAATAATCCGGTCTACATTTGAGTTCACAATCTCACTCATCTTAGTTTTCGCCTTCATATGAAAGACTACAAATCTCCTCACTTGAGAGCAACAATCTGTTTTAAGCCTAATAGCTAGCAATACTCTAAATTGATCAACCTCATTAATTTAGAATCAAGGAGTTGAGTGAAGATTGGACCTGTTTGAAATCAACACATGATATGATGCAATT
Organism: Sesamum angolense; assembly: GCA_034509725.1. Lineage (NCBI taxonomy): Eukaryota > Viridiplantae > Streptophyta > Magnoliopsida > Lamiales > Pedaliaceae > Sesamum > Sesamum angolense. The sequence goes on along the minus strand of JACGWL010000011.1, from coordinate 5,402,961 downwards.
GACATATAGAAATAGAAGTTGCAACATAGTCAAAGTTCCCAAGACAGAAATTTACTGGTTATAGACAACGGAGTGAGGTTTATCCAATTCTGAATTCCAATCTTGATTCCATCTTCAGAACAACTACTAATTATGTAGACAACAGTTGCCTATCTAAAATGAGCAGTCAATATGTCAGCGCATCCAAATCACTCAGTTTCTACAAATAAATCAATTCCTAATCAGAAACAATCAGCGAAAAACCAAAACGGAGCGGCAAGTTCCCTACCCGAATCCATGGGCGGCGTAGTACGGGAGATTCGAGAGCAATGTCTCATCAATGTCAAAGATCCAAGCGTCCTTTCCGTTGCCTGAAACTCCCACCGCTTTGGCGTGCTCCAGCGCGTTGTCCGCGACGGCCTCCGACTCCGACCGGTACCTTTCTCTGGTGATGTAGTCCTTCACGAAATCCACACACCTCCCTGGAATCCGGGACCAGATGCCGGCATCATTCGTCTCCACCGTGAATCTCCAGCTCTCGCAGTACAAGTCCAAGCTTCTCCGGCTCCCGGACACTCCATCGTTGGCCAAAAGGGTCCCCGTTTCCGGCGTGATTTGGATGATTGATGGGGAAGATGAAGTGGGCTCAACGGCGACGATTATGAGGAGTAAAACGACGCCCCATTGAGTCAAGGCCATGCCAGAAAAGCGGACGAAAAGAGCTGTTGCTTGTTCTAAGAAATGCTTTTTCCGATTTTTCAGGTGGAGAAGATCGAAGAATTTTGGCTTAGTGATGCAATCATTGTGAGTTAATTGTTTCGCCAAAATGGTGGAGATAATGATGTCATAAGTTGGTCATAAATGTAGTCCACAAAATGATAAAATCAAATACCTATAATGTTGTCAAAGTTGATGGCTAATCATTAAAGTTCATCAATTTGAATTTATTTGTTGAATATATTGTAGGAGTTGTCTATTGTAATAGTAAATATTATTGAGCAATATATGATTATGATTATTGTAATAGTTTTTGTTAGATATTAATATCAACTGAAATGATTGTACTTATAATCGAATTATTTCAATTAATAACAGTTGATTGCTCTTATCTTAAGAAAAATGATAAAATCAAATATTTTCATTTATTTCTTTTTATTAATATAAATAAATTCCATTAATTTTTTCTTAATGAAGGACCTATTTCTTAAATGAAAGTAAATTTTCGAGGTACTAATATTAATTTTCAAATTTACATATAGTTACACAAAACCTCAATAAAAAAATATATAATTATCTCATAATTATAATTTAATATTTTGTAACAAATTAGTACTATCTCATCAAATAAAACTAAAATTAAAATATAGTATTTGACCACATTTAACTAACATTGGTTATGCTTTTAGTTATAATTAAATATTTGATATAGTTTTTAATTATGATTAATATGTCCGTACCTAAGTCTTAGGTACGAAAACAACTGCTATGTTAGTCGTTGGCAATCGTAATTAGTTATTACTCATGTTAATTAATTATGAAAATGTTTGAGTTACTCTAACACTGGAACATTATTATTTTGGAATATGTACTTTGGGAAAAAAGTGTGTTAATTGGTTAATTGCAAAACATTAAGTTTCCGAAAAGCGTAAACCTAAACTTTATTTAGTGTTGAACTATATATATAGATTTCTATAAAAGTTTATAATTATAATTAGAATGTATAGCATAAAGTTAACAGCATTGTATAATAATTTGGACAAAGGATTTTAAAAACTGAAAAAGGTAAATAATGTAATTGGTCCCTTAATAATTTGTATTTGGAATTATTTTCATCCCTTCAATTCATTTTTTTATTGTAGCAACTATAAATTCAAGCTGTTGTAACATTTTTCGACAAAAATGTGGCTGGATTTTGATTTTATTGAGAGTAAAATAGTTAATTTAAGTTTGAAAAATTGTTAGATTAGTGAAGTTTTTAGGTAAGCTTGCTTCCACTCCGGTGCTAATGAGAATACCTCAAACCCTGGAACTGCCTCTTGTAGGTAGAGAAAGAAATAGGGACGATATTTGTGAATGGGTCCATCCTGAACTAGGAGAGTTGTTGTAAATTGTGAATCAGCTCTGCTAGAATGACTGCAGGTAGGCCTTCCCCTGCTCTTCTTCTGTATCAGGAAACAACAGATGCGTCGCCTCACGAATAACTACCTCTTCCTCCTTGCAGATGCTTCCCCTCTGAATCACTGGACGCTAGGGTACCATAAGAAGCCTGAGGAGGAAGTTGAAGCTCCGCCTAATACTCTCTGGGATTGCTGTAGAAAAGCAAAAACCACCATTAAAATTATACAACAAGGAATAAATGTAAAAGTAATTTCTAACAAATAAAACTAGACTAATACCTAAGGTTTCTCCAAGTGGGCTTAGGTGATAATAAGATAGAAACACCTTGTGACAACCCCTTACAATCGTAGAGATTTAGGTTCAACATATTAAAAACTTGTCAAATCGAGGTCCCTATGTTGCATGGGAAAGCTCTCGACCAAAGGAAGATACACCAACCACCAATGCAGAAAATCACATTGGATCTCAGTTTCTACTTCTTAGGAGGACTGTGAGCATGCAATAAACATATCTCACGATGGCGAGAAAAATTAAAAAGATCGGGGTTCCCAAATGATTCTAGTCTCTGGTGATTTAAAATAATTTTGTAATCGATCATCAGTTAGAGGTTAGCTTAGAGTACCCCAAAATTACAGACAACCTCCAAGTAAAAGGCAGGAACAAAAAAGCCGAGGCCCAAGTAGAAGCATAAGTTGTTAGGAGGAAGTCAGTATCGTGAGGATTGGATGTACAAATGAAAAAAGAAGGTGGAATAAAAGATGATATATGTGATGAATCTTTTAGACAAAGATAGACAGACATAAACTACCATTCTAATACTATACATCAATGTAGTATAAATCCACTTGACAAAAATATAAAATGTAACTGAAATTGGAGTGCATGTTGGAAGATTAATTTTTTAATATTTTTTAAAAATAGATAACAAATTGTTTATATTTTATTTCTTTTGTTTAAATTTAGTTACTTTAAAATAATAAAATTATAAGGAAAAGAAAAACTTTAAATTTATTTTCAAATAAAAAAATCAATAAAATGTTTAAAATAGCGAACACCTCCTCGATGAAATCCAAATTCAGACCGGCCATCCTCCCTGTCTCTACCTTCTACTTCGTGGTCAACGGGGACCTTCACGTTGTCACGTGACTGATGCTCTTTACGATTTTGCCCTCACCCCCTTAATAGGATGTGAGTTACGAAAATGCCCCTCTCCGCCCTCATTCCCCTCGTTAAAACCCATAACCCCACAGACAGATCTCCATACTCGCCCACGCCCTCTAAATCCTTCCCCTCGAAATTCTCACACACTCACCCCAGCTACGCGTATAAGCACAATACATCACCACCATACGCATACATACGTATAGGTATTCCTGCATCCTACGAAAATGGCGTCCGCAACGCTACCGTTTCGGCCGGTACTGGTGGCGCGAGCTGGCATCAACGCCGCCGAAGACCGGAAACCCGATCACACCAGAAGGACCTCATCTCCGAAGTGGTGGGCCCCACTCTTCGGTTTCTCGTCCGACCCGGACTACATGAACCCGGACGAGAAGAAGAGCGCCAAACCCGAGATGGACGGAGCTGGAGGCCCGAAGCCGGGGAAACCCCGGTTCGCCCCGGGATCTTTCACGGACGAGAAAGCAAGGCGGCTCCGGAGGATGACTTATGATGCGTCGTCGTTCCACGACGCCATGTACCACTCCGCCATAGCTTCGAGGCTCGCCTCCGACTTCTCCGATCGGACCACCGCTGCCTGATTGACTTCCCATTTCTTTTTTTTCTTTTTTTTTTTTTTGGGTGTAATGAGAAATATGTAGAATAATAATGATGATGATGTTGACTTAGTGAGAGGTGAAGGGATAAGCATGTAATTTTATAATGTGTGCTTATGTGTAAATGAAATGGACCTAATAGTAATTAATCATGTAATGGATGCATATTATGTATGATTGATTGTGATTACTTAATCTAATTCTCCTCAGTTTTTGGCCTTTTATCAATTATTATCAATACATTGTGGTTTTATACATGGATTCCATTATTGTTGAGTCACCCAAATAATTGATTATAATAACACTTTTCGTAAATGAAATTGACATAGCCCGAGGTTAAATCTGGTAATTGTACAAATACTTTTTTATCTTTTATAAATCACAATTATATTATGCGATAATTACACTAACATCTCTGGATCAATGGTTTGTTTACACAAATCACTTTTATCTTTAGATCATTACACTTACACTCATCAAATTATCATTATCACTTATACAAACCACCTCTTATTTTTTTTTTAAAAGTTAAGCACGCGTTCCCTATAAACGTTAACATAATTACACAAACTACCCCTATTTTTTTACTATTGGGGGTAGTTTATGTAATTATGCAAGAGATAGGGATAGTTTGTGTAAATAGACCATAGGTTAGGGAATGTAAATGTAATTATCCCTTATATTATTTGAGGTTATGAGGGTTGTTAATGTAATATATGTCAAAGGGTGTTTGTGTAAATTTTTGTTATTGAATAGTGTGTACTTTCAATTATAATTATAATTTTAATGAATGTAATTTATAATATTGCAAATTGTATGAGGTGTTTGTGTCACAAAGAGTACGGGATCGGGTGTTTAATTGATTAGATTTAGAGGGTGTTTGGCTAAACTTATCTAAAAGATCTTATAATCTCATATATCTCATAAGATGTTTTTAAAGTTTATAAAATGTTAAATTTTTATTTAAAAATAAATACATAAAATATTTTGAATAAAATAAAATTATAGAGCTTATTCAATATCAGTAATGATAGATATGTAATTAATTTGACAAAAAATTACTAAGATATTATAAATAAATTGACAATTACATAAGCTTTTTTCATTATTATTATTAAGAGCTGATAAATTCCTAATATTTTATTTTTAAAACTTATAAAATTTTATCCTAAAAAAATTATTAAATACTTTATAGCATTTTTTTAAGCTCTCAAACGACTTGCAAAATAATTTAAATAGCTCATAAATTTATCCAAACACCCTCTTAATCTGAATAAGTATCAACGCAATTAACACTGACATTAAAGTTTACTTGCCGACTAGTTATTATCATAGCGGTACAAGTAGGTTTTAAGAGTAGAAGTTTCTAGAGTTTAAGTATAATGAGTCGTATAATAATTGATGACTCCCCCAAATACTATAGAAAAAAAAGGGTTATTTATATTTTGCTATTTGAATTATAACTATTTTTATGTTTTGGTATTTAATTTTTTTTTTGTTAGTTTACCATCTTAACTTAATAAAATTTTGCACATTTTGTCATTTATAATTGTTTTTCAATCAAGATATTTGTCAAAAAAAAAAATCACATGCAGTGATATTTAAAGGTTATGTGATGTGATATTTTTCACATATGCACAACATGTGATAGTTTTTCCAACACCAAAACCAATAAAAAAATTGGTGACAAACTATAAATTTCACAAAGTTAAGATGGTAAGTTGACACGAAAAAAAAATTTCGAGGTATATAAAATTGACATAGTTCGGATGATTTACCCTAAAAAAAAATTAAGTAATAATTTTAATATTATCATTATTTAGTGGTAAAAATTAACTTCTATTTAATCACAAATAATGAAATTTCATGTTTTTACCAGTGACTGTTATTTTGTAAAAATTTTAGTAGTGAGAATTAATGAGAAAAAGTTGTGTTTAAAAGTGTCACTAGAAATAAATTAATGACACATATATAGGGATGAAATAATGATAATAAATAATTTTTGTAACTATGTACTTTATGTTGTCATTAAATTGTCAATATAGATATATCACTAATTTTCTATAATAATAATTTTATGCACGATTCCTGTACCACTAATTAAATAATGAGAAAATAAAATTATTATCATTTAATAATTATTTTTAGGGACAACCTTAAGATTATCACATGAAATTCTATATTTGTGGCAGTATTAAAAATGTAAACTAATTATATGTATTAGTGATCACTAATAAATTTTCAGAGATTTAAAGTGACTATTTGCATAAAAATTGACACTAGCAAATAATCAATGACATATATATGTAGATAAATAGTGACACGAGTGACATATATAATAATGGAGCGACGATAAATATAATCGTCATTACATTAGTATAATCACTATAAATATGTCACTAATTATTTTATATGAATACTGCAATTTACGTACAATTATTAGTAATAGTTATATTATAACACTTAGGCCCTATTTACTTTTGATATTGAGTTAGATATCTTATTTAATTATTTTGTATATTTTGTTACTTTCAAACGTTCAAGTTCGTGACTAACAGATACGGCCAGCTACTAATTAGAATTTTGTGGTCCAAGCCATGAGAAAAATACAATTTATTTCCCTGTGATATTGTAAATGTACAAATTACTCCTATATGAAAAAAATTAGCTATTTATCCCCTGTGTTTTTTGAAATGCAGTAATTTACCTTCTTGTATTTTATAAAATGAAACAATTTACCCCTAGGGAGATAAATTGCTTTATTTTAAAAAATACAGGGGGATAAATTGCTTCATTTTCTTTTATTTTTTTTATAGGAGGTAATTTGTTCATTTTCAATATCATAGGGGGAGAAAATTGCATTATATAATCATGATTATAATCACAATCTAACCAATCCCAACCAAATCAAGTCCTAAAAAGCAAATAAGCCCTTAATAAATTTATATTTTTAGTGATAACTTTAAAATTATCAGGTGGCTTTTTGTTACTATTTATTATAGTGAAAAAAGAAGAATATTTAAGGCGACTTGGTGTGTGGCTAATTAGTTCTGAATTATGATTTAAGTATAGATCAATTAATGTAATTAATGGATTATGACTTCAATTTTTTAGCCCTTTAGCTCATGCCAAAACCATTTTGGACCACTTCAAGGTCATGAATTATGGCCGTATTCGGAAACTTGGAACACTTGCAAATTGTTTTCTGATTATAACATTTGGAAGGGGATGTCTGAATATTTGCCCTCGATCTTCCTAGATGCATATTTTTCACGTTTGTAAGATATATGAAGGGTTTGCTTTGGCTCAATGTTAAAGACTATTTTGCCCTTGCTATGTTCGAGTATTCGTTTACGACTTCCAAAATTTATGTTTTTTCGTTTGAGTCGATTGAATGTATGAATGATCTGCGTAACTATTCTTATTATACAATTCGTTTCGTGTATTTAGTGACTTTTGGATTTTCACTTAATATTACGTTCATTAATATTATTTTCTATTATAATATGTTTTAAATTTATTTAATTATAAACGTGCCACCTGAAATATTAGACACGAGCTGAAAACTGTCATGTCTGAAACAATATCTAACACAATTTGCACAATATTTTAAAATGTAATTAGAGTGAAGTTGGCGATTACATGTATTTATTTAAGGATTACATATTTTTATTAAACATAAAAAAGTATTTATAATTTTTTAAATAACAATGAATATATGTCAAAAATTACAAAAAAATTATTGTAATTTACCTTCAAATAATCCTTTGCATTCAAAATAAATGATTCCAAATAACGTTAACTATAAATAAAAACATTAATTCTATTGAGATCTGATTATAGCAACATTTGAAGCAAAGTTGTACGAAAGGTTGATTTAGATGTTGTGAACGTGAAATAAAATAAATACAAAAGTACGAAATTGCCCCCAATTTGAGACAGAATAGTTTGAGATGCGTGGTGCCGACCACGAAGGGTTTCACGTCAAACAATCACAAGTATCCAGAAAGTGCACATGCTCGAATATGCTTTTCATATGTGTACGTCATGTCATGGAAACTTCAATTTGATGGGCAATTCGAAATATAAGACGAACGTTATTTTGTCAATGTATAACTTTTGCATTCATGTTTTTCTTGTGACAGAAAGGTTCATCCTTTGACATTATTACAACAATTGTTGGATTCTTGTTATGCAAGAGCCGTGCTTGATTTATGATGCGATTTGTAATTCGATTGGTGTCTTATTGGATGAGTATGTGTTTTTTTCTAATTTTATATGAATTTTACGATTTTGTTATGAAAAGACGTCTCTAGAGAAATATGGAATATATGTCCACGTTGAGTTCCCATGAAACTCACAATTTTGTGTTAAAAGAAACCTCTAATAGAAACACCGAGGACATATGAAATCAGAGTAAACATATCTCGCGCAATAGAAATGTGGGGAACATATTGCGACTGCTTTCTCTGACCATTCGGCCATCTTATGCCAGTTGGAGCCAGGTGTAGCGACTTGGACTTGTGAGCATCGTGTTATACATATTAAGGCTGCATGGGCACAAATGGAGGGATATGAGGGAGTGATTCAGTCAGGCTGTGAGGAGGTGCATGGCAAAGTTAGATTGTTGGTCCTGGAAGACGAGCCCGAAGTGGTGATAGAGGCATATCTGACAGCTTGAACAATCATTATGAGGGTCGACGTGGGGTGGTCTCAATGGCAACGCGATAGAAAGCTTATGGTTGTCTATTAATAGAAAGTTTTTTCAGCAACAGAAAGACAGTCAAAATGATATATTCAGATGGACACATTCACACCATATGTTTTGACATGTTCTTGACATTGAGCTCCATACCAATTTATATTATCACCTATTTATACCATACAACAAAATAAATTGAAGCCACAAAGAAAGCTGCTTGATAGGGGTATGCTCCAGTCGATAAGGAAAAGACAGAATAACTTCCTAATAGTGAAAAATGTCATAAATACCATAAGATTTGTGTCACCCCGCCAGAGTCGAGTCGCTTTACCCAACCCGCTCCAAGAACCCAATCCACGTGGCCATGATCTTGGCAACACGATCTCTGGCAACTTAGGCTTTGAGATCAAGCCACATGGCCTAGCCGATTGAGTACATATAATTCTATAAATACCTTCATTTGACAATATTTATGATAATATATATATATATTTATTACTTTCTACCATTTACCTTATGAAATCACCATTCATTCAAACTCGTTTTTAAGCATCGAAAGGTCATCAGGGAGCATCCCAACTAGCCTCTACCCTTGAGGAGGTAGCAGATTTGACCCACATCGCTGCTATATTTTTCTTTTCCATTAGCCTTCCCCTCGTCCTCCTCTTTCTACTTATTTCCTCACGTTTTACCAAACGGTCGCTTAATGAAAACAGATGATGGGTGAAGGGGCTCCACAGTCCACACCTAAAACACAATTTGAATAAATTGAAAATATATATGAGAAATACTCGCAAGCAAAAAATTCCGGTTTTTCTGTATGTACAATTTCAGCCCTCAGTACGCTTGCAACAAATACAAATTGCTCACAAAATCAGACCCCACCAAAGGTAGAAAATGCACAAAAATGTGATGTTTAATTACAAGAAGAATCAGCATCAGGACATGCAGTTGCTCCCTGTCATAATCGTTGAGGGAAAAACACATCTTTGAAGCTCAAACCAAAGGGTCCTCAAGCCAATGGTTTTCACTGCAAAAAGAGGACTTCTCGGAGAGCTTCTGATAAAATCTCAGAGGAAAAGCTCTGTCTCATCAAGGCTAAACTCCCTCCTGAGTTTATGTGAAAACAGGCGACAAGCGTCCATGCTGAGGTCTATGGCAGCCGCAAGCGCGACGAAAAGGGCAGCGTCGGCCATGCAGGTAACGTGCTGCACGCCAACTTGAACCACCGGTTTACTACACTTTCCTTCACCCTCCACACTTGATCCCATCACGAAACCTCGACTTGGCAACACTAAGCTCAATGCCGAGTCTTTTCTTGAGTTATCGATGCAAAATTTTCCACCCTTTTTCACGCTCATTGTTCCTTCCGCAATGGGGATTCCACTGGTCAAACCAGCATCGGTTATGAGCTCAAATTTGTAACCTAGGCCGTCAACGGGCCCTCTCTCTCGCCAAGCCTCGAGACGTCCCCAGGGCTTCCAACTACTAATGGAGACTCCATTAGGACTGAGGATGAGCCAAGCACCAGGGTTGGAGCGAGAGACGCGGTCGGATCCTGGTGAAGGGACGAATGGGGTGACCATAGAGGCTGCAGCAACCGGAGAGCCAGATAGATCGTAAATGACTACCATCCATCCCTTTCGCTCCCTTCCTACTCTGTCTCGCTCCCCAGAGAACGTTCTCACCCACCCTTTATTGTTGAGGTTGAAATCTGAAGGAAGAGACCTGAAATTTTTACATGGAAGAGAATTGGTTTAATTCAGGTATGCAAGGAGACAGTGTTTGCACAAGAAAAAGTTAGGACACAATCAAACTCTGCACATGCTAAGGGAATCAACAGTGGTTGCCGTTAGAGATGATGAAGTTGAAAGCTAATACTTGCTTCTTTGACCAAATAATCATCGGCAGTTGGAATCATTTATTCCGAATAAGTAGGTATACATCTTTTATTTCACTTAAACTGCAATTTTTCACATGTATAAAACATTTTTCTAAACATGTACACAATATAATTAGTGTTAAATGAAATTTAAGAAGTAATAGAAAATCCACTGGCCACTGATTGGAGTTTCTATTCCGTATCATGTTGCATCTTTTACCTCATTTAACACATACATGCCACGTGTATATGAAAAATGACATTGTGATTTTATTTAGGATTTTTTTTATACAAATGACGTGTATATATTAAATGAAGTAGATGATGCCACAAATCTGAAATAGGAAATCCAATCCGCCACCCACCCCACCCCCAAAAAATGGGAATAATTTCATCTAAACCCCTTGGCCTATGATCTATTTACACAAATCACCACTTTCTGTTAAAAAATTACACATACATCTATTAGAAACGTCGACATCATTTACACAAACCACCCCAGTTTTTTTTTTTTTAGAAGTTACACAAACACCCTCCATAAATGTCAACATCATTAGACAAACTATACCTATTTTTTGGCTATTAGGGTGATTTTTGTAATTATATAAAAAAATATGAATAATTTATATAAATAAATCATATATTAGGGAGTGTAAATGTAATTGTCCGAAAAGTACCAAGAAAAAACATGGAGGTAACTTTGAGAAAGCTTATAAATTTGATAAAGATATATTGAAAAAGTTTAATTCTTTGTATCCTTACTTCATTGATTCTAAAACATGTTGCACATTGGTCCTTTTCTAACCATTTAATCAGAAAGTGAGAAGAGTTGTCCATCTTTTTGGTCAAATTTCCATTTTATTTCACAAATAGCATGTAATATCAAGATTGTGAAAAGAAAACCAACATATGTTTATTTGCTACTAAGAGGAACCTGTTTTACCAAATACTTCCCAAACAAAAGCAATTCTTATATCCCTCCAAAGGAGTCATTATGGGAAATTCAAATTTGATCATAGCTGAATTACTCACGTGATAAGTGTAAAATCAAATCTGAAATAAGGGAACAAACAAACATTGCGTGATGGGTGCGTATTTAAAAAAGTGATCAATTACATAATAAATATAAAAATTCGACAAAAATACAAGCAATCTCAGTAATATTACAAGTAAACAAATATCTCTTATGAAAAAAAATAGCAATTTACCCTTATATTTTTTAAAAAACACAAGGTGGTAAATTGCTAATTATTTTTCATATGAAAATAATTTGTTCATTTGCAATACCACACTAAAATAAATTACATTAAATCCTATAAAATTCTGTACATTCAAACTTGATTTAAGTAAAAATTTTCGATATTGTAGTATTTACTCAAAATCCATGTGGCCTTTCACATTAAATAAAAAAAAAGGAAAATACTGAGTTGGAAACTTTTATTTTTATATTTTTGGTGTCAGACGTAGAGAGTTTCAACTAATTAAACTTTATCCATTTGGAGGAGAAAGAAAATCAAAATCCAGTGAATTCCAGAGAGGATTGCATTCATAGACAGGGGTAGGATGGTGGGTAACGTGGGTCCTATTGTCCTACTGGAGGAGCAAAACTGAACCACCCTGACCTACTTTAGCACATGCTGCAAATCATTAGCTAAAAATGCGCAAGCTGAGTGCACGATAAACTCACCGTGACCTATTACTCCTTTCGGCGCTGAACTTACAGCTGAAAACCGGCTGCCTTATATTCCCCTGAATCTGGAAAACAACTGGGCTGCGCTCCGGCTCACCCCCGAACTGGAAAACGAACCGGGGGTCCGGTTCTGACCGGACCGTCAAATGCAGCTTCGCCGCCTGCTCTCCGCCGCTGCCTCCAAGCTTCATCCACCCGTTCTGATAAACGCAGCCCTTCGACTGAGCATTACCCAGATTGACACACACCTGGACGGAGCCCAAAAGCTTTCCGCTCGTGACCCCACAAGTCCGGCCCATGCGGCCCGTGAAGACCGAGATCTTAAGAGTAACGATGGGCTTGCACGCGAGGCGGCGGAGGGCGTCGGGGTCGAGGTGGAATACGGCGGGGGAAGTTGAGGACTCCGGCGTCTCTCCGGCAGCGCAGAGTGGGAGGAGGGCTGTTTGGGAAGGGAAGTTCTTAATTTTGAGTTTGGCGTAGCAGGGGGTGGTGGAGGGGTGGACTCCTGAGCCGGCGGGCTTGGTGGCGGAAGGGAGTTTGAGGGCTAATGATTCGACGATCAGACGAACAAATGGGCATGGATCCATCGTCTGAGAAATGCTGCTTGAAAAGAAGAATGAAGGTCTATGGAGGGATGAGAGAGGGAGAGAGTGTAGAAGTGTGAGGAATTGCGGAAAATTCAATGAGGGAGTAGTGATGGAGGAGAGCTGTTTCCTTGTTTTCGTCTCTGATCTGCACTGCAGAGTGTTTGTTTCGTGGAGTTAGTTTGGAGTTTGGACTATGCGAGGACGGTTTTTTTGCAGCTTCTCTTCTCGTGAATTCTCTTGCCGCGATATTCCATGCACCTCTTTTTTCTTATATACAATAGGAAAAATTGTTATAATCAATTCAATTACAAAGTGTATTTTATGATATATTTTTTTAAAAATTGTACATTAATCACATGACAAGTGTATCAAATCAGGACCGAGCAAGAATTTCTCTATACAATAGTCGAAAGTGATGAGTTGTGCATAATTTAATTTTTTATTATATTCATTTGATTAAATAAAAATAAGAAAGATAAGATGAATAATTAATCAAACTGATAAAATAAATCATGTTAAATTGTGAATGAATAAAAAAATACATAGAAAATTTCAAGTGTATCTAATTTTTTTATAGAAAATAAATTTTTAAAAATGTTTTATATTTAGATTTATGCTCTTCGAACAATTCACATTAAATTTATTTAAATCCAAAGTTAAAAACTTCTCTCCACGAACGTTTGTACGTTACTGTAAATTGTAATAAATGTTAAATTTTTTATGTCTTTCCAAATATTCACTTCAAATGAATTGAAATCGAGTCGAGGTCGAATAGTCCAAGCACATTTTTAATAATCTAATCAAACTCAAAAATTTAAATTTATTTCAATTTTTTAAATTAATGAACAAAACTTAAATGAGCAATTATTTTTTGATCTCCGGTCAAAAAATAAATAATTTGATTAATTTTTCAACCCGCTGCTGAGCGTCGACAAGCTGGTCCTTTCATTTTAATTTAAGAGGAAAGTTTTATCTTAGTACAATATTTCCTTTCATTTTCTCTTTATTTAAACATTATCATAAGGGGAAAATGGCGATATATTGGGGAGTTGGAACATAAATAAAAGATGGTCCACATTAGGTCCCAATACAGGTAGACTACGACTGTCACCACGTCACCGATGCATGCATTTCCAGCTGTATTTTTTATATTTAATATTAATTATCCTCTTTTGTTTATATATACTAGTCATTATGATATGATATTTTTTCATGTATATGATAAATAAATTTTTATGTTTTAAAATATACATAAATAAAAATAAAATATATAGATCGATAAATTATATTTAAAAAAATAATTTATCAACAAAAAACATTTAAAAAATTAAATAAATTAGTTTTTTTATTAAAGGATTTTTTTGGGGTGCGATCGTATTATTAACTTTCATTTGGAAGTGTCGAGAACTATTTTTTTATATTAGTATAAATATAATATATATATATATATATATATATATATTTATATTCTTATGCTGGAGTATTTGTTTTTTTTTATTTTTTTATGTAAGGTAAAAATAATACGTGTCACTATAATTTGAAACGACGCCCAATTAAGCATATGTTAACAAATTCCAAATTATTTTAATAATGTGTGTTTCATTTAATAAATAAGTTGTTAAATAAGTATCATAAAATGAGTTGAACATGATTTAATTATTCACAGCTAATAATAAAAAATAGATCTAGCGATTAATTAATTAATATGATGAGTGGGTGTTTAAAATAGCTTAACTTAAATATTTATTAATTTTTATTTTATTAACAATGAGTTGAATAATTAGTATTTTTAATTTTATATTTCCGAATTTATTAAAATAAAAAGTTATAAACATCTCCCTACTAACTTTTGCGAATTATTTGCACAATTCTATGTGATAATTTTTCTTTTTCCCTCTCAACCACTCGAAGTCGAACTTCATCTTTTTTCAAATTTTTTATTTTTATTTTTTTCGGTTAAATATACAATTTTCTCTGTATTTTATTCCCAACGAGAGAGGGACTCTTATAATGTGCTTTGCGTTGTTAAAATTATTGAGAAATACTAAAATTATTTTTTGTGCATGTAAATAGCAAAAATTTTATTCACACTATTTATGTTCTTTTACTATAAAAAAGTATCATATTCAAACTTTTATAATTGAAGATGACTTTATATTTACAGTTAATTGTTCTCACGGAGAGGATTCTCGTCCAATGAGACACTAAAAGAAATAATGTTATTAGTAATAATATATTTTTTTTGCAAAACAATGAGTTTGTTGCTAATTTGGCTTAATTCAGTTGGCGAAGCTGAGGCCCCATGATCTTAGAGGTCATGAGTTCGAACCCCGTCAGGTACATGGGATGGTGTCTGTTATATAGCAAGTGTTGGTCTACTGCATAGTCTTTATTTGGATATTGATGTTGGCAGAAATAATTAAACTTATAATTCATTTATTTCAATTAATACTTGTTCATCGTTCTTACCTTAAAAAAATTACTATAACAAAAAATTTAGCAAAGAAAATATTACTTGGTAATTTGCACATCACTGATTTTAGAATAAATTTTTTTGCTATGATTTTGTTATAATTTTTACTAACAAAAATATTTGTAAGTAAAATTTTGAGGGAAACATTTCAAATTTTATGCTAAGGTTACTTATGAAGTTTTACAATATTAAAATTCCTTTTTAACTATAAGAAGTAAATATTTCATTTCTAATTTTAATTTTAAAATTACAAAAACCTAATACACCCTTAATTATCCATTATTAAATTAGTCGCTAATTACCATCAAATTTATTGTCATTTTCAATTTTTCTAGTCTTTGTAGTTTTCGGTCTTCGTAATTAATTATGACAAAGGAGTTGTTAGCATATATGATTGCGAGTTAGCTAACTCACAACACTACTTTAATTTTTTTAAAATAATATATCGATTCAATTAATATATTAATATGATTAAGAATAGTAATTACAACAATTCAATCAATATATCAATATAACTAAGAATAGTGACAAATTATAAATACTTAAAATTCACATAAAGTGACAAATACTCATATATTTAATAAAACTTAAATTCATGACCTTAATATATTTAAAAAATTCAATTTTAACCTTAATCATTATATTAATAAGACCCTTTCTTTCCGACACCCTTTTCCCAACTCACTGATTCCTTGTCCCTTTCGAAAGAGATGAAATTTTATGGAAGCTGATGAGATAAGGAAATGGGAATGGGAATGGGATCCTATGAATTTGAATTGGTTGGGTCAGCAAATGATTCTGTGGTTTAATATATATTATATTTACGCCTCTTATTTATAGTCTATTTACATAATTATTCATATTTTTTTTGTATAATTTTAGAAATTATCCCTGATGGGATGTGTGTGTAATGATGCGGGTTGAAACAGTTTAAGTAATTTTTTGTCCAACCTAATCATTGATGCTAATATTTTTAGAGATTGTGTGTGTAATTTTTCAAAAAGTAAAGAATAATTTGTGTAAGTGATAATGATATTTTGATGGGTGTATGTTATAATTATCTAAAAAATAAAAATAATTTATATAAATAAACCATAAATTAAGAGATGTATATATAATTATCGAACTGGCTACGTTATGGTGGTTGCAATTTGCGTTAATGATGTGTGGCAGAATATAATATTTGAATGGCATAGCATCCAATTATAATAATAGAGACTACGCAATATTGATAGAAAAAATAGGTTGGTGAAGGTGTAGTCGTGTGTCTGGCAGATATCTGACAGCCATCCCATGTTATTCACAATGCCCTCCATCTGTGCTTTATTATTATTTTTTTATACTAGTTTTTCTTTTCAATAAAAATAATATTTTATTATTATTATTATTATTATTATTATTATTATTATTATTATGTTTGCAAATCTTCACATAATAAATCAACAATAGACAAAATTACATTTTTTATCCTGTAATTTTATGTTATTAACATTTTTAATTCTATAGTTTACTTTATTTATACATTTAATTTTTTTAACAAATTTAATTATGAACATCTCATATTTAGTTCTAAACATTTTACATTCAACGGTTCCAATTTTAAATTTTGTTTCATCTTGGTGGCACACCTTATTTGCTATGTTAAAGAGGAGATGAGAGGTGAGAAATCATGGCAATGAGAGTGGAGTGATGTGTCAAATGTGCATGAGAGGAAGTTAGATACATCGATATTTGATATAGAATTTTTAGTCTCTCAAAAGCAAGCAGGAATCATTTTGGATCTCTGTATATATATGCGTGAGAGTCAGTAGTCTCCCATATCTATCTTGAATAACAATTCCTCATGAATGATCTATATTTGAGATAGAGTTAATAGTCCCATATATTTATTTTGGAATAATGACTCATCTTGTGATAGGATTGAAGTACATCTTCTATAACAAAGTGTGCATAATCATTATATACAAAATTCAACATAATAATTTTCTCCTACATAATTAATTCTTGAGAAAAATACAATTTTAGTCCTGTAATTTATGAAGGGTGGCATTTTTTGTCCCGCACGAATTGATTTTCGTAATTTAGTCCTGTAACTTTAAATTTTTGGCAATGTTCATCCTTTTTCGACCAATTTGACCGAAAAATTACATGTGATTTGCACATGTCTCAATTAAATTGTATTTTTTAGTCCTATAACTTAGGGGACACTTGCATTTTTAGTCCTTTAACTTAGGGGAGTTGACATTTTTGGTCCTATTAAATTTACAAGTAAATTGCAATTTCCGGCCAAGTACTAAAATTGTCAAAATTATAAGGAGTAGGCAAGACTAAGTCGTATAATTAAGTGGATAGCTCCAATACCAAATGAAAGGAAGCATAGAGTATTTGTAAATATTATGGAGAGATGGTGGTAGATTCAAGAGATCAATTGGAGGTTGTAAATGAGCCAAAAAGTCTGGAGGTACTGCCTACAATTTCCAACAGCAATGATGCATAGTCATAGATATGCTTACCTATAATATATACAATTATGAGTAATATTTATATTGTTATCAAAGTTTTTATTATTATTATCATTTTAGTTTTAAAGTAATACAAATGACCCAATTATTACTCAACTTTCACCATTAATATCTCTTTTATTTTCTTTTTATGTATGGCCATTTAACCTTAAATATTAAAATAACAAATATACCGAGGAAAAAACTTATATAATTGTCTATATATTTCGTCGCTTATTTAAATGATTTGACTTTTAATTTTTTATATTTGATTATTATACTTGATAATAATATATCTTCATTTTTTTTGGTTATTTTCAACTAACTTTATTTATCAAAATATTTCTAAAATATCTAATTATTTAGCAACTAACTACAATTAAAAGTAAAAATCCAAAATGCCTTATAACTTCAGAGATATTCACTTTGCATTTCAAAATTTGAAAATTCTGAATTTAAAATTTGAACTTTTTATCTATATATATATATATAGAAATACACATATAAAAGTATAAACGACCCAGTTTATAATATTTTTGAGTATTCCATCACTGACCAAATTTTTATATCAAAACATATATATAAACGAACTTGAGGCAACTCAAAAGTTAAAACCAAACATAAGGAAAGTTTGTGGATGAATTCAAAAAATAATATCCCAAGTTGTATTAGGAACAAATTAACACAAATATCAGAAAGAAGTCCATTACATTGATGGCCCTTCAATGATGAGAATTATAAAATGCTACAAAGGTTCAGGCCTTCACCAGAATCATGGAGATTAGTTCAGACTGGAAATAAGCTGATAGAAGCTTCATCAGCTGACAAGACTACAGAAAACACAGAACTAAAGTACATGACAAAAGAAATAATTCTAAGTTTCAAAATGACTGAAAACGCGCGTTCCTCTTATTGTCCACTCCACCTAATTCATACCTCAGAAGAACACGCAGCCGGCTTCAAGAAAGTGGATGCGTAAGAAAAATACTCTACTAATCATCGCAGATCGATGAAGAATTTAATTGATAGTAATCTTAGCCTAGAGGCCCTGATCAATGAGATAATCTGCCAACCTCTCAACAACCATGTTGCATTGTCCTGGTGTCACAGGCTCCTCATATAGACCAAACACTAGTGCTTGACCTGTCTTCTTAATAGTTATGCCTCCAGATCCCTGCCGATCATCCAAATTTATCATTTAACCACATGAAATATGTAAAGGGCACGTACGAAAATGTTCATATGCGATCAACAGGCACAATTTGAATTTCAGGATATGTGGAGGCACGTGATAATGGAGTTATAAAAACAGAGTTTAACAAACAATGTAGCTGAAAATAAAACTATCCATCATGTAAAATGATACATGATTAGCATCTAGTGTTTAATTGAAAACTTTCTACAGGAATGATATTCAATTCACAGCAGTCTACGAACCAAAAGAAATTGCCAATGCAATTGAAACAGACATAATTTCCACTGTCCATTTCTATCACAAACAACAGTTGTTAATTCTGAGCTACAGTTTCACAGATCAATTTAAAACGCAACAGTCGAGTTATGGGAAAATATACAAACATCAAGCAGGTGCAATGTTAAAATCTTAAACAAGCAATAAATGGAATAATGAAATACCTTTTTGCCACGAATGACTGCCCCAGGCTCGCCTTGAATCACCATGTACTTAGTTCCTCCAAGGAAGAGACCAGTTGGGGCGAGATGACCTGGTTCGTTGAAATCAGTCAGTATGCCCTTGATCTCATCTGGCTTGAACTGCAACCACACAAACAGTAACAAAATGATGTAAGACATAAAGCATATATAGATTCAATCACCGCCTATTAGAAAAACAGGTTAATACAAATCACCTATTTACATAGCAACATGTTAAATCATCTCATAGACCCTTTTGTATTAATTCGTCGGATGTGTGTGACATCCACACATAGCTAACAACACCGTCATGTAGGATCAAACAGTTGTTTCGTGAGAGATATTGACAGAAAATCCATGAAACTCAGACTTGCATTAATCAGAAAATGCACAAGTATTTCAACATGTTACCAGATCAACAAATCACAATCCACAAACATTAAAGAAAATGATATTTTTATACTAGTAAATGCAATATATAGCACAATGGTTAAATTCATAGTCCAATCTATGCTTCGTTCTTTGGGTGCATGAATGATTGTTGCATTACCCTCGTTTTTAAAAATAGGGTATGCATCAATCATCAACTACCAATTGTATTCAACGTCAAATGCAGCATTCACAGGTCGACCCTAAGGATCAATACATCAAACAACACGAAAGCACTCCTAGGAAATAAAATCACTCCAAATCATGCATCTACACAACACCACAATTGTACCAATTATCGCATTAATTTCAGTTGCATATAAAGATTCATAAAGGGTTCCGTTAAAATATAAAAATTTTCACGAACAATAACCCGATCGCGATCAGAATGGTAAAAGAAAAAGACGAACCTGAGGAAAAGAGGAGCTCTGAGCCCAGACAACGCCATCGTGACCAAGGATGGCGGAGGCGGAAAGGCGGAGGCCCGCCTGTCCATCGATGTCACACATCAAGTGTTCATCAACGTATGTTTGCCACGACATTGTTATTTTCTTCTACAAATTACAGAAAGACAAACAAGGAAAAACTGTGATGGATGAATGTTTTTTTAGACGGATTTGAATATGTGAAAGGCAGTTCGTTGAATGAATATTTGAAGTAGGGGAAAAGGGATGTGAATGGATGGACGATGCTCTCGGACTGCTCACGATCAGCGTCAGTTGCTGTCCATTAACCTCCGCCTTTATTTCAGGAATTCACCTTAATTCATCCGTTTGTTCCACGGAAATGGAGAGAAGAACAATTAATAGGAAAACAAAACCAAGAAAAAAAGAATTTCTAGCAAGAATTCCCCATCCAAAGAAAAAAAAAGAAGATAATTTTTCTTAATTTTGCATGTTGTTGGTTTCATTTATCATTTTTGTATTAATGCATGACAAATAATATAATATATAGGATTGTGAATTTTGTAAAAATAAAAGTAAATATTTAAATTATTTTTATAATGTGGGTTTTTTAATAACCTCTTCCCCCGTAAGTCTATATTACACTTGAAAAACATCAAAATAACCTAACATGACTAAGATTCGTGAATTTTTTTTCAGGTTGGATCGCATCAGACCGACTGGTCCAGAACCTAAAATCATAATAGGTGGTCTTGAGGATAGCTGATCACTATTGTATAGATCAAAGTATTTTTGATCTTGTAACTTAGATTTCATGGCGTTTTCGTCCTTTAATTTTTTATGTTGGCATTTTGTTTCTGCAAAACCAAAATATTACCCTGAAAAATTCAAGAACAAAAATATCAAATGACTTAAATTACGAGATCAAAAATACATTTAAGCCCTATTTTACAAGAATGCAGTTGAATTATCCTATAATATTTTTTTACTGTAAATCAAAACTAAAGTATAATAAATATTAATTTTGTTTAAATATTCTATAAAAAAGTTAATAAAATAAGATTACTATGCTCATGTAAAACGTATTAATTAGAGTTAAAAGCAGATACCTTCCAACGTTTGGGCCATTTTGCACTTTGCCCCGCAATAATTTGTTTTTACAAATCACCTCCCAACCTTTTATTTTTGTAGCACTTTGCCTCCTAACCATTTTTTTTTTTCCTTTCAGGCGAATCTAATTGGAATATTCTGTTGTGTGAAATGCACACACATTTGGGCGAGTTAAGGTTGGGTAAAATCTTAATTTCACACATCAAGTTAAAAAAAAATAAAAAAATAAGCCAAAAAACTGTCATTGCTCAACTCCTTCGTCGTCCAAGCCACCGCCTACCTCCTTTGCCGTTTTCCACCGAAACCCACCTACAACGGCTACACCACCACCTTTGTAGCAGCAATCCTCCTTCGCAGATGGGTCTTCTTAATCAGAAAAAGAAAAAGAAATAAAAAAACTCAATATCATCTTCTTCATTCGCCATTGTCGACCACCTTCACCACTGCAACTTCTTCATCCACTATTGCAGCCACCCTCATCAGCTGTACAACTATATTCACCCACTCCCCCCCCCTCCTAAAAAAATGAACATTACCTCATTTGCCCCTTACAAACCGTCGCCCACCACCTTCGATCCCCCTAGAGCCCCGACCACCACTTTTGGCCTCTTTCCTTGACCACACCTCTTTTGATTTTGCCAATTTTTCTTTTTCTTTTTTTTAATAATTTGGGGCATGAAGAAATTAGGTCAAGAAATTTGGGAGTTTTCAATTTATGAATTAGTTTGGGAAGGAATAAGTTGAAATTACTTAAATGTCTTTCAAAAAATAGCCCAAAATCGCATGTATTCCACACAAGGAAATATTCCCCAAGATTTGCCAAAAATGGAAAAAATAAGTTAAGTGCTATAAAGGGTAAATTGCAACTACCTCCCCTAAGATTTGATATAATTACAAATACCCCCTTATTGTTTGAAAAATTATCAATACCCCTCTAATTTTAACGATCGTCTAACAATTAGCCAAATCCGTTAGGTTTCTATCCATTTTTTGTGATGAATTGACCAAAATGCCTTGTGGATTAAAAATTATAATTTTTTTTATTTTCTAAAAAATAATATTTTTTTATGGATTTAGTGGATAATTTTTTTATAATTCTTAAAAAAATTCATCCGGCCCGTTTGATTTTTTTATAAGTTTTATATATTTTTTTGAAAAAGTAAAATATTACTGTAAGGGCAAAGTTGACAATTTCATACCTCCATCTAAGAGTTATATAATTTCATCAAACAGCAGGAGGGTATTTGTAATTTTTCAAACAGCAAGGGGGCATCCGTAATTATGTCAAATTTCAAGGAAGGCCATTATAATTAATTACCCATGCTATAAAATACAAAGATTGGGGGGCAAAGTGCAAAACAACCCAAAGATTGGGAGGTGCCTGCTTTTAACCCTATTAATTAATACAGAAATTTAAATTTGAAGTGTTTTTAAAGATAAAGAAGTACAATATTAACAATTTTAATTTAAATTAAAAAGTGGTATAATAAGTGAAATAATATATATATTATATATATATATTTTAAGTTAAAATAAATTTAATAAAAATTTTCTCAAAAGTCTTTTAAACATATAATATGTAGACATCTCTCCCATATTTCATAATAATAATACACCCCTAGGACATTATGGTTTGTAAAGTATCTGAAAATTAAAAAGCAAATCAATAAGGGCAAAAGGGGTTGTCATTATAATTTTTAACTTATGTTCGCTTTTTTTTGAGTTGAAAATGTCATACATGGTGTTAATGACAATAACAGTTCTAGTGAGTACATACAGAATATAATTATGCAAAAGTTATAAGTCATTTGTTTTATTTACGTGGAAATAAGCGATTACGATCAACACAACTGGATGCACTCCTACAACCTAGGACGGTTCCTTCAGGACAAGCATAAGTGGATATGCGCTCGTAGCCCAATAGGACCTGCCCTGCTGATTCCCGTACGACCAAAAAAATTCTATAGGCAGGTCCTTCGTGTAGAAGGAATATTTTCTCCTCTTCCAACAGTCCAACACCAAGTCTTGCACTCCTAGAGTGGAGGAGAGTGTGATACCCCCTCAATCATTTTTTCCTCAAGCCCAAAGGTAGGAGCTAGGTCCCCACCAATCAGTCTAGTAGGCCTGATTCTGCTGGCCCATGAGCAAGGTATGAAACTCAAAGCTGATCTATTTATACCAACTTGTAGTCCTAAAAAATAAGTTCAATTCAGCAAGATGACTCAAAGGGAATAGGAATATCATAAAAATATATATAAAATAAGATATATATTATATATAGTCATACTAGTGCCACATCATATTCTAAACTTTTAATTATTTTCATATTATTGTATTTATACCATATCATATTATACAATCGTATCAGTATCCATATATCATCTGTTCCAATCAACGAAGCCTATACAAAGATATGGGCTTTGGACAGATCTTGAAGCTCAAATCCCAATGGAGATCTTTCACTTTCAAGTGGTGCAGGTGCATCATTAGAAGCACTCTGCGGGAAGTGTTAACCCTAAGTGGAGGGGACAGCAACATATAAGTAGTGAGGCCATCTCCTTTTCATGATGGCATATATCAGCATGTGATTGATCAGATGGTGAAATGAGGTGTCTTGCCTCTTTCAATTGCATTACTAGGGATTTTGGTGCACGCAATTAACTGTTATATATAATTAAGAAAAATTAAATAATAATTAAATAACAAAAATATAAAAATATCAGCATGTGATGCAGTTGAAGTTGTGGTGGCAAAGTGATTTAGGACCCCATGAGTTTGACTTAAGAGGGCATTTTGGATGAGATTATAAGTTTTTTTAAGAAACTTATAACATATTTTATAATTTACAAGCTTTATTAATATGATGTTCAGAAGCTTATAAATTCTTTACAAATAATAATAATAATAATTTGTTGTAATCAAAATTTTAGAATAAATTATTAATTAAAAATTCAATTAAAATGTGGTCCAAATTAAAGCTCATAATAAATTTGGGCTTTATATATTTTTAAGAGAATAAATCTACAAGTCCATATTAAATTTGGATTTTATACATCTTTCATGAGTCAATTTACGATAACTATAATTTTTCTCTTTTATTTTTAGATCTGCTGAACGGGTTGAAACATGTTTAAATACGGCCCGTTAGGAGATTGTTTCATGTCAGAGATCATGGTGTTCAAACTTGATAAAAGTGAGCTCAAGTTACCTAAGTCCACTCATACCTATAAAAGAAAGGCCTTACCACACTACTACAAGATACAAATAACAAATCCAAAGGATCGTCTCTAAAAGTTCTGCCACAATGAAACTCAACAACTACAAAGGTTTCCACATCTTTCTTGGAATTAAATCATCAAATTATTGATATTATATTTTAAGGTGACACATTTTTGCTCCATAATACATTTCAAAAAACATTTCAAACCCTTTGATTGACACTAGGAGAGAAGAATCAGGGGGACAATCGTTGTTTTATAAAATTATAACTACTTTTCATTTAAATTTATAAATTTCATTTGTCCATATTTTTTAATCTTGTAATTATTTTTACAAACTCGAGATTTTGATGAACAGTAAGCTCAACACATCTTCTTTCGCAAAATCTTTTAAAGTCTTTAATTTTGACTAGAAGAAAAATCCTTTATTATCTTGTTAATTTCACTTTTCTTATTCATATAATTTATTATTTTTTTTAGCCTCGAGTAGCAATATTTTTTTACATGTGTCTAAATTCTAATAGTTTGTGGTTTTATTATTATTATTATTATTATTAGGGAAAATTGCAACTTTTGTCCAATAAGTATAGAGGGTTGGCGTTTTTAGTCCTGTAAGATTCCTTTTTGCATTTTGGTCCTATAAATGAGCGACTTTCGCGTTTCTAGTCCTATTCCGATCAAAATGGCCGGAAAAAATCATATGTAAGGCACATGACCATATTTTAAAAAAAAATTGGCCATTTCGCTGATGTGGTTGTCTAGTTGGCATTTAAAAAAATTCATAGAAAAAATAATATCCAAGTGAGATTCAATTTGCCAAATCAGCATAAAAAAAAACAAATCAAAACAGAATACAAAGAATGACAAATCTGTGAAAAAAGACATCTCACACCACGGTTCTTTTATATGCTTATGAAGAAAACGTGAGACGACAACTAATTATTATATATGCAAATTTTAAAAGGCAGGTAATAAAATAATTTGATTAAAATAAATCATTCGTTTTGTCTTGGGCTTGGTCCCACCTGGACCTATTAGACCCAACCTGTTATAGACTCATGTACTTGGATTCGTTCTATGAGCACCTCGTTTTCAGATCCGATCCACTTGGATTCGGTCAAATCTAATGCAATTTACCTCCTATGACTTTTTTTTTTAAAAAAAACCTATACTATATCTATACTAAATTATATTTATGTTTATATCTATATTATTATAAAAGAAAACTCATTTGGCGTACCAACTTTAGAATGTCTTAATTTACCCCTAATTTACTTTTAAAAAAAATTAGCTAGAATAGTAATTTTAATTGTTTTTAATAATTTCACAATTACATATATTTTTCTTTTCTCTCACCCACTACTTCATTATTTCTCTCATACCAAACTTCTCCATATTTTTTTGGCTTATAATTTTTTTTAATTTTATTAAATTGACAATTATAATATATTTTTTCTCTATTACCTCACGTTTCTTTTTTATAATAGATTTTTTGTTTCTCACTCTCAAGTCATGATTGTTGTTTACAAAAAAAAAAAAAAAATCTCTTAATCTCATATCATATTCTATTTTATGCTCGTGGGAACCGCGTGCAACGATATTCTAGTTATATAAACAGAAAATGCCCTTTTCTCTCCCGGTGACAGATCTTATTGATGAAGCCACCCCAGAAAAACTGGACAAGCGACTCAGTCGACCTGTAACTGTAAGGATTATGGTTATATTTTTATTCATAATATATTTTAAAATTTATAATATGCACGCAGGGACGACATGCCATGGTGGCTAGTATAGAAAGAAAAGACCATTTACACTCACAAATTACGGTTAATGACACCACGACACTATTTTTTTATAAAGTAAAAAATGCTCTCATGATAAAATAACTAACTTATTCAACTTTTTAAAATTTACATTAATATATAAATTTTATTTATTTATTTATTTCTTTTTATTAATATATATATTGATTTGTACATTTTATCCTTATTTATAATATAATTTAAGGTATAAAAAAATTATTTATTATATACAAGTAGAAACAATGTGCCACAACAACTAGTATAATAAAAAAAATATCCTATTGCTGTCTCCAATTTATTGGTATGTTAATTTTTTATATCTTTTTTAAATTGAATAATTGTTTTTAACTCTCCAGTCATCATGATTTTTTATAACTACTTTTTAATAGTATTTTTCTTATCCATTTTTATCATATATATATATATATATATATATATATATCTTATATATAATAGGTCATTTTTAACTTTATAAAATGTATAATATAATTTAAAAAATATTCTATTATAAATATTTATAAAATTATGCACATACATCAAATGAGCAGCAATTACTATTTTTTATAAAAAAAAATATAGAAAAGCCCCTTAACATTTGAAAAAAGATGTACAAAACCCTCTAAGTATATCAAGACAATGATCATCATTTTAAAACGTTTTGAGAGTTTTTTGTATTTTTTTTTTACAAGAGATTTTTTGAAAGACTTTTACCATGCAAAAAACATAGCAAAAGACTACAATTTTTTTATTAGGAATTTGTACGAATTTTAGTCATAGGAAAGACTAGCATAACAAATATTTCGCTACAAACAAAATTCATAGCAAAAGCTTATTTACCACAAAAAATTAAATTTGCTTATGATATTATTTTCACAGCAAAAAAAGTAACAAAAATTGTCACTTTTTGCTACTTTATCGAGTCATAGCCTCACATGTGTATTTGCTACGAGTGCTTTCGCTACAACCAAACTCGAGGCAGTGTCATAGGCTGGGACACCTATTGTGCCCCTCCTGCTCGAGGTGCGGCCGCTCGTGAGCCACCGCCATGTGCCATCGCCAGTCAACATTCCCTTGAAGTAGGTAAAAGACCAACTCTGGGACATGAGCAAAATCATCCCTTGAGGCAACATCCGACAATATAAATCAAATAAAAAAAAAACTATTCAAACTATTAAGGGGTGCAACGCCCTCCTGCTCATGGTGCGGTTGCTTTTGAGCTGTAGCCGGTCAACATCTTCTTGAAGTTGGTGAAAGACCAATTCCGGAACACGAGTAAAATCATCTCTTGGAGCAACATCCGATAATATAAGTCGAGAAAAAAACTATTCATAGTATTAAACCATTCCGAATACATGCGAAAATCAAATATATAAAAGTCAGGAAAAATATAGTTCCGATAGTAAGGAAAATTTTTTTTTTTAAAATTGTGCCTCTCCACCTTTCTCAAGGTTTTGCGGGCTCCGTCACCACAACTAAGAGTTGCCTACTCTTACCCATCCACGTCGAAACCGAGAAGAAGCAAAACCCCTTTTAAAAAAAATACATCCTTAGTAGGGATAGAAATAAAAATACCTCTCATTATTGGTAGAGGAAGCCAACTTGGCCACCCATCGCATGCTCCATAACACATGAAAATCCTCTAGTGTGCGGGAGAGTCTCATCTCTTAAAGACAACATTGAAACCCCTCAAAACACGTGAAAGAGTTCAGCGTAATATGACTAAAATAAAAGTCATAACTCTGAATAACCTCTACTAATAGAGAGTGGGAGTAAGAAAGAATAAAAGATAGTGGTGGAGTGATTGAGGTCTCCTCTTTTCATTTTTTAACTTGGGTTCAAAACCTAATGGGCGCGGCATTGTGTGACTCCTTCCTAAGCGCCAATGTGCACTTTCCTTGCCCGAGGCACGCTAGCTCAAGGCACCGCCTCGAATTCGAACTCAACATGTGGTTGCGCACCTCAAGTTGGACTCGAGCTCAAGGCATTTCTACTGAAGCACAGCTGATGCTAGCCGCACACGAGGCCACCTCATGCGCAGTCCTGTCAAGTTAGGCATGGGCAGTAGGCCTTGCTCGAGCTCGAGGCACCCCTTGCGCTCATGCCCGAGGTGTGGCAGCTCGAGGCACCGCCTCAAACTCGAGCTCATCATGCACAGTTGTGCCGGCTCGAGCTCTAGGCATCTCGATTAAGGTCAGCGCCTCGAGTTGGTTATGGCTAGCTCAACCCATTGAGCTAGCATAGGGCCAAGCCAGTCCTCGTGCACCCAACTAGTCGCATTCCACGACCACTTCCTCCCTACCATTCGTCCCAATTGCTTTGGCTATCTTCAAAATAGTATTGGTCTTGGGTCATAAATTTTGGACCTATTAACTTATTCGATATTGATCCAAATAACTTGTTCAATCTTGTGTCTTCTTACTCTCAGACGACTCCCTTGTCCCAATTCTAGTAACTAATTCGAGAGTAAGGATTTATAGATGAGTATATCGATAGTCATAAAATTATTTGTAAGGATATGAAAAGTAATTTTTTTTGTACCTGAGATGCACCTTATCACACCGAATATTCTCAATACTCTAAATACTCAAATTATTATTATTTTTTAAAAGGCTGACTACCCATGCCAGGAAAAAAATAAAAGACAACTCACTATATATGGTGCTCTCATTCAAGTGAAACTGAACCTCTCGAAGGAGAGAAAAACCTTTGATCCTCGAATGCGGATATGCTCATTCATTATACTGATTGATTTTTGGGAACGTATTAACAGTTTTTTTATATACACAAGGGGCAAACAACAAAATAATAAATAATATTTAAATAAATTATAATAATTCACCTAAAATAAAATAAATACATATCTATACTATTAATTAAATGTGAAAAATTCATAAACTAACTTTGATTGATAAAATATATGTTGATTTAGATGTCCTTTTCTTTTTAAAAAATTAACTAAAGCACGTGCATTTCATGTGATGGTTTTCTTTCTAACACCCACTCGGCCAACCCCACCCCCACCCCAGGAGAAAAACAACTAAGTCACTTACCGACGATATATTATGGCACATGGTCATCAGTCTAAATTTTAACAGCAAAATCGAAAATCCAATACTGATTTAAGACATTGGACAAAAAATGATTATTTCAAAAAATATATAACTATTTTTGTAAAAACATCCTAAAGTATGGGACCAAAGTGCAAATAATTCCATCAATATCCATAAGTAATATCATTTTTTAATAAAACTATTATTATAATTATAATTATATATATGTATGCACCCGCATAAAACGTGCAACTATACTATGAAATTCAAACTCACGATCTCATTAAGAACCCATGCATTATTAATTTCATAATATAGAGCCGTAAGTAGTATATTTGTATGAGAAAATGTAGTGATACGTTTTATGGTTAATTGCGGTATTCTAGTTGTATACGGAATATTCCAATTTAAGTCATAAGACCCTCATAAAAACACTAATTACATTTACTAAATTTCAAAGTTTGACTATCAACAAAGTTGTAGAGTGTCTATATTCAAGGTTGGAAGGTATGTACTTTATTACAGCTATAAAATATATATATATATTCCCATTTATTACAAAATCATGTGAAATTACAACATTCTCTTACCATCAAATAAAGAATAGATAATTAGAGAAATTAATTAATACTTTGCTATTGTTATTTCAACTATATATATATGTCATTTGTATAAATCACAATGGATTCTATGTTTTTGTTTTCTATATGTGGATATTACACACAAATTGCTTTTGCAAATACTCTATGAGAAAGAATTTTAAATTTAGCAATTGATATTATTATACTTTGACTTAAAAAACCTTTTTAATGAGGCATAAGACTTTTAGCCACAAAAAAAAAAATGATGAAAAATGAGGAGTGATTAATACCACTTTTGACATTTGATTCGGTATTAGATGTTTCTTAAGTTGGATTTTCGAATTTACAGTCTTTTAAGTTTTTACGATCACAAAGTCGATTTTTTATGCTGAAGTTAGAAAGGTCATTTATAGTTGAAGTATGAGAGAGTAATAAAGATAGGAAAAGGTGTTTGTACATTTGGAGGGCGTGTATTTATACAGTTTATCTAGTTGTGTGACTCTTTACGAAATATTGATCCAATTTTGATTGGACGGTTGAAGAAATTATGTGCATTATAGGATCGGAATTGAACTGAGTATGGATCGGGACGACCGGAATATGAGATACGTAAACTCAGAGTTGTTCAGCTGTTAAAATGATCTCTGTAAACTATTTCGATGTGCCACCCCACATTAATATCATTGCATTATCGCTATAATTTTTTTAAATTAGAAAAAATAAAATAAAAGGAAAGGAAAATAAAGAAGATAACTTTTCAATATTTTTCTTTTTAAAAATCATAAAAGTGTCAATTTTATTTAATATTATTAATTATTAATAAATGACTAATTATTCGAGGGGCAGAAAAGACATTTGATACATGAAGATGATTCCGGACCGCAAGCATAAAAAGTGATGATTGTAGGAAAGTCCACCGCACCATTCTTCATTTCCGTTGTTTTCACGCTATCATCAAACCCTCTCTCTTCCTACAAACCTCACTGGTCTTCGATTTTTCTCTCTCACACACACACAACGAAACGATGTCGTGGCAATCTTACATAGACGACCACTTGATGGCCGACATCGACGGCTGCCACCTCACCGCCTCCGCCATCATTGGCCATGACGGCAGCGTTTGGGCGCAGAGCTCCAACTTTCCTCAGGTTTTCTTTGTTTCCATTGACCTTTAATCACTTTCGGTTTTTTATTTGCTTGAATTTTCGGATCTGATGGATGGACGTTTGTTTTACCTCGATTTTACTACGTTTGAGCTTGATCTGACTTGGGATGTCCGGGGGTTTTAAATTGGTCGTCTCGATCTTTCTTTTGTATGTGAGTTTGCTTTAGTATTAAGAGTAGTTCGATCCATCTATGTAGAATAATTTTGCTCAGTTACAGTCGCGATTTTAATTAATCAAGTCTTATTTCGTTTTGCACTTTAATCGTTGTGTTCTCCGTTTTTTCTTTATTTTTATTTGCTTGAATTTGACGGACGAATGCTTGGTTTACTTTGATTGTAGGCTGTTTGACTTGATCTGACTGGGGAGATCCAGTAGTTTGTAGCTGATTAATCCAATTTTAATCCTATACGATTTGATTTTAGTCTTCAAAGTGGATTGATCCAGTAATAGATGATTTTGCTGTTAGCTTTGCTAAATTGTCGATTTTAATTTATCAAGGGGTTTATCAGCATCTGATCATATTGGTAGCCCGTTTAAGCTTGCATAGACTATTAGGTCATTATTATGATCTGCGAAGTCTTTGATTCTAGTTATCAGCAGTGAGTACTACCCTTGGCTTGTATGAATTGCTCATCAGGTATTATTAGGTTTTCATTGCAGGGTTATTAAGAATAGTATTTTTGCCAGGTTCTGTGTTAATTATCTATTTATCCTTTTTCCCGTTTTACTTGGAACTTCTGATGAAATTTATGGCAAGCAGTAGGTACACGTAACTCTGTGCTAAAAGTACTAGCAATAGCAACAATTGTTTGGAGGAAAATACAAAATCCAGTTTCAGATGCAATAGATTTTTTCATGTGTTTGCTGTCTGATTTCAATATTTTAGTCTATTAGTGACTGATGCTATTATTTTCTTTCATGTTTGAAATCAATCCTGGTGTAGTTCAAGGCTGAGGAGGTAGCAGCTATCATGAATGACTTCGACAATCCGGGTACATTAGCTCCTACTGGATTGTACATCGGGGGCACTAAATACATGGTGATTCAGGGCGAACCTGGTGCTGTCATCCGAGGGAAGAAGGTATTGCTATCTAATCTCTTTCTTAGCTTTCAACATGTTGCGTATGACAGCCTGTTGTCGTAAGTTACTTTTACTTTTTTTAAAATAAATATATAAATTTGTTTTGGCATAGGGATCCGGTGGTGCAACAGTTAAAAAAACCAATCTGGCCTTGATCATTGGCATCTATGATGAGCCAATGACTCCAGGCCAGTGCAACATGGTTGTCGAGAAAATTGGCGACTATCTTGTTGACCAGGGTCTTTAATTGTTTGGTAAGTATTGTCCTTAGCATTTCCTTTGCCACAAATTGTAATGAGATCTTGGGCCATTAACCTTGCACTTGCTGACTTCCTTCCAAATGTATTGCAGTGAAGCGTCCTTTATACGGTACTTGGAATTGTGGGTTCTTGGTTATGACAAGAGTTTGGTGTTTCAGAAGTGATAGATGGTCTCTCTGCCTTAAATTTAAACAGGGCTTGTTTTTGCATTTTCTGGTTATGAAAACTGTTATGATTCCATGTGAGTAAATTATGTATTTTTGGTGGTTCTTCCGATGGATGTTCAAATTTTATTGATACCTTTGCGGGTAAAGAATTGGATTTGATATAATTTTTTGCTGGCCTTGTGTTTTCTAATTTCTGCATGAGTTTTATTAGTAAAGCGATCACTAACGCCAGTTGTTGCAAAAGCTTGGTTATGGCGCTGCCGCTCTAATGGTCCACCGGGTTTAGGCCACGAGAGAGAAATAAGTGGAGGGATTGAAATAGGCTAGGTCAAGGTGTTTTTGTGTGTGTTCTTTTTTAGGGATAATTACACTCTACCTCCAAAAAATTTGGTGTAAAATTTGGTTTAAGTACGCTTAAATTTTCTGTGGTTGAAAATTATATTTAGTACCTCTGAGATGCTTACGTCTAACACAGGTTATTTTTTATACTTAAATTTTATTGAATTTGTTGATAATAATAAAAGATTGCATGAAAATTGATAATTTATCTTTGATAAATTTATTATTAATGTATTATTGTTAGTGCAAATTTTTGTGACTAAATTATTCGAGTAAAAGATAAATTTTTTTTACGTGCACTAATATGTGAAGATGTATATAATGAATAAGTTATCCAAAATAAAATATATATATTTGATCTAAAATAAATTGGGTAAATATAAATTTTTATTTTATGTTTTTGTTAATTTCATCAAATAGGGCGAATTTTAACTAATGATTTATTTATTAGATGGAAATAAATTTTGAAGTAATAGATGTAAAAAAATAAAACAAAAAAAAAAAATCGTATGATTATACTAAACTGTGAGGTAGTGTAGTTTATCTCTTTTTTAATTTTTAACGTAGGTTTCTTCTTAGAACATGGGTTTTTCAAGTGAATGGCAGGTTCAGACCGATTTCGCCTAAATTACACCTGCAAAAATAATTCAAATAGGCATTTAGCAGCAGAGAATCAAAATTGCAGATTGGTTTGATGGCACACTATCTAATAGGAGTGAGGGCCAAATGCACCCTCAAGCCAATGGTAAGTGCAACATAGATAGCCGAAAGAAAAATACTCGATTGACCCAACTACCACAGTAAATCCCCTAAAATGTTTTTGTACTAAATAAAAGTCTGCATAAAATTTCATTTGGCATCGTATTTAACAGTGTTGTTGCACTTGCTACATGCAAGTAAGGAAGATTTTCATGCATTTTCACGCTTATTTAAATAACTATTTTCTCCCTCTATTATAGTTATTTGGATTTTAAAAGAATAATTTAGTTTTTGTCCTTTTCTTCTCCCTCCACGGACCACCACCTTTTACTACCATCAGTTGTACAAATGCCTATTGACACTTTTTTTTTTTTTGGCCTATATTTCTAGTTGGGGATAATTATGTTTGACCTTCCCTATTATTATGGGAATATACAAATTCCTCCTCTTATTATGAAAATTACATAAATTTACATTGTTAGTTTATTACAATTACAAATTGCTTCTTCTATTAGTCAAACTAACTGTTAATGCTGATTTCAATCCAAATATAATCTTCCTATTTTGCCTTTGAATAGGACTTTTTAAAAATTTGCTGACAAAAATACCCAAGGGTGAATTTGTTTGTCAACCTTCAAAGTTTGAAAATCAGTTACGACCATCGATGGAAATTCTCATCGTGTCTCTTGTGGAAGGGGAAAATGGTTCTTGTGTATAAAAGGGAAGTTCGAATGAGAAGGAAAGTAAAGGGTCTTTTGACATGCGGAAAAAGTATAAGGGTATTTTTGCCTTTATAATTATTTTTTTATTTTGCCCGATTATATTTTTTGAAAAAGAAATGTAAATGAAGGACAAAAATATAAATTCCTTAAATTTCTTTAATCAACCTTAGTTAGAAGGGTGTGTTTGTAATTTTTATAATAATAAGAGGGAGAAATTTGCATATTCTCATAATAATAGGGAAGTTCAATGTAATTATCCTTTTCTATTTGCATTCGTCAAGAGAGGGCTGCCAGTGAACCAAATATATCCAAACTCTATCACCACCATTTTTTTTACTTTATAAATGATAGAAGTGATGAGGACTGGGTTCAATATCGTGGCCCTCATGGGAAGCGCGCTCAGTGACTTGGTCTTTGCAACCAACAGACATACAAGATAATTGGAACCAAATATAATCAAAAATATTTGTTATACGATCAAGAAACGACGACGAACAATTAGTATTTGTGATCTGGATCCCTCCCTAATGCAGAAAGATCAATCAGAAGCAACGCTAAGCGCCTGTATTATCACTGAGGTAGAGAGATCCACCCTGATTAGCCAAGTTGGATCAAGAGCATTTTCCGGAATCCATCGGACGCACAGGTTTATCATATATTTAATTTCTCAAGCATACATTTTCCTCCTTGCAATTAATAAACTTTAGTTTCTCAAGCATACAGTTTTGTCTCTGCATGCTCTCGTTCTACAAAAGAACCTAGCGAGAGCTATCATACATGATTTTTGGGTTTTTGGCAAAAACTTGGGGGGGGGGTTTGATAGCTGTACAATAAAAACAATTTGCACATGCAAATTTCTATTTCCAAAGTGCTTTTTCTTGCATTGCTCATCCACCAGAGAGAATCTTCTCCAGAAGCAAGATTGTCCAGTAGCTCAAATATTACATGAATGCAAATGAGGCCGTCAGCAAGCTACCCAAAACGAGCATGGAGACTGCTTCGACAGATGATGAAGATTTTGAAGGAGTTGCCGTTGCGTTAGCTGTGGCTGTTTTGTTGGTCCTGCAGAAATTATGTTCCAAATCCAAGAAAAAGTTCAGTTACACAAGTCAATTTGTGTTGATGCTTAAATTTTAAATAGCTGATATCTGAAATTTGGCATACCCGGACGTCAGGTACAAGCAACTGTCATAGCCTGCATAAACAGAATACAGGTGAGAGGTAAGCTTTCTTGAGGAGTTTGAGGAAACTTGTACATGAAACAAAAATTACCGAACCAAAAAAGAACAGAGATGAAAAGAAATAAAGTATGTTTCATGTGCATATGAATGTTCCCCAAAAGACTAAAAACGGCAAGCAAGAGAATCTACAGAAATGGAGTTCAATATCACTCTACATATGATTGGAGATCTTTAGTGAGAAATTCTTTTATGCACGGAGTGTTCAGAAACCAAAAGGTGTAGACTAAGCTACTTCAGCATAATGTAGGCCTTCTTGTTGATAGGATCAAATCCACAAAAGTTTGGTGTATTCTCAACCAGCAGGAAGAATTTCGCTGAATTGGGAGAACTTCAAGATTTTGGTGTTCCGTGATTTATATGTAAATAATACGTGCATCAGATTGCAAATACTATCTACAGAGTCAACATCACCAGAGGTTTTATTACGTACTTGGATTCTTGTTTGTTCTGAACCCTGCTCCACCAAAACTGCAGGCAATATCTGTAGCTCCATTCTGCTGGTAGTAACTATTGAATGCATAAGATGCATGAGATGCCAGGTTATCAGGCTCAAAGCAAGGCTGACTTGGTTGAATTGCAGAACAGTCGACATTTCCGGAACTGCAGGCCCAATCTAGACCGTTTTTAAGATCAGCATCAGAAGCAGTGGGTGACGCAATGCACCATGTCGTCCCATTCGAACCTGTGATGTTTGTTGCATTCGTAGTCATGTCCACAGCACCCTTTCCAGTAAAATCAAGGTTGTAAACACTTGTCTGATCAGGAAAAAATAGACCCCAGTTCCTCTCGGATTCCAAACCAGGCTTCCGATTCTCATTAAATAATGAGAAGAGGTACACATCTATTTCCTCTCCTGGCTTTGCCGGAGTACCCGTATCGTTGATGACATGACGGATCAGATTCGTATTATAAGTTTGTGCATTATCGGGAGTTGCACCAGTCTCCTTTGGGATCCTTTGGAAGGCCATCCCGTCTCGGTAACCATAATCTCAATAGTTCTGAAATTCAAAGCTGTGAGTGCAAAATTAATCGCGTCAATCTGAGCATCAAACATATTTGTATATAGCAAACCAGTATTTGGATCGATAACTTCAGAAGATGACTCAAAAAGAGCATAGTCTAGTGACACGTTGCTTGAGGAATCCCGATATGCATAATAAGGGTATATGTTAACCATAAAAGGTGACTGATTCTCGGCAAGGAATTCCAACATCGGTCTCAGAAAGAAAGCATATTTACTGTTGAAAGCTCCAGCAGAAGGTGGGAATGACCGGGACAAAACTCCCAAGGAATGGGTACTAGAGACTTTAATCTTCCTATGAAGACCAGCTTTTTTCAGAGATGTCAAGACATTTTGCATTGCGGGAACTACCAACGCAGAGACATTGTTGGGAGCTTCGGTTACTTCAGCACCAACAGTTATGTAAGTGATTCTTGTCGCTGGATAATATGGAAGAATGCTATTCTTTAACCAAGTATCAGCATTTGTTTGGAATTGAGAGAATGCTAACAAGTCTGAGTTGGGAATCCCGATCATGAGTTCAATTCCTGTGTTTGCAAATGCCTTGAGAACCTGGATATTGGAATCATATATCCGTACGTATTTAATGTTGTGAAGTTGGATCAGTTGCACTGCTTTATCTGGGGTGGGTAGATCATCCGCATTTCTTCCGTAGCATACTCCAATTTTGCCACCTCTGCAGATGCCTATCGCACGAAGGGAAACTATTTAGCAGTAAATCTCAATACCAAAACATCACATGTCAGCAACTTTTGTCATCTCAGCCAGGCTGAGCATAAAAGATATGCATAGTCAAAACTAACAAGCATGCAAAACATCTAAAACATATTCATTGATATGACTGAAAAGTCTGCACTTCCCAAAATTGTGTTATACCAACAACTTGGAGTAAAACGGTCAGTCATATCAGCATGTTATATTTTGCTTGAAAAGTGGGCCTTGTGGACAAAGCTGATTGTCACAAGAGTACCATGAGAATGAATTTTTGCATTCCACGCTCGACAAACCATTTCCCTAGGGTCAGAGGATATGCCGTTAGGTTGACAAGATTGAATCTACAACATTTAACTCCAGATATAACTGCATGTGAGCTCAAAAGTTTCTACAAAAACCAGTCATGAAATTGCTAGTTTCAGAACTTGTTGCAGACTTAATCATGAAAAAGCAAACGAACTGCCAGAATCATGTATCTTCAGTGTTCATAGAATATATGATGTCATATTGTTACTTTGGTTTCTGATCGACCAACATAGGTGCACATAGCGGGATATTACACCTAAAGGTGAGAAAGCATGTCGTGTTTATGGTTTTGAACAAGAATCAGGCTAAAATGTGTCCCTGGCTATGCTGTTATCTGAAACTAAAACTTCATGCACAAGAATATGAACTAGATAACTGATTCAAATCCAGGTTTCCAAGCATCAATGGGGTGCTTGATGCTTCAACCATAGAAATGAGGTGCCTACACGATTTTATTACTCCTAACATGTTCAGTCCTGGATTTAAATTGAGTTGAACATTTGCGAGAAGCCATATAATCAAAGAAACAAAAGCATATTTTCGACCTTACTATCATCTATCTCCAAAAAAAAAAAGACAGTTCCATGAAACTTGGCATGAGTTTAAAAAAGAAATGCAAATGAGGAACAAGATTAATGGCATTGTAAAAAGACCTGTCCAACTACAACTTCACGGAGGTTGGGCATGTTTGATCAACTAAAGCAATCCAAAGTTAAATATTTGGTAACTGCATACTAATTTAAGAATTTAAACTCTCTACACCACCTCTCATAATCTAGTGCCTAGTCCTCCTCTATCAGTAGCTTCCACACTAGTCTCTAACATCAGTTATCTCCAATGAGGAACTAAGGTTGCCTGAAATTCAGACATATGAGGAACAGGGATGGCAAAAGTTCTAAAAGATGGAAATGCTCTTGAAGCAATTACATTATCACCTAAAATATACAAGATTTGTACCATAAGATTAGTTGTAATGAACTATTCCATATAAAGAATAATAAGGAACTATACAAAATATTGAATCTCTAACATATGGTGAATGAACATAAATGTCAATTTGCCAAGTGAAAATTTACTTGTCTATGTTGACAGGCAAGCATACATCTGTCAGCAACCATACAAGAAAACACAAAAGCAAATTTCCATGCAGAGTACAACACAGAAATACAGAAAAACCAAAAGAAAACAGATAGATTGCAATGACACCATTGATAAACAACATAATGTCACATTGTTTTTTCCACATTTCATCAATTAACACAATCTGAATGTTAAATATCTGGGCCTGCCTACTAACTGGAATATGTCCTTGACATATGGTTGCTTCAACCACTATGACAGCAAGACTTTATATAGAGCATCCCCACTTTATAAGTTCACTACACTATCACATACTACCTGAATTAATCCTTAGCCTAAATTATTGGGATATTAGCTAGCAAAGATGGAGTAAAACCTGAAATCACTATGCTAAAGCATAAGAATGTACAGAACAATGTATAGGTCAAGGAAAAGAACTCAGCAGAATCTGCCATTTTTGGGTTAGACTCACTGAAGAAGTCGAGGAAGAAAGAGATCTACAGGTTTGCTTAGGAAAGCAAGCACAAGAAGCCCAGGAAGAAGCAATGAGATAGAAAGAAAATGGACGCCCATGAAAAACCAAAACAAGAATAATCTATGTTAATAGTCATAACATACGCAAAGCCAAGAAACAGAAAGAACTCAGCTCACACTGTATAGTGCAAAGCCTCAGTTACACACAGAGTAGAGACAGAGAGAAATAGGAATGTGGGCACACACCAAGAAGCATTAGCAGCTGAAAACTTGCAAGGAGGAGCACAAAGCCACTTCCCATTTGCTCTCCCAGATACTGTGTAGTCCGTATGAGAAAGACAGTTACTCCCACTCTCTTGAAGGGTTCAAGCACCTTTTTGTTTTTCTCTACGCTGATTCAAATTGTGGCGAGGAATTTGTACCACTCTTGCAACGTTCTTTTCCCAACG
Source organism: Sesamum angolense (assembly GCA_034509725.1). Taxonomy (NCBI): domain Eukaryota; kingdom Viridiplantae; phylum Streptophyta; class Magnoliopsida; order Lamiales; family Pedaliaceae; genus Sesamum; species Sesamum angolense. The sequence goes on along the minus strand of JACGWL010000011.1, from coordinate 5,363,288 downwards.
TCTCTCTGTACAGGAAAAAGGGCCTCCCTCTCTCGAGCTCCGAGAGAGAGTATAGTGAGAGAGAGAGAGAGGAGAGAGAGTATAGTGTGTGTGTGTGTGTGTGTGTCAGCAAGGTGATGTTTGGGGGGTAGTATACGGACTTGAGAGAATTTTATGCAATAGAGCTAAGAAAAAAGTAGTTGATTCCGCAAAGCCTTTTTTGGCAGATGATGATATTGGGAGGGGATGTCTGTGACTCTGTTGTTCCCCACATAAACCCACTGTCTGCACAGCACTACTGTTTCTGTTTCTGTTTCTGTTTCTCGAAACTCGATTCGCACGTTTGCTACTTGCCAATAACAACGGTCAAACACCACACCACACCACACCATTTCCCCTATTTAATTAGGACCCCTTTTTTCTTTTCTTTTCTTTTTTTTTTTTTGGTGAATTCCTCTTAAGGGAAGGTATCATTATTCATTAATGGTTTTTAAGGAATAAATTACGATAAGTTTAATTGAGGTATAGTATAATTATAAGTATCTTATTGTTTATAAATTATAAATATTTTTTTGAATTTTAATCGTCATCTAACAATTAGTTCAATCCATTAATTTTATTAGTTTTTCATTATTTTTTATGGTAAACTGATCGAAATGTTCTTATGGACTGTAAATTAAATTTTAATTATTTTTTAAAAAAATTAAAACATTTTTGACTAACTTGAGCATTTTTTTTTTATAATTTTTCAAATTTTTTCATCAAACTCATCAGATTTTTCTGCAATTATTTAATATTTTTTAAAAAATACAGAAATGGCAAAATTGATAATTTTAGGCTCCATCAAATAATTACATAATTTCATAAAATATAAAGGGTATTACTATTTTTTACAAATAATAAGGGGATATTCGTAATTATTACTACACCTCATAAAAGCTCGTTGTAATTTATACTTTTAAAATTTTAATTTTCAATATTTAATTTATAGCTTCATAACTCATAATGTTTAAATTATATTCTATCTTAATTTTTTGAAATATTTTCATGAAAGTTTAAGATGAACTTGTTAACATATAATAAAAAGTTATCAAATAATATAATCAAGAAAAAATATAACAATAATTACTCATGAAAACATTATAATTTTTAGAAACTCCAAACATTTTAAATTTTACAGTAAAATTTTCGATTTGAAAAAATATCGTCTTCTTAACAGTATTTTTTTTCATCACAGGTGTCCTCATAGTCATAACAAATATCTATGAAGTTTCAAACTCTACTAACTAACAAGAACTCGCTTAAAAATAAATTCGATTATTACCGTACGAACAACTTATTAAATTTTAATAGTAAAATAATTCCTATAACTAAAATATATTAGGATTAGTTCCATAGCTGAAGTTTATCTTTAGGAATTTAAAAAAAAATTCAAAATAAGTAGAATAGTTCTAGATATTCTATGAAAATTAATAAAAACATTGAAAAAATTACTCTAAATATATGAAGTAAAATTTACACACCAAATTAATCAAATATAAAAAAGGATTTTATTTTCCAACTAATTTAAACATTAAACAAGTCAACTAATTTATTAAGCTGATTTTCACCTAAAATTTTTGTAACCTTTCAAACCGATTAATAATTGTCATAAAAATTTTATTTCAATGAATACAAATATGCGAGCAAGTCAAATATGTATTATTATTATAATACTTAATATATTTATTTTTTCTTTGAATACAAATAAAAGAAAAATCTGTATACTTTTGTTAATAATGTTTATTGATGTGTTCACAAAACGCACGGGTCTAATGAATTTGGACAATCGTTTAAGGCTTGGGCCGAAGTGAATTCAAATTCTGAAGAGGAGACTTGCAAAAAAAATGCGCTAACACTCTGACGATCAAGTTAGTATTGGATTTGAGATTGATTAAAATAAAAAATAAGTGAATTTAATCAAGAATCGAGATATGATGAATAATATAGGTGAAAATGTGCAAGAACATGTGATAACATGCTTGTAGAGTTCTTAAAGAATGCTTAGAGAGTGAGAAAGGTGGTTTAAAGAGTAAAAGAGGTGTGACGGGCATGGGGGGCTGTCTTTAGAGTACCAGAGGTGTCCCCTGTATGGAGGACCAAACCTGTATTTATAGAGAGAGTACACTCGTCTGCTGGAGGTGTATCCCACTCCCGATAATCTTGCAAAAGTTGGTTGGCATAGTTATGATAAGGAATAGGTCATTCTTATCCACAGCTAGGTCTGATTTAGTAGGAGTTCATCTTCGCCCTAGGGAGACTCCTCGTATGCAAGGAATCCTGGCTATCAGGGAGTCTCTCCTTATTCATGCAGGCTTCTCTATCTTTGGAGACCCCTCGTGTGTGAGGTGTTCTAGCCGCTAGGGAGGTCTTCCTAGGGATGATGTGGTCCAATGTGACTGCTGACACCTAGGTTGAGGAGATGCCATATGGGAGAGTGGGCTACCACGTGCATGAGCCTTTTTAGCCGAATGTTTTGTTGAACTTTGATCAAGGTCCGATTTGAGGATGCCTTGTGCCTCCTTCCTTCTTCCTAGGCTACTTAGGTTGTATGGGCTTACCTAGTTAGATTGTAAGTTGGGTCATCTTTGACCTCCTGTGAGCGTTATGGGTGTGGGATGTATGGACCTTCCATTTCTTTCTTATTTTTGAGTTGTTTGGCCTTTTTTTGTTCAATCTATTTTTATGCACATCATTTATATTTGTGCTCTTATAAAAATTTAGATTCACATATCTCGAATTATATATTTATTTGGATTATATATACAAATATTTGATCTATTTATTTATATATTTGTTTTCTTTTACTTTATACTAAGTATTATATTGATCGAAATACATAATTTAAACACATTGATTAATATATATCAATATTTTTATCATAATTCTTTTCTTGGTTCACGCATTGTGTGTGTATATTGGTAGCTAATGTAAAATCTAATTTAGCGAACCAATTAATATTTATTCTTCTTTCTTGGGTAATTAATTTTTTCTTTATTGACCAATTTTTATTTATTTTTTGGTTCACACATCGCCTATGCGTACCCCTAATTAATTAAAATATAATTTAATTGATAGTATGAATTAATATTTGTTCTTCTTTGTTGGGCACTAATAATACGATTTATGACTTGGTTAACAACTAGTTGTCCAATCTCTCGAGCACTCCGCAAAACCAGAAATATATCAGAATAATGTTGAGAGTGGGATTTGAACCCACGCCCTTTCGGACCAGAACCTTAATCTGGCGCCTTAGACCAACTCGGCCATCTCAACTGTTTGTTCATCTTTTCTAATTTTTGCTAATTAAATCCATATGATATAATCTATTTAAATTGTTCAATAAAATTGCACCATTGTGACCCATTGATTCACCTTAGTGATAGTTATTAACTCAAAACTCTTATGATTTGATGACAACTATTGTCTGATGACTTAATCATATTAGGTGGCATTTAATTACTTCAAGTGTAATTATTTAGGTTATAGGGTAAATTGTTTTTAAGAAAAACTTGAAACTAATTGTATGTTATTAATTAGTTTACTGAATGTATGTGTGGATCCCTTATTGGTGGAAAATGTGCGATATTCTCAATATATTATTATATATATATTATAATTTACTATAGAAAGCAAAGCTAAATTAGAGGGTTGAACTGCTCTTTCTACTAGCGTAAAACCTTTGAAGATTGAGTTCAGTATAGTTTATATATATATATATACTTGCTGTAATTAGTATACTTGATTGTTAATAATTGGTTATTTATTTGAATTATATCATTGATTTGTGAAGTTGTCATTATGTGTTTATCTGTAAGTATGTATGAAAGATATGGGTGAATAATTGCGTGATATTTTTCGCATCTAATTAAAATATAATTAACTTGCAAACATATTAAATAAATTAAACTATGATAAAATATACTTCAAAATAGTAGATAACTACTAAGTACTTTTAAGTTGAACTATTTTCAAATGTAATTAATATAATTTTTCACGGTATTTCAATTTTTCCTCTTTTTCAAAATTTTTTTTTGGCAAAGCATTTGCAAAAAATAAAATAAAAAAATTGAGCAATATTCGCTCTATTACAATGAGCTGACATATATGTTTCATGCAAATGCATCTTTCGTTATTTTATAATGGAATATTTAGTATAAAAACATGCATAGTTTTTAAAATTTTAAAATTAAACACGTTAAGTTTATAAAATTTAAGAATATATATAAAATTTCCCCATCAAACAAGATGAAAAGGACAATTTTACCAAAATAAGTTAACAACTATATGCGAAACTCGTGTTAGGTATCAAAAAAAATTCAACAAAACTTTGTTTTCGAAACAAATTTTGTTGAGATTTGGTACCAAAAGTAAAATCTCAAATAATAAAAAAATATACTTTTACAAACTTAAATTATTTTGCTGGAATTTAAAAAATATTTCCATCGATTTGATAATATTATATGGTAGTGGTGACGAACTATTTTATTTATTAAAAAGAAATGGAAAAATTCAGAGGAAGGTAGCTAGATATGTGCAAAATGCTGAGATAGCATGATCTTCAAACTTTGGATAGCCTCGGAACATTAAAAAGAGTTGGTCCTGTCCTAACTTTGTGGGGACAAAGTGCCCAAGATTTCGACCTTAAAATTGTTCCAAAAGTGCAAAGGTGGTGACTCAGATGTGGATTTCTTCAAAACTAGCCCTTATCCTCTTGCCTTGTACTATGGGAAAGCTAAGGAATTCAAACCACATGAAAATGACATATCTTCTTCAAACACACACACACACACATATATATACATATTAGGATAATATCAAACACTTGAAAAACAATATCAAACGTGTAAACTAATGATGTCCCACGAAACCCTTTTCACTAACAGCCACATATATATCCACCTTCAATTTACATATAATAATTGTTATCATTTATTTAGTGTAAATTAGAAGCAAATAATGTATATATATGCTCCCTTCAATGAGCTCTCTTGGGACTCAAACCATTGATCTTGCAAGCAAACCCTCATTTTCCTCTCTCTCCTACTCACTGTGTATTACTGTATGTCCTGTTGAGAAATGGACTTGAAAGAGTCAAGACAGCTTAGATGGGCAGATGAAAATTGTGAATCCATGGAGTCATCCTTCATTGACGATTCTGATGATGATCAGACGACAGAGTTGTCGGATGATGCTAATTCTTCTTCTTCTTCTTCTTCTCCTTCATGCGGTCCTCTCTATGAACTGGCTGATCTCATGGCCCAACTCCCCATCAAGTAAGTAACATAACACACAACCTTATTATGTTATGATGATACGGTAATTTAAGATCAAATGTTCTCACTTTTATATCGTGAATTTCCATGAATTCTTGTACATGTTTGATGGGGTATATGTATATTGTGAAGTTACGCTTGGGCGTTACTTCTTCTATAAAGTTACATGTACGATACCACAGGTGTAGGTACGTGGGGAAGTTTGTGTAAAATCCACAATTTCAATCATGGTTCGAGTTTAAACCAATTATATGATATGTATAATATACTTATTATTTAATTGAGATACAGTGTAAGAAAAGTGATTGGATTGATTCGACTAAAATAGATTTCGACAAGAATTTTCTGCATGGCAATTATAAGTACGACCTTGCGTGGTGTACTTAATACTCTTGCAAAGAACATAAATATTTTATATAATTAAACCTAAATTGATTTATGTCATAATATCAAAGAATGTCGGGACGAGATAAATAGTTGCAACTAACTAATCTCTCTTTCTCTATATAATACAAATATATATAGGTAGGTATGTGGAAGCTGACATTGTATGTATGTGTGCAGGAGGGGTCTTTCAAAGTATTATGATGGGAAGTCGAGGAGTTTTGCATGTTTGGCAATTGTGGGGAGCGTTGAAGATCTTGGAAAGAAAGAGATAAGCTGTTATAGTAAAAGAATGAAATCATGCAAAAGCTATGGGGGCAATTTGAATCATCGCCACAGATTTGGTCCGAGGCCTACCATAGCTAAGAGGTCCCCCAAAACACCTTTTTCACCTTCTCTCCCTACTAAGGGTCAATGGTGGTAAATTAAAGTAATCCTTTTCTCTTTTTTTTTTTTTTTTTTTGGGGGGGGGGGGGGGTGTCGGTCTAGGTACTAGCAAGCCTTCCGGTTTATTTAGGGTTTATATCACAAAAATCATTCAATTTTTTATTTGAATATGTATTGTAGAAGTAAATCTATTTTGGTGTAATAATGTTTCAACTCTAGTGCATTATGTTGTTATACTTAATTTATATGTTGTATATAGTGTGGCAGTGGGTGGGTTTGGATTGGGTTTAAATGGACCAGATCTAATATGGAAAGTTGCTTCCCAGACGAATTAAAATGAACGGGTTTAATTAAAACGGATTGGATTGTAAATGAATTGAGTCGGGTTAGTAAAAATTATTTTTTAATTTGAATTTTAAAAGTTTTAATATTTTCACACAATGAAAGAAAAAAGGACAATATCTGAATTTTTTTTTTAAATAAGTTAGCTACTACTTGAAATGTAATATAGCTAAATCTGTATCACAGGTCATTTCTGATCAATGACCCAGTACATTAAAATTTATATGCTAAATTATAAAATAAAAAAAATATATTAAGTATCTAACCAAAATACTGTATGTATCGAAATAATTCGTAAAATTTTTAATGCTCAACTTGAACTAACACGACCGTGCAATTAAATTCTCTATATTTGTTGAGAGATAATTTTTATCTTCAAAATCACTAAATTGTAATATGAAAAAAAAAGCACATAAAGATATTAGTAAATATTAAAAATAATAAATATATGTGAGTGTGTGTGTGTGGAGAAAGAAAATTGTGAGTGTGTTCAATTAGAAGGGACATGGAGTTTGTGTTCCTTCTATTTTATCTTATGAGTTGATTAAAAACCCAAATTAGTAGGCCTACTAACAACCCGTATTGGGACAACTCTTCCGTACGTATTAATTTATTTAATTTTTTTATAACGTTAATAAGCAGTTTCTGTCCAAATTCTAACTAAAAAAGGATCAAGTATAAAAAATAAATTTTCAAAGACAATATAGGTGTAATTTTAGAACTTCTTTGAAAGTAAGTGTACTTTTGCTGGAAACCTTGTTCATGTAGGAAACTTAAACTAAAATTCCCCATCAAATAAAAAACTCGAATATGCCAATGAGAGAATTTATTTATAGGTAAATTGCATTGACATTCTCTACGATTAGATTAAAGTATACACATACTTTTTTTTTTTTAAAATTACAACTACACCTTTTGGAGGTGTTAATGTAATATTTTTAGGATATATTTATGTACATTTTGTATTTGAGTAGGAAATGTGATTATAATTACGACCTACAATATCAATAGATGCATTTATAATTTTATAAAAAGTAAACAGTCTTTGTGTATTTTGACTTAATTTCATGAATGTCAATGTTAATTTAGCCTTTATTTAATGATGAGATGACAAAATAATATGTTTCGCCTATGTATTTATAAGCTTACAATTGAAGAGTCCCAATCTAGAAAAGACATATAATTAAACTAGAAAGCATATCCTAACTACTATTTATATAAGCATCTTAAACCTATAATTACGGACAAGTTTATTTATTTTTTTAAAATTATTTAAAAATTTATTTATAATTACGCTAAATCTCGTGAACAATGATGAACTAAAACATGATAAATTTAAATACATATATACCTCTGTTGGGCGATTCCGAGACAGCCCATGGATCGACGCAAATACAGTATATAATTGTACAAAATGTTTAACTGATTAATTGTTAATTATTTAAATCAAAGAAACTAAAATAATCATTAATGAGGTTTAATCTTATCCATTTCCTCAAGATCATCACACCTGCACCCCCTATATATCAATAAACTCCTACACTCGCTCACTCACTCGGCACAAAATCTGAAAGCAAACAATCAAAGATCCAACAGCCGAAGATGAAGAAAAGTTCGAAAAGCAGGGGAGCTGAGGTGAGGAAGGACCGAAAGTCGGGCACGGGCCTCAGCGGATCGCCGAAGAAAGGCGGCCACGGCGGCAAGTTCACATGGGCTGGCGACGGCTACTGGCGGGCCGACCTCGAATGGGCTGAGATGGAAGCCGACGACCCCAACTCCGAAGAGACCGATGTGATGAGGCCACTGTCTAACTATGCTTGAATCTTTGATGGCTGATCTTCCGGTTTCTGACTTTTGAGATCTTCTCTTCTGTAGTTCTGTTATGTATTTATGCATGATCTGAGACTGTAGTTACTGGTGATCGTTGGATTAATTACCAGTGTATGTAGAAGAATAAATTTGGACCGTTGATTTCTTTGCCTCATTATTTCCAAAATCAGACCCAAAATAAAAAAAGATTTATGCGACGATATAAGAAAGTAAAGAGATTTATAAGGGGTGTCTGTAGAATGGAGATATTTTTATATGACAGGGCCATGTTTACTACCAAGAGTAGGACTAAAGGGGTTCAAGATTAATTTTGGATAACTTCATAGATTGAGCAGCAGGACAACACAATATTATATTTACTTAGGCATTGATAATTCTATTGATTAGAATAAAACATGTTTACTAGGATATAATGACCATTAAGATTAAGAAGTGATATTACTTGTTTAACCATAAATAAGACAAAACTGTCTTATCAAGCTTCATTACCATTTTCTACTAATAGGGGGGAGATGGAGGGGTGAGGTGGGTGGCGCCAAGAGGATTGACAGGGGTGGCGGAATTATGGAGGTGAGGGAGATGGAGGGGGCGGCCAACGAGCGAGGAAGGTGGGGGAGATGGGGGATGGGTCGCTAAGCGGAGCGAGGGAGGTGGGGGACTGGGGAGGTGCCGAGGAGGGGGAGGAAGGGGAGGGAGAGGTATCGGCGGCGACGGCAGCAAATAGAGGTAGAAGAAAAAATATGTTAGATATTAAGAATTAAGGTCTAAAAAGAGATTGAAGAAAACACTAGAAGCTAAAAATAAAGGGGAAAAGGTTGAAGAAATAACTATGACCACCACTTTTCTCAGACATCCTTAGTAAATGAAGGTGGAGAGAGAAAGATACAGTGTCAAACAATAGTGTCAGATGCATTTAATGCATTACAAATAGCTTGTAAATTAATAAAAAAATAAGGGCAAAAAGGTACATTAAGAGGGCAAAGTTGAGGACAATTATGGAAGCCAACCACAATCCTAATTGTGGTGGGCCCATCTTGATTGTAATCACCGTCGAATGGTGGTGATTATAGTCGGCCTTTTTTCATGCACAATCTCGGGCCAACCCAAAATGTCACGGGCTGAACACAAACTTAGTAAACAACCTACTATCTGGTATTAATCTGGATATCTAGGCTAATATAGTGTAGTAAACATGTCCCAGAAATATTAATTTTATAGAACTTATGAGATGTTAAAAAAAATATTTGAATTTTTTTTAAAGAATTTATAAGATCCAAAATGATTTATTTTAAGATTTTATTTGCTTAATAATTTTTTTGGAGCTTATAAATTTTGAAACATCTTCATGTTTTAAGAATTTTATAAGCTATCAAATATCTTATATAGGATGTTTTGAGGATCTTATAAACTTAACCAAACACCTCTACTTCCACTCGTTTTGGGCAAACAATTAACGCTAGGCACAAATTATATTAAAAATTGATAATATGACGTTATTAGTTTTGTAATTTGTGAAATATGAGTTTATGCGTGCGATTTTAGCACGGGTCCAACGGGCTTTCGTGAATGAAATCGTATTTCAAAGTGCAATTAGAGAGCAAAATAGCAAAGTAGCAACAATAATTCGAAGTTAGAAAGTGTCATCCGCATGGGGGACTTGACTTGTATTTATAGAGGGATGTCCTCTTGAAGTGGGACTTTTCAAGTTTCTTTAGTCTTGAAGATAACGGATAAAAATCGTTTAGATAGTCTTCTAATATGATCTTATCTTTAATTTGTTGCTGAGATGGTTATTTTCGTGTAGGGTGGAATTTTTCGTTGAGGGGGACTCCACACCGTGAAGGAGTCCTTCTGGCTCAAAAGTTCCGTCTGCTGGGGGAACCTCCCTGGGCTTAGTCTCTTCGTTAGGGCTTGCTTGACAGTCACGTATGCCATGTGGGAGGCATTCTGACGTGGACCGCCTACATGTATGCCGCGTAAGGGGGGGTGCCTTGTCGTGGGCCTTGAATCCACCATTTATTATTGGATCATCCTATTGGGCTTCCTTCATGAGGTTGTGGGCTTCTTCATTTTCTTGATACAATGAGCCTTTGTTAAATCGATACGAGTTGTTTATTTCTTTTTAAAACAAATTTTTTTGGGCCTTTGAGTGATTAATTCCATTTTAATGACAAAATAAAAGGATGAAAAATATAATTTTCTATAAGTAGACTTAGAACTTGGGGTTGGAGTCTCCAGCATTAATCAGTCCAAAATAATAAAAGGGATAATTACTCCAACATATTTATGATTATTTATTAAAATTCTTCATATTTTATAAAAAAATATATATACACCTATTAAAAATATCAATTATTTATATAAATCATTTCTGATTTTCGAAAACTACACATACATTCTTTAAAAACATAGTAATATTATATAAACTATCTTTGCTTTTTAATTACTAAGGATGATTTTTGTAATTTTACAAAAATACAAGTATGGTTAGTATAAATTGACTATAGTTTAAGGGCGTAAATGTAATATTCCCATAATCAAAGTTTGCGTATTAAACTAACTACACAACTCAAAATGCCAGACTCCAAATTCTAGTCTCATGGCAGCTTCCTTTCATAATCCTCTTCCTCTCCCCCAACCCCTAAACCCAATCTAAATATAGGGAAAATCTCGTGTGAAATTTTCAAATGTTATAGAGCGGTAGTGAATCAAATTGCTGAAAGAGGAGGAAATTGAAGGGTAATGGGGAACAAGATAGCGCGGACGACGCAGGCGTCGGCGACGGAGTACTATCTGCACGATTTACCGTCTTCATACAACTTGGTGCTAAAGGAAGTGCTGGGAAGGGACCGTTTCCTCAAATCTATACTCTGCAAGCACGACGAGGGTTTGGTGCTGGTCAAGGTGTACTTCAAGCGCGGGGACTCCATTGATTTGCGCGACTACGACCGCCGGCTCGCCCGTATTCGGGACATCTTCTCCAAACTCGATCACCCCCACGTGTGGCCGTTCCAGGTTAGTTATCTATTCCCCTTCCAGGTTAAATTTGGAGAGGCGGAAGGATCAATTAGCTGGGTGTTGCCGAGTTTGGTTCCTCATAATTGCGCTTGAATTTTATTAATTACTGATTGAAATTGTGATAAGCTGTTTAGTTTCTTCTCCGGATATTGAGGTGATTGAAGTTTCATATATTGCTGCTGTTTGGTGGTAATGGTAACGTGGGGGCAGGAGGAATTGTGTTTAATGATATTCTGGATGTAAAGCGTGAAATGGGAAGTGGAGGCTGGGTGGAACTTTAGTGCTTATATTTTTGAAGCATGGTGACTGGAGGTAAGATCTGTGTGGAAGTTTCCGTTGTTAAATTTTTACAGTCAGGAATTGGATATGGTTGGTAGAAACTCTTGGGAGGAGAGTACTATGAACTTTTGGATGCCATGTTTATGATTGATCAGGTAAGCAAGTTGCAATTGGTAAGTGGGCTCATGCTTTTGTTAATTGAGTATATATGGCTGAATGCTGGTAAAAGATGGCATGCAGGCGGTGTGTGGAAGGAGTATCTGAGGAAGTATTTATTGGTTGTTGAGTGGTATTTTATTACAATTGTAAATCCATGTCAATACTATGGTATAAGCAGTGTATGCACTAGATTCTAAGAACATGCTTCCAGAAGTGAGGTGTTAAGCAAATTTAAATAGATAGTTCTCTAAAATATGGAGCTAAAAATTTTAGTTGAGAACATAATTTCTATGATTGTTCTCATTTGGTTTCAGTTATGGAGAAATGTCTAAAAGTGCATTCTCAATGTGCATGTTTGTGGTTTTTGGTTAGTTGAAATTGTCTGCCAGGATGCCATTAATATCTCTTGACTTGTTATTGTTGCCAGCAATCAGACAAGAAACTGTAATTTGCATTTTTAATGGTTATTTACTGCAAAGAACTAAAAAGATGCAAATGCTATATTATTGAGTAAATGAAGATCATTTATTTTCTACAACAGTTGAAGCAATAATTGCCTATGAATATGTAGAACCAGCAGGAATTTGACATGCTGCTTCTGAACTCAAGGAAACAGTAAAGCTTCTATTTTGGAACTTTTCCTCTTCTAAAAGTTGTTTGTTTTGGTTTCTTAAGATGATGCTTTATTTATTTGCTTGAGTCTTAGTTTTGTAGAATTTCAACACCGCGATTGGTTTCTTATTTTCTGTACAGTTCCATGAATGCCTTCTTTTGGATTCATGTTGCAGTTTTGGCTTGAAACAGATAAAGCTGCTTATTTATTGAGGCAATACTTCTTTAATAATCTACATGATCGATTGAGTACTCGACCTTTCCTTAGTCTTGTTGAGAAGAAATGGCTGGCTTTTCAGGTTCCCATCCTCTCTTTGTTACATCTTGTTAATACTATAGGAATTGGAGATAACCCAAAAGCAGAAAACGGAATCTTACTTGTTGCATTTTACAGTTGCTTTATGCTGTGAAACAGAGCCATGAGCATGGAGTATGTCATGGTGAGATGAATCCTGAAGTTCATTTCTGTGCCCTGCAATGTAGCTATTATACTTTTCTCTGAGAAGATAATATAACTTATTGTAGGTGATATTAAATGTGAGAATGTGCTGGTCACTTCCTGGAACTGGCTCTACCTTGCTGACTTTGCATCATTTAAGCCCACTTATATCCCGTATGATGATCCCTCTGATTTTTCATTCTTCTTTGATACTGGTGGACGAAGACGCTGTTATGTTGCCCCTGAGGTGTGTTTTTGTTTTCAGGAGTCTTTTGGATCATGCATTCAGTTAGTGCTTGCTATCTGGGTTATTGGCTCCTGCAGTCCAAATACAGATAGAACTGTGTTTCATTTCTCCATTATGTGGAATTTATAGTTTGTCATAATAATTCAATGATACAAGCTATATTTCAGAGGTTTTATGAGCATGGAGGTGAAATGCAAGTGGCACAAGATGCACTTCTGAAGCCCTCTATGGACATCTTCTCTGTAGGGTGAGGTTTTCCCTTGTGGATATTACTTATTACCTTGGAAAGAATTCTTACCAAATTCTGATTTAAATGTTGATATGATGAATTGATTGAACATTGGTGAGCATTTATTAGGACTCAAATGTAGCAAGTGCCTTAAAAAACATGGATGTTGAATTCTTTCTAGGAAGTTTTTGATCTCTTTGTTGCAATGCTTATTCCATATTTGACCGCCTTTTCCTTACTTTAAACTGAAATAAGGGGAAAATATCATGATAATCTCTTGCAGTTGTTGTAATGCTTACATTTTGAAAGATAGTATGGATAACATATTTTTTTCTTTTTATTTTACTCTTTTCTTCTGCGGAGTGGGACTAAAGAGTTGTCAAAGAACTTAAAACATGAAATATGCACAAAAATCCAAAGATCGGGCATTATTTTACTTGAATTACTTCTCGTCTCTACATGGACACATCAATTGTTCTAATTTTCCTATTTCTTTCGTGTGAAAGTGCATTTATTTTTCAGCTGCTGTTTTTTCTAAGCTTATATGCATAATATAGAGTTGCTGCCATATCTTAATACAAGCAGACTGGGTGGAGGATTGGAGATGAAATTTCTATAAGTTACTGTTTGTTTTAAAAGAAATTGTTCTAGTTAATCAAATGCTTAATTCAATTCAACTAACAACTTCATAGCAGTCCTTTTCTTTGGTTCACATCAAATGATTTTTCTGGAGTATTCAGTTTAAGGATACATACATATCTATGTTTCTAGAAATGTGCCAATATCTTTGGTAAGCTTGCAGTTTACATTCTCATGCTAAGCCTTAAAAGTTGCATCTGCTTTATTTTGTCTTGCATTCAAATACTTGTTCTGTTTCAGGTGTGTGATTGCTGAGCTTTTTCTTGAAGGTCTGCCATTGTTTGAACTCTCTCAACTGCTTGCATATCGCAGAGGACAATATGATCCTACACAGCACCTGGAAAAGGTACATTCTCATGCAGGAGGGATTTGGTTTTTAAAGTTCTCTATGTTCTTTTCAGTTTGAACTTTCCTTCCATCTCCGATTGCTTTAGTCTGTCCAATTCTACAAATAATGCCTTGTGTTAAACGGAGCTCGCAGATCAGCAAACTTGATCCAAGGCTCTGTTTTCTTTAAATTCACCTCTATTCTAAGTGATTACTCTGTCATATTGCATGATTGCAGATTCCAGATTCAGGAATTCGTAAGATGATTCTTCATATGATTCAACTGGATGCAGAGTCAAGATGCTCTGCTGACAGCTACCTGCAGAACTATGCAGGTGTTGTGTTTCCCAGTTACTTCTCGCCATTTCTTCACAAGTTCTATTCATTGTTAAATCCTCTGAGTTCTGATGCAAGGGTAAGCAACTTGAAAAATCCATCTCAAGTCTTGGTTCGTAGTCATTATGTTTTTATTAACATAATAACCGCTGCAGGTTCTAGCATGTGAGACCTCATTCCAAGAAATATTTAGACAAATGGTGGGGAATAAGGCTAGTGAGGGGATGATCTCCCAGACAGAAACTTCTTCTGATGATAGAAGTCAATTTCCACAAAAAAAGGTTGCGAAGCAAGGTTCCAATATGGGAGATAAATCTTTGAGCGAGAAAAAAGAGACTAAGAAGAACTCTCATGATCGGTTCGATCTTCTTGGTAATGTCAGCATCCTGCTCAAGGATGTGCAGCAAAACAATGAGCATTTTGGTATGAAAACTGTGCCAGATAGTGTGGTCAAGACTGTATATCCCCAAAACCAGAAGCAATGTGGTTTGCAATCTCCTGGTGAGCTGATTCAAAGTATCTCCACCATATTCCAGCGAAGTCACCATCCTTTCTTAAAAAAGATTACAATGAATGATTTGAGCTCTTTGATATCGGATTACAACAATCAATCAGACACTTTTGGAATGCCCTTTTTACCAGTACCTCAGGATATATTGAGCTGTGAGGGAATGGTTTTGATTGCCTCACTTCTTTGTTCCTGCATTCGTAATGTCAAGGTCCCTTTTATAAGGAGGGCTGCTGTGCTTCTGCTGAAATCTTGCTCTTTGTATATTGATGATGAGGCTCGACTGCAGCGGATCCTTCCTTATGTCATAGCTGTTCTTTCAGATCCAGCTGCGATTGTCCGTTGTGCCGCGTTAGAGACTTTGTGTGACATTCTTCCTCTAGTCCGAGATTTTCCTCCTAGTGATGCCAAAATTTTTCCCGAGTATATTCTTCCAATGCTTTCCATGCTTCCTGATGATTCTGAGGAAAGTGTGAGGATTTGCTATGCTAGCAATATATCTAAACTAGCGCTCACTGCATATGGATTCTTAATTCACTCAATAAGCTTGACTGAGGCAGGGGTTTTAAATGAGACTAATGTATCCAGGAAGTCATCAACACCAGCCACAGACACTTCTCGGGAGCTGCGGAGGCTGAATAGTGATGCACAGCTTGCACAGTTGAGAAAATCTATTGCCGAGGTCATTCAAGAACTTGTAATGGGTCCAAAGCAAACGCCCAACATAAGGAGGGCACTCCTACAGGATATTGGCAATCTATGTTGGTTTTTTGGACAGAAGCAGAGCAATGACTTCTTGCTTCCTATCCTTCCTGCTTTTCTAAATGATCGTGATGAGCAGCTCAGGGCTGTATTTTATGGGCAAATAGTATATGTCTGTTTTTTTGTGGGCCAGCGAAGTGTTGAAGAATATCTTTTGCCTTACATTGAGCAGGCACTAAATGATATTACTGAGTCTGTCATTGTCAATGCTTTAGATTGCTTGGCCATCCTGTGCAGAAGTGGTTTCCTGCGGAAGAGGATACTGCTTGAGATGATAGAGCGTGCGTTTCATTTGCTATGCTATCCAGTAAGTGGGTAAGGAGGTCAGCGGTCACATTTATTGCAGCCAGTAGCGAGAACTTAGGTGCAGTAGATTCTTATGTATTTCTGGTCCCAATTATACGAACCTTCTTACGTAGGCAACCAGCTTCGTTAGCCTCAGAAAAAGCTCTTCTTGCGTGTCTCAAGCCTCCAGTCTCAAGAGAACTATATCACCAAGTTTTAGAAAATGCCAAAAGTTCAGACATGCTGGAGAGACAGAGAAAGATTTGGTACAATACATCATCACAGTCTAAACAAAGTGAAGCTGTAGACTTACTTCAGAAAACTGCCAGGGAGTTGGATCCAATTAAGTGTTGGCCTGACGGACTAAGTGATACTCAACGTCATAGCTTTACCAGTACCACTGAAGAACACATGGATTCAGCTAATTCTGATGATAGTGAGGGCAAGTTCAAAGCTTTTGGACACTTAACGCAAAATGCATTGAGTCAAGAGGAAGCCCATGATCGTATTGCAGCAGAAAAGTCTCAACTTTCTGGATTTATGTCACCTCAAATGAGTTGCATGAATAGCTTCATTGATAAAACTTCAGAAAGCATACCGTTGTACTACTTTAAAGTTGACAACAAGCGAATATCAGGCACTGCAGCTGCTTCTGATTCTTCCTTACCTTATAATTCCTTAGGTTTCAGTACTTCCTCATTGCCTTGGATGGATCCAATAAATAAATCATTTAGTTTAGCCAGTTCAATATCAGCTCCTAAACTTGTCCCCGGGCCAGTTTATGTTGGTAATGGGCCGACACAATTGAGAAGAGTTGTGCATGAAGTAGAAGACCGAGAAACTGATGAAACAGCATATATCAGTAATAAATTTCATGAAGTGGGACTGTCTGATGGAAGAAGTGGGAGTTCTCTAACAATGGATGATAACTCCATGTCGCCGGAGCGACTGAATTGTCTTCACTAGCATGGTCATCAACCATTCCTGATTCAGGGTGGAGACCGTGGGGTCTTGGTAGCTCACCTCCAGGAGCACAGATCTGGTGTCAATGATATTTCCATCTCAATGGATCAGCAGTTTTTCGTTAGTGCTTCTGAAGATTCTACTGTAAAGATATGGGATTGCAAGAAGCTGGAGAAGGACATCTCATTTCGTTCTAGGCTAACCTATTCCCTGGGTGGAAGTAGAGCACTGTGTTGTGCGGTGCTTCAAGGTTCTACTCAAATAGTTGTTGGGGCAAGTGATGGGATGATTCATATGTTTTCTGTCGATCACATCTCCAGAGGGCTTGGCAATGTTGTTGAAAATTATTCAGGTATTGCTGATGTGAAAAAGAATGGTTCTGGAGAGGTGCTATCCTAAGCCTTTTGAACTACTCTGCTGATGGTAGTACTAGCAAAATGGTTCTATACAGCACACAAAATTGTGGGATCCATATGTGGGATACAAGAACAAGTTCCAATGGTTGGAATACAAGAGTTTTTCCTGAGGAGGGCTATATATCTGCTCTTGTGGCAGACCCTTGCGGTAATTGGTTTGTATCTGGATCATCAAGGGGCGTGCTTACATTGTGGGATCTCAGATTCTGCATACCTGTCAACTCATGGCAATATTCTCTTTCATGCCCCATTGAAAAAATGTGCCTCTTTGTTCCTCCTTCTGGTACTCCTTTGTCTGTTGCCACAGGCCACTAGTTTATGTTGCAGCTGGGTGTAATGAAGTTTCTCTCTGGAATGCAGAAAATGGAAGCTGCCACCAGGTATACAAGACCTTTCTGGTCTATTTCCCATTTGTCTTTGTCAGTCTGTCTGATAAATTTACACTTGCTGAGCAACTGAACATAAATCTTGTATTTAGATATCTTTTCTAGTTCACATTGTGCCTGAATCAGATTCAGTTTATCCTATTCCTATAGCTTAAATTATTATTAATCTATGGGGTGAAGAAGCAAAATCTCGTTCTTGTGACTTGTTTTGGAAAATTACAGTCCTATTTATTATAACAGTGCCATTGCTTGAATTGCTTTCAGTAATCAAACTGTTGTGAAACCCAATGACTAGCTGGTCTAAATATGAAATGTTTCTTCTTGTTTTTTAGGTATTGAGGGCGGCAAACCATGAGTCCGATGCTGAGACTTGTGAATCACCTTGGGCGTTGGCCAGACCATCTAGCAAAAGTACCACTAAATCAGACCTAAGGCGAAGTATAAACGCAAAGTACAGGATCGATGAACTGAATGAACCTTCCATGCGTCTTCCTGGTATCCGTGCATTGCTTCCATTACCTGGTGGAGATCTGTTAACTGGTGGAACTGACTTGAAAATCCGACGCTGGGACCATTGCAGGTACTCATTTGTGCTTCATTTTGAGATTCAGGTCGCTTTATTGTCAACTTTTTTCCATTTTGTTTCCATCCATACTTTTTCTTATAGATGTTTTCACTCGTGTATGCAGCCCTGACCGGAGCTATTCCGTATGTGGACCATCTATTAAAGGAGTTGGAAATGATGATTTCTATGAGACAAAATCTAGTTTTGGAGTGCAAGTCGTGCAGGTATTTCAGATTTCTTGGCTAGGATTTGTCACTTGCTTTCTTTGCTGTGCATGCTGGATTAGATGATGGTCTTTAAAATTCCATATAGGATAGATCTTGACCTCTTCTTTTATGTCTTCTGGTATCACACAATCAAGTTTGTGACAAAGAAAGCTAAAAGAATTACAATAAAATTCCTTCAGTTGCAAACATAATGGAAGACATAAGTCCCTGTCCAAGGCAAGTCTCATATAAATGTCAGGACATCCTATATGGTTGATTACTTGCAAATATTCTTAAGTTTCATTACTCTGTATATGCCTGCTTTGGATCCAAAACTTGCTTTGGTCTCTATATGCAGTGATATAAATCCCTCCCTAAACTCATGAACTAAGAATTCTGACAAGGACCACTTTACATGCAATGATTAGGCTCTAATGAAATGTTTCTCTGGAATTTGTCATGAAGTGTACTATTCCTCATAACATCAACTAATCAGAACAATTTTATTAGACAATGGAATTTGATTTACCAAATAATGAACATGATACTCTTCATATATACAGCAGGTCTCCAATATATCTATTAAAGAATGAATACATTTTGTATAATTATAGTGGTCATGTGATTGCTAAGACTGGACTAAAATATCCCTGTAGGATTATATGCTATATTTCTTCTCTCATCTACTTCTACAATATATTTCATCTGTTTCTTCTCTAAGTTGTTCCATTTGGCAGTCATGGGGTTCTTCGGTAAAAAGATCAATTATCTTTTTCCAGTGTGTAGATGTTCTAAGGTCTTCTAACATAATATGTGTGTTATTTTCTGTTCAAGTGATGGGGGAAGCCCTCATATTTTTCTGATTCCTCCTGTGCTAGGAATTCAATAAAGGAAATGATCCATAGTTTTTGTGAAGTTGTGCCTTTCAAGTTTATTGCATGAAAGGTTGGCAGAACATTGTAGTAATGAATATGTATTTTGATGACTGTGACTTGACTGAGAGAAACATGATAATGATTCTAGAGTCTGGACGCATGTTATTTCCACTGGCAGGGTAGATTGAGTTTTTCTCATGTGGGATGCATCTTTGGCTTTATTGATGGCTGTGATGTGGATTGAGGAATTAATTTATTTCTCATTTCATTTTCTCTTATGCATTTTGAGGACTCTGGTATCAAATTTTATTCATTTAAAAAACTGTAGTTCTTCTCAAGTTAAAAATCTACATTAGCAGATTTAGGCGTCACCTGGATGAGAGGGAGGAAAGGCAAATTGGATCTTTTGTATCTTTAAGTGCAATATCTTTGTTTTGTATGTTTGTTCTCTGCACCAAAATTGTTCATGTTAACTGACAGTTTGGTTCACTGACTAAAATATATCAGCTGGAAATATACATAAAGAATTTGCCTCTAATAATCGGTGTTCATTTTATTACTACTACCTAAACATGTATTAAGTTGGTTTTTGATTTATGTTCTTTATTAACCTTGAAAAGCATAATTTTGCTCTAGACAGCACTATTTTTAAATTATTTTCCAGCCCCTTTAAACGGTTTCTTTTCTTTCATACAACAAATGTAAATAGAACGACTTTAAAGGAGGATCATATATTACAAATCTCATAAAAACGATCCGATTCTCTCTTGATTGCGCTTTGGTGTTAAAACTTTATAGATTTGCTTTGTCTAACTTTATTTGAATAGCTCTTCTTACTTCAACTTTATAGGCATATTATTACATTGTAGGCTGATGAAACATGCTACTCATGTTTGGATTTGCTTTCATTAATGTAAGCAGGAAACAAAAAGACGACCTCTGGCAACCAGGTTGACTGGAAAAACTATCCTTGCTGCTGCTGCCACAGATTCTGCAGGGTGTCACCATGATTCCATACTCTCTCTGGCTTCTGTCAAATTGAACCAGAGACTTCTGATATCAAGCAGTAGAGATGGTGCCATAAAGGTTTGGAAGTAAGGCACCATCTAAACTACTAATTTATTGTGCATATTTATGTAGAAATATAAGTTAGAAAATGTATATAACGTTATAGAAAAGACTGTTGACTTGTCCGATATAGTTCCTTCTGGCCCATTTCCGCCTCTTATTATAGTTTATTGTTATAACAATAACTTACTCTCACGTGAAAGAAAATTTCTTTGAATGATGAAAATGTAGTTGCTAACTTGACACTGACCTTTTGGAGTGGTTGGCAAGAGAGAACTCAGTGATGCCACAGGAATATATAGATGGGCAAAGTATCTCGGCAGAAAAGAAATATTGCGAATATTAGGGTGTAGGCTTCCTTTACTTGAGTATCATCCGAGTTCCCAAACTCATCTTTGGTTGTGTAGGGGTGCGAGCTGTTAAGAGTGAGGGCAGATGTCCCCTTATCCTTTCTGGGTTGCTATTGCCCTTTCTCGGTTGTTGGAATGGCTTTCTGGGTTCTTGGTTTCATGTTCTTTATTCTCTTGTAGTTGAGAACTGTATATTGGGGTGCCCTTTGATTTGTCCTGTTGTCTTTTACTATTGACTTCTTTTTCGTTGGGTTTTCTTATTTTTTTTATTCTTGTTTCCTGTAATTTATATGTTTACATTACCCTAAACCCAAAGGGAAATAGAAAAGAAACCTTGCTACCATATATGATCTGCTTATCTGAGGAGAGTTATGTTAACACCTATGGACCTATGTTCTATTTCTATAAATTACTCACATTTTTAAAAAATTAACATGTATGGTCATTAGAAAAGTAAACACCAGTATCAATTTTCGGCCTGAAAATTGATGATGTCAGTTAAAAATATCAATGAAACTAGAAAATGTCTCTGTTAACCTGATCTATATAAGTTTCATTTTTTATGGATACAGTTGCCCCCAAGGGGTGTTTTTATAATTATCAAAATATAGATGGGGTAGCAGAGTACTATTTGTGAGAATGAATAATATAACCTTATATGTATCTTCAATTATTTATAGATATCAATTTTATTTTAGTCTAAACTATTTTACTACTTTTCTTTATTGAATCTCTGTAAAATTACAGCTTTTAATAATTGAAATATTATTTTTTTATTTAATATATATATTTTAGTTAAAAAAGCATCATAGTTTTATAAATTATTTTAAACTCCTAAAATTAAAAGATTTTTATTTTACTAAAATTAATATTCTTAATGTTAAAAGATTATAATTAGAATTCTTAACACTAAAAGGTTATAAGATTAAATTATAATGACTTATGCTCTATTAATTATTTACAATTATATAAAAAGTAATTTAGCCCTTTTTCCCCAGTCCCACTGCCATGCCCACACCTAGCACCTTCTGCGCCAAGTCCTGCCTCCGTCCTCTCTCTCCCCGCCCTTGCTGCCTGTGTAGCTTGCCAACGCCTAGCCCGCACCCCGGTCTCCTCTCAGTCCTTGGCCGCCTTCGCCCACCTTTTGTTGTATATATAATTATGCATGTAATATATATAGATACATGTAAATGTAGAAGGAAAAGGTGGGAAAAATTTCATAATTTAAAATTTTGAACTATAGGTAAATGATCAATATACTTAATTTATTTTCCAAGTCATTTTCTTTTTTCTTTTAGGCTTTCGCTGGAAGGGTAAATAAGTCATGTTACATTTTTGAGTCACTTTAACTTGAATATGTTGAAGTCACCTCATTAGTTGTGTAGATTATGCGTACAAGAAAGCTTGTGTTAAATGTTCATGAGGGGTTAAATTTGTGCTGAACATGCAATTCTAGTTGTCATTAAGTGGCCTGGATCAGGTTTTATACATTTCGTTAATTACAGAGATTCGCTAAATTTGGATTTTTTCATTCAATTTTATTTATTAATATTAGTAGATTTGATAAATTTTTGAATTAATGAAGGACGGTTAATTATCCTCGGTGTAAATGCACCACAATCCACCTGCAAGTGCTCTGCAGTCATGAGTTTGGCATTCAACTCCTCACAATTCCACTCTGATATGCGGCCTTTGATTCCTTATCTATGTTAAACCCACTCGTATGGGTAGAGGTGCAACATAAAACGGAATGGTATTAGCGTTCTCTCTGCATTTTCTGAGTTGCTGCTTTTATAGGTTCTTGAGCAGGGGAATCGGGGGACAGTGTCTTTTAGAAAATAGAAGTCCAGCAGGTTTAAGTTTGAGAATATCCTAACTTAAGAAGGTTTTACAAGCTCACAAAAAGGTTTTGGAACTTAAAATTTTCCACCCAAATTCAAAGGTCCTTCATATGGCATCCACGTGGGATCTACACGGGACATATGGTGGTCCTCTTACAGAATTTGATAAGGACCAACAACCCCTTCAAGGGCACGTAGCACACCCAGAGAGAAGTAATATAAACCCTAATAAACTTGGGATTCCAGTTGAGAGAGGTCTCCTCAACCACTTCTCTGAAAATTTGAGAAGGCAAACATTCTTATCCCCAACAAATACACAATAGACTCCAATAGTCCCCCTAATCTTGGAGATCCTCCAAATTCCCTTAAATTCCGAGGAGGATCAGCTAAGCATTGGGGACTCTACACCAAATCTGAGGGGGATTCATCATTATCCAACAACTTCTCCCAAATTCATGACTTTCTCCAACAATCTTATGATTACCTATGAATAGAAAGCTTTCCCAGCAGGAGAAAGACATTCACATATTCATCCAATCATGATCAGAAGGACACATTTGCACACATTCATATGTTTTATACTGTGAGTTTACCTACTACAATTTTTACCTTATTGCTACTATGTTAGCTTAAAGAAGCATTGCAATTTCGTACTTAAAGCTTTGATTCCATATCAATATCTCTATTGTACACAAAATCAAGCAATAATACTATTTTCACTCATTTAATCGTTTTTACCTTCTAGCACTTATTTTACCACTTCCCACTTCACGTGGGCCGAACATCGCACTTTTTGCTCGTATTATTTTTTTCATATGTATGTTCTTTACATGCATCAATTGAAAAACTCAAAAGAATCCATTGTTATTTACCCTTTGAAAAACAATCTAACAAGTTTTGATAACATGGAAATTCTAATATCAAAGTAGCACCTAGAACAACCTTTCGGAAACGTTCAGTTGAAGCTTTAACTAATTTCAACATTATCGATCCAAAATCTTATAAGCGACATGGTGCTACTGTACACAAATCATTTTTGGAGGGGTAATTTAGGTTAGAAAAATAAAAAAATGACATTAAAACTCGTATAAGGCGTGGTTTTAAAATATATATATGTAAAGTTCAGCATAACCCTCCTAATAAAGTAGAGTTATATGTAAGATAGAGTAAACCTTAGTCGGACTAATTATATAAATTCTAATCTAACAAAAATATACTTATAATTATATCAAATTTTAGGAAGCGTGAAATTAATATAACCAATTGATATTTTATCTAAATATGTAAGGGTTTATTTGTCTTGTGTTAATAATTATTTATGATTTTCTTTTTTGTTGGGAACACATAAGGGCATACTTACTTCAAATGACTAGCATATATTGGACTAACAACATAGGCTAGCGCAATGTTTATTTCATTATATATGCTGAAACTATTCACACTATTTTTATGATTATGAAGTTCACCTCTTGTATATTGATTGAAGTAAACAAAAAGTATATTTATAAATAATCATATTATAGATACAGTTCTATTTCAATCATATCTTTTAATTAATCACATCTTTAAAGTAAAAACGCACTAAGGGTATTATTGTACTTGCATGCTTTTCCCAAAAGGTAACTATAATTTTTAATTTAACATAAATGTATTTGTAACTATAACAAATTTTAAAAAATATGGATGTAATCTATCCTTTTATTAAACTTGAACTCCATTATTAATTTGAAACTATTTTAAGCCAAATTCTATAGAGAATTTTATGTCCAATTTAATACATGTTCACGGGAAGAGCACACGTGTCCTCTTCCCCTACTGATCAAGAAAAACTTTCCGTCTCTATTTTTTCTGATAATAGTAAAAAGCTTAATTAAGGCCAATAATTTCCACTAATAATGAAATTCTCATATCTTTATGTAATTATTTTCTTAAAATTCTGGAGGGGACTAAGTAGAAATGGAGTACATAGGATGATGATGATGAGGAGGTCCTCCTCATGGGAATATATTCACATTCAGACACAAACAAAGCAGACACTCACGGGCACCAACCACCAAAAAAGCGATCAACATTTTACACACCAACTCCCTTCTAAAAGTGCATTCGTGGAAAGCTGCTTTGTGGCCTTCATTCTTCGCCTGTGAACCCTCCACCCCCTCTCACACACACTAATTCTACATTGATGTTAGTGGAAGCACCCGTGACCTCTCATTCCATGTCATGCTTCTCCAATAATGGACCCCCCCCCCCCCCCCCCCCCCCAACTAAATATGAACTAAAATACTAATTATCTTGAATTTATATCCTTGTCTTCATACACTGTAATTCACATCTATTTTTTTATTACAAGTGTGTGTACTTTGAAGCTCGCAACAAGAAACTCATGTATAAAAGCATCAAGAATTGATCGCAAATCAATCGCTACAACACAACTCCGGAACCACGTAGTACATTCCTTAATTTCTTCCCCTCCGAGAGAGACATCGTTGTCAAATCTCATAAGCATGCCCTCCCTGCAGGCCTGTTTTATAGCGCTGCTTGTTCTGCTGCTGAATGCCGGGGACGCGACGTGCCACACCAAAGGCATCAGGCCGAAGAGATCAGGCGCTTGGGGAAAGCAATTATCGGTGAACATGACGCAAGTGCAATACTCGGAGCAGCAGTTCATGAAGTGGGTTGATTTTGTTGGGAGCCTGAAGCACTCACTCTTCAGGACTGCCAAGAACAAGCTCTTCCCTTCTTACACTCTCACAGTCGACAGAAATCCAGCGTATGGGGACTTCACGTCCATTCAGGACGCAATTGACTCTCTTCCTATGGTCAATCTTGTGAGGGTTGTCATCAAGGTTCATGCAGGTGTTTACACGTGAGTACTAATTTGTGTCCACTTTCTCTCGGTGTGTGTGTGTTTTTTATGTGTTAAGTTGCAATCAATCCCTTGTTTTTTTTCAGGTTTAGATGTCCTATTACAATTGCCGTTCCATCTTCTATTCGGTTTCACATGTACATACCATGTCTAAAGATTACGTCATCAATTTTTTTAAAAAACCGACTTTATACGTGCATGTGCTGTGCAAGTATAAATGAAATAATAGAAGATGCAACAAGAATTGCAATAGAAAATACAATTGAGATGGTTGGAAGTCTGGAGTGTTCATTGCTCTCGTCCACATAAAATTCTTGTGTGTGTGTGTGTGTGGTGTCTTGGAATTACACATAGATATAGCACACACTCCACCTTTAGTGTAGGTATATTGGTAAGAGAGCCAGGCAAGAGACTGCTCATGTGAGTTTTGACTAATAACAAGTGACAAATGGTTGAGGAAAAATGTGCTTTCATTTGTCTTTTTGCATGTTTTTTTTTTTGTATTTTGATTGAAATGAAATGAATTTGCAGGGAGAAGGTAACAATACCTCAGTTGAAATCATTTATAGACATAGAGGGTCACAGGTATACGTTTTTGATGAGTAGTATTTGGATTAATTTGCTGGTTGGAACTTTACGAATTTGAAATGCAGAACACCACGCCGGTGCCGCCACCCGGAGCCGTCGGGAAGCAGGCAGTGGCGTTCCGGATATCAGCCGACACGGCGGCGTTCGTGGGCTGTAAGTTTTTGGGTGCGCAGGACACACTGTATGATCACTTGGGCAGGCATTACTACAAAGATTGCTACATTGAGGGCTCTGTGGACTTCATCTTTGGGAATGGCCTCTCCTTGTTTGAGGTACTAAGTTTATGAGTTAATTGCATTATTACTGGGTTCTGTTGCATTTAACCCCTAAAATACACAGTTATATATATATATATATATATATATATATGAGATACATATTCTTCCTAATTAGAAATTAATGTCTACAAATAAGAAATTGATATATGTAATTAATAATGTTACGATGATGATGATGATGATGAGGTGATTATATATGTATATGCAGAACTGTCAGGTGCACGCAATAGCACCAATAATAGGAGCAGTGACAGCACAGGGGAGGAGCAGCATATTGGACGACACAGGATTCTCGTTTGTGAACTGTAAGGTAACGGGGTCAGGAGCACTGTACCTGGGGAGGGCATGGGGTCCTTTCTCAAGGGTCGTTTTTGCCTACACTTACATGGACAACATCATCATCCCCAAGGGTTGGTATAACTGGGGCGACCCCTCCAGAGAAATGTAAGTACATACATACCCCCTCTTTTTTTAATGTTAGATTTTTTATAATGTTTTCCATGGGGTTAAATGCGAAGCCCCTCCTATGAAAAGAGATATACACACACACGTAACTATCTCTGTACACGCACACACTTTGAATTTTCAAAATCATTGGATTGACCGTTTGTGAAAATCTTAGGTGGCAAATATTAACTCCATCTAGATAATTTAACTCCTTAATGTGGAAGGCAATGAGCTTCTTCTCTAAAAGTTTAGGGGTCGTCTTGCTCATTTTTATTTTTTGTTCAGTAGGATTTTACCTATTAATAAAACACGATTACCCCAAGTACGTAGGTGGAAAGTGCAAATAGTGTATAATCTTATACTATTACCTACTCTAAGTAAAAATATTAAATTTTATATAAGTAGAAAAATTGTTTTAATAAATTGTACAACTATACTAAAAGAATTTACATATGTATAAATAAATTGTCTTAATAATTTTGCAAAAAAATGCATAATGAGTGGTATGTGATGGCTAAACTTTGGCAGTGGGCGTGGGGCGGTGCCGTCACCTATCTGTGCGCATTGCCCCCTATCCATTCACCACTTTTGCTTTACACCACCTCCCTTTTTCACCACACACACACGCACTACTTTTTTTTATATATACGCACTTATGTATAAATATATTTACTCTCAATTTTAAAATCCTCATTAACATTAATAATAATAATAATAATAATATAATAGAAAACGAGACGCCACATCGACGCCTCTAAAATTAAGTTTAGTTACACAAACACTTTGTATTTTTTATAAAATTAAAACTGCATTTCCTGAGAGGTACCGATATAATTTACTTGAGTGTACTGTAAGTTTTTATTCTTGATGGGGTGTCGAGATAAATTACAATTATAATTTAATATGTTGTATTTGTAATTTTACAAAAGACATATTTGTATTATTAGATTTAACCTCAAGAAGTGTCGATGTACTTTACCCAAAATTTATATAAGTTTCTCAATGCTAATAACATGAACATAACAACGAGGGCATTGCTTAAATTTTTTAGTGGCAGAGCCGTCATTATAAATGAATCACTAATCATAAATACTTGTATCAGGACATGATTTCTCCATCATTAATTATAAATTGCGGTCATATACTTCTCTTAAAAAAAAAAAAAAAAACTTGTCATCACTGTATATATAATTAATGTAATGTAAATATTATTACTAATTTTAATTTTCCCTTTATTTATAACTCATAAATATTTTATTTCTTCAAAATAAAAAAAATATATAGTGGCACAATCCAACGTCCACAGAATCTTGAGGTTGCATTTGTCAGTTAGTGTAGGAGTTGTAGCTTTTTGGCGTCTGATATATAACGACACTAACTAATCCATTTCCTTTGTCCCTCTTCAATCTACCTGTAATCCACACCTCACAACCTTTAATTTTTAAACTATACATTACCTACCAAAAACTCTTCTAAGCTCTAATTAAATTAATCAATCCCAATCAACTCTTTTTTTTTTTTAATCACTATACTTAAATAATGTGGCCATAACATTATAAATTTCTCCATATAAGTAAATCGCAATGTTAGGTACGTATATTAAGTATTTAATTTCTTGATAAATTTATAGATAAGATAGTTATTTAATATGGACTAAAGTTAGATCGGGTAATATCTCGAGTTTAGGAGAAAAGAGAAAAAAATATATTAAGTAGATTAATTTAGGAATATGGAGATGTGTTTAATATTTAGGAATATTTATTTTTTTTTTTTTTGTAATAAATAGTGATGAAATGATTATTTGGATGGGATGGCAGGACTGTGTTTTACGGGCAGTACAAGTGCACAGGACCAGGGGCAAGTTTTGCAGGGCGAGTATCGTGGTCGAGGGAACTTACTGATGAAGAGGCTAAACCTTTTATTTCCCTCACCTTTATTGATGGATCTGAGTGGATCAAAATATGACGATGATCTTCATCTTCACGATTCATTCATACACATACATAATATATATATATATGGGATGTAAAGTTTCGATTTTTTTGTCCATGATCTTTATAGACCCATATTTATTATATAAACTGATTCGTTTAAATCTACTGTTCATATTCAATTTATATAAATCAAATGTGAGATGTTTAGGAGACTAAATATGTAAATGAAGTAAGTTATATGATTAAAAGTACTAATGACTTGAAGTTACAGGACCAAAAATATAATTTTGCCTATTTTCAAAACACTGCAGTACTGCCGAGTGACAAATTGGTCTATTATGGAACTTGTGTTCTACTATTGTCTTTGGGTTGTGGCATCTTTAAAGTTTTATGTGCAGTCAGTAAACTCAAACTTTTCTTTCAACCTTGGACTGAACCAGCCACCGATGTTCCAAATCAATTGTTTAGTGCAGTTGTCAACGTCGTTTTAAGACCATAGTTCAAAGTATGGGGCGACACATATCCAGATTGATCGGTGCTGATCTGATAAAATCCGGTCTGTGTTGATCCAATAAAAACATCCCATATTTTATATATCATAGATG
Source organism: Sesamum angolense (assembly GCA_034509725.1). Classification (NCBI taxonomy): domain Eukaryota; kingdom Viridiplantae; phylum Streptophyta; class Magnoliopsida; order Lamiales; family Pedaliaceae; genus Sesamum; species Sesamum angolense. The sequence goes on along the minus strand of JACGWL010000011.1, from coordinate 5,333,823 downwards.
ATTTGGTATCGCCAATATTATTCACCGATACAGTATATTATTGTTTCTATCCAATATTATCGCTGAGAGTATCCGATATTATAGACTATATTACATATAAATATATATGTTATAAACATTTTCTTGGTCAAAATCTTGGAATGGAATCGTGATTCTCGTTTCTGAATTTGTTTTACTGTTGTTCCAGAACAACAAAGAGGATGAAAAAGTGTCAGAATCCAAGGCAAAATTCTTGGTTAAACGGTGGGCAAAAAGACCAACTGTTTGATTTTTGTTGATGCTGTTCTTTTAAGTTCTTTCTGGAGCTGCTCGGTTTCTGTAAAGAGAAAAAAAAGAGTGATGCTTTATTGTTTTTATAGTTTTATTAATTTTTTGAAAATTTTTTAAGCATTGTATCACACATTTATTTCTTATCCCCGATAATATTCGGATACACCAAGACCAATGCGGAACGATACCCGCCGATATTATCGCCGACGCCACAACTTTGAACCATGTTTAAGACGCTTACTGCTGGCTGCCGAATTAATCTCTTCTTTCTCGAACACGGTAGGATCGTGATCTCTGGTTGTAAACAAAGGAAATGTGATCCAAATCAGGATTGAGCTTTAGCTGACATGACTTTGATAGGGGTGTAATCTGAGTTATAGGATTTTCTGTTACAGATTCATGACAAGAGAAATGCAAAAACTTTGTCCTGTTTGTCCAACTTTCATCGATCTTCTAGAAACGCAATCATTTGTGTATAATGAACCAAATGTATATAACATTGCAGCTGACTTAATGCTGTTTATTTTCTCACTACTCAGCTGTCTGTAGTTGTCATTACATATACCCTTGGAGCATTGAACTAACAGCTCTAGTTTTACTTCTGTTTCTATACCACTGTCTATCATAACTTCATCAAGATCTTGTTGCCTACCAAAGCAGCTCTATAGTCGAACTCTGTCGTTAAATAGAAGTGAAAATGCTGTCATTGTTCTCTAACGTTCTGTCGGGCTTGGAGTTCTGGAGGAGAGGAGTAACGTCATATTCGTTTCTTTTGGTCTTCTCGGCAGTTTGCAGCCTTTGGCTACACCGGAGCAATATTTGCAAAACGTCCTTCATGGCTGGCCTGCTCGAGGGGAACGTGCTGGTACAGATCAATCCAAGTTTGAGCACAGTGTTTATTTCGTCCAAGTAGTGGGGCTCGTTTATATCCTCATCCAATGCATCAACTATTGGTTTGCCATCCTTAACATGACGCCACACCCACTCAGCCAGGGATGAGCTCTCATCTCCACTATGGGCTTCCCTTCCAGTTATCAATTCGAGAAGGATCACTCCAAAACTGTACACATCGATCTTCTCGTTCACTCTTCTTGTTTGAGCATACTCTGAAATTTATTTTGGTTCAGGATATGAGTTTACAGGGAGTAGAAGGATCTGCAGCAACAATCAATTTGAGAGAGTGAATTAGAAAGCTTACCAGGAGCCATGTATCCGAAGGAGCCAGCGACAACTGACATGGTATTAGGCTCTCCATTCTTGATCAGCATTCTTGCTAGTCCAAAATCTGCTATCTTTGCATTGAACTCTGAGTCCAGCAGGATATTGCTTGATTTTACATCGCGATGGATAATAGGCGACGAACAGTGATGGTGCATATAGCAGAGCCCATGGGCAGCTCCAATTGCTATCTGCAGCCTCTTAGGCCAGTCCAAGACTACATGATGAACTGAACTTGAGATGCTATGTGGTCTCTTTTTCCCATGAAGCCATCTGTCTAGACTACGATTTTCCATGTATTCGTAGACAAGTAACTTTGAGCTCTCGCTTGAAATGCAGCAGAGTAGTTTCACTATGTTGGAGTGCCGAATTCTGCCCAGAATCTCAACTTCTGCTAGAAATTCTTTCTCAAGTTTGTGATCCAACCTCACACTGTCCCAAATCCTCTTAACAGCCACATATTCGCCTGAGTGATTAACTGGAACGCGATAGACTTCTCCTGATCCTCCCTTTCCAATTAGGTTATTTGCTATCAGACCTGTCAAGATGTTTGCTTCTGTGAAATTTAGCCTCTGGAATGAAGTGAGCTTCCAGGTTGATTCTGATACGTGCTTTCGCTTTCTGTAACTTCTGCACACATATACAGTGTATAAGAAAGCCCCTAGGAAGGCGACTGCTGCTACACTTGAGACAGCAGCAATGAATTTAGATGAAAGCTTGTCTGACTTCCTTCTTTCAGCACGGCAAGGGTTGATGCCTAATGATCGGATATTGGAACAAAGTCCAGGATTGTTCAGAAAGCTTCTGTCGAAAGCTCCATTTTCAAGCTCACCTGGGACTCTGCCAGAGAGCCTATTGGAGGAAAGGTTGAGGGAACTTGGCCGCAAATGGCCAATCTCACTTGGAATTTGGCCTGAAAATTGGTTTTCTGACAAGTCCAAATACACAAGGTCTGGCAGGAGGCCGAGTGAGGCGGGAATTTCACCGGAGAGTTGATTTCTACTAAGATTCAAAGTAGTTAGAGATTTCCATGAGATTATAGTTGATGGAAGGGGGCCATAAAGTTGATTGCCATCTAGCAAAACAGTTGATAACAATGGAAGAGCAGTCAATTCTTGAGGTATGACGCCACTTATTGAGTTGTTACTTGCCCTGAACTCCATCAATCCCTCCCAAGAAGATATTCCAGCTGGAACTGGACCTGAAAACTGGTTGTTCATCAGCTCAAGCAACGACAATTGAGAGCCTACGTTACCCGGAAGCTCACCAGCAAATAAGTTGTTGCTTAGCATCAACGTTGTCAAATTTATTGATGTCCATAAACCATCAGGAATTTTACCAGAAAGCTGGTTGTCATGAACTCGCACAATTTGCAGACTGTTGCAATCACCAAGAGAATCAGGCAGTTCTCCTGTCAGCTTGTTTTCAAAGGCAATCACCCCTAGCAATACCTTATTAGCACACAGATATTTCGGCAGTCCACCGACGAATCGGTTTGTGGAAACTTGGAATCTTTTCAGCATCGAGTACCGCCCAAAATCTGGTGGCAATTCCCCTGACAGATTATTGCTAAAGAGCCCGATATCAACAAGCTGAGGCAATCTACCTATGCTAACCGGTACTTCACCAGACAGTTGATTGAAAAACAATGCCAAACCTGTCAGGCTTGTTAAGTTTCCGAAATCATCTGGGATTTTCCCATTCAAGCTATTGTTGGAAAGATCAAGAGCCTGCAACTTCAAGGATTCAACTCTCTGAGGAATGGGACCGGACAACCTGTTTTTGAAAAGAAACAATAAAGTCAAGTTCTTGAGAAGAAAAAGGCCGTCGGGAATATTGCCGCTCAAGCTGTTTACAGATAAATCCAGGGATTCCAGAGCCGACATATTCCCAATACCATACGGGATTTCCCCAATCAAGTTTGCTTCAGTCATCCATAGATTCCTCAGTTTCTTCAGCTTGGTGAAACTGGACGGAATAGCTTGAGGTGCAAATGCATTGTTGCTCAAAACTAGCTCTTCAAGATTCGACAAGTTCCCAATTTCAGGTGGGAAAGAACCGTTGAACAAGTTTGCCACCAGCTGAAGACTAACGAGGCTTGGCAGGCTCCCAATGGATGCCGGGATATCACCTGTGAAGTTGTTGGCTATCAAGTTCAAGTATTGCAGCCGAGGCGAGAGCCGGTTTATGTCATCAGGTATCGTGCCGACAAGATAGTTTTGAGAGAGGTCCAAGTACTCAAGCTTGGAGCAGTTATAGAGAACGGTAGGAAAAAATCCAGGGATGTAGTTCCATTGGAGATCAATGTAGCTAAGGTTCTTGAGGTCACATATAGACGGCGGGATCGTCTCTGTGATGCTTCCATTGATGATCGCAATTTTTGTGACTGAACCGTCTGTGCAGGAAATCTCCGGCCACTTGCAGTGGTCCGACGACGGCGTCCAGTGGCTGAGGGAGGAGGGATTGGACCAGTGCTTTTTAAGTGAAAGAAGAATGGACTGTTCTTGATCAGGTTCATTGCTTTGTGTGCTTCCATGGAAGGGTAGGCTGAGGAGAAGGAAGGTGAGGATATGGAGGTGGATACGGGGGGATGATGGGGTGTTTTTGGTCATATTGAGAAATGGGCATGTACTGAAAGTTTACAAGTTCTTCAGATTGTTGTGCCCATGGAGAACAAGTTGTTTGTTTCAGAAGGTATAAGGACGTTGTAATGTGAAAACGAGGTTCAGGACAGGTAGTTGATAGAGACTGTCAGCAGTTGACTTTGAAAACTTATTTTGAAATTTCTAAAGTACTTTAAATTGTCATTTTCAAAAAAAAAAAAAAAAAAATAGAATCGAATTTGGTCGAACTAAATCAATTACAAAACAATTGTGATACAATTATTATGTAATTGTTTACTTTTTTTAGACACCAATTACACAATAAGTATATTATATTTTCGATCAAGTCGAGTTCGAGTTAGAATTTCTCATTCCTTTATGTCAAGACAAACTAGCGCAAAAACTAGTGATCGAAGCACACTTAATTTTTTTAATTGATAACACTAATTAATTCTGATTGTATTACATATGATTAAAAAATTATAAATATAGACAGAAAAAATTTATTAATAATACTAATTAATACGAAAAATGGTCATTTATGAAAGAAATAAATATTGTTAAAGGTATTTTAGTGGATCTATCTATTGTCAACTATATTATTATTTCCGCCTAAATAAATAATATAGGTATATCAATTTTTTGAATTCAAATTTTATCCATTAGCGTTGTTAGATGGATTAATATTAAACTAATGTAAGTTAGTAAAACAAAAATAATAATTTTATTAGTTTGCATTCTATGCTACTTCCTTCCACGCCTCGTCTTTTTTTTCTTTTATTTTTTCCTCCTAATTTAAGAAGGATAAGTGTTGGTTCCCGATCTATTCTCTAAGCAATTCAAATTCATAACCAAAATTATAGATGTAAGATGCTCTTGTCAACATGCTATCTTGCCTTATCTCCTTCCAAGTGTGGTATTCTTCCTTCTATTTTCAATTCTTTTATGCACTATTTTTAATTTTTGGGGTTTATTTTTAATTTTAAATTCATCAATCTAAATGCAGTTGGGAGAATGACGGTATTCACAAGGAAGGAAGGTACCAATGGCATCAAACCTTAGAAAATAAAAAGAAAATGGGCCGCCTTGGTGGAATGGAGGGAGAGTATTGCGTCTAAGCAAAATGGAGCACGACTTTGAATATATGCTTATCTCCTTGCCTTTGAATTCAACTCAAAGACTTAGATAGCGCATTTACCCCAAAGTCATACGCGCGTTTCTTTATTTCTCATCACTCTTTCTAGGACAATCATTTATTATGTTTTATTATTAAGGGAGAATAATCTTTTAGTGTCTCGTAATTTTGTATGCTATTTTGCTTTTTCACTTTTATTTTTTTTAGCACTATTTTGGCAAATTTTTAATTTTTAATTTTTTTACTCTCTGAATTTTCATGTTCTTTTTATATTCTTAAACTCATCACTTGCTATGGTCCCCCCCTCTTGTTCTTTTTTTTTTTTTTTTATATATATATTTTGAATTTATATAATTGAAATATATTTTTGAAAATAATAATTGATCTTAATTTCTTTTGATTGATGGTATATGCATACTTATTTGAACGTGCCATGGACATTAATTTTAGTGAAGGCACGCACCTAGTACTTGCCAAGTCCAATATATATAGTAACTATGTGCGATGTTAAACTATATTATATAGTAGTTCGAAATACACACTGATGTGTGTGCAAATTTGTTGTTTCATTAAATTTATAACTTTTTATCAAATATAAAAAAGAGGAAAGAAAACTCAAATGTAAAGAAAAATATGGGTGAACAGGATTATGAATGAATAAGAAGCAGTTATACTTGAACATGTCAAGTGAAGAAATAAAATAAATAAATAAAAAGACCAAAAATGGGAGAGTGGAAAAATGGGGGAGTGGGGAGTTAGATGGAATTAAAAAATAAAATTAAATAAAAAAAAAGACCAAAAAATGGGAGAGACACCAAATATGTGATCTCCCTTAATATAAACTAGTCGTGGTGGCACGTCGTTCCTGCGTGCATATAATAAATAATTTTTTACATTTTAAAATATATTATAAATAAAAGTAAAATTATACGAATTAATACATGATACTAAAAAAGAAAACTAATTTATTAGTTAATGTATAATTTAGAAAATGGAATGAGTTAGTTATCTTGTTACTTGAAGGGCATTCTTGACTTTACAAAAAATTGGTGCGGCGGTGTCACTAACCGCCGTTTGTGAGTGTAAAACCCCTTTTCTTTTTATATTAGTATAGATGTATAGATGCTAGTAATAAAGTGTGCAATTAATTTAAAATTTAAAAATAATATAATTGTAACTATTTAAAAATATATATGTTAGTTAAATAAATAAAAAATAATAAAATAATAAAAATTGTGGAAAATTATTAAGAAATAATGGGGAAGAGACAAAGAGAATTGGAGGTTGAGAAAAAAATTATAAATAATTTAAAAAATAAAATAAAAAATTGATTGACAAAAAAAGGGAGAGACGTCAATTATTTGCTCTCCCTTAATATAAATGTATTATGTATAGATAAATATTATATATATATATATATTGAAGTAGGTAGGTAGTGTGGAGACAGAGGGATTATCTATTTCATATTCAACGTAACTTGTTGTTGGTAGTGTACACACTTCACATCAACAATAGGACAAAGATAATGGTGTGCATTTCGTTGTTGCCCAAAATTTATTTTTCAGTCCTCTAAGAATGCTGGATTTTTAACTACTCCGTCGCACGTGTTTTGGTGTTTGTACCAAATATAGAGATATTTGTAAACTTTGTCCCAGGACCTGGATTTCCATTAATTTCTGGATTTATTACATTTAGAATCCTCTTAAAAACTCGAAATTATATTTTTCTCTAAAATAAATTTGAAACATTTACATTCTCTTTGAAAATTCTTCACTTATATTTGACCTTATTTCGTTAGGATTTCAATGAAAGATACTGATCCCTTAACCAAAATATATATATATATATATATATATATATATATATTTCTCCCCTCATTTAACGTTTTCATGTACATTTTTCTACTTATAAAGGGATAAATATAATATATATAGAGTCAGGTTAATATCATTATATTTTCTTCATTATAAGTACAAAATTACTACATTGGAATATTAAATGAGGTGTAAAATAAAAAATTTATGTAACTTTTTGCGAACGTCAACATTTTTCGTCCAAACACTAATGCTATGGGTCAAGTCTATAGGTTGAATTTTAGGATAGGGACATGCAATACATGTGTAAGTTGTATTTGTTTAGGCCAAAGAATCCTTTATATTACTTTAACTGGTTGTTTTGAGCCATGGGCAAAGTGTATGCAAGCTTTAGTTTCAGTATGATCAAATGAATGAAAGAGAGTTATGTTATTACACATGTGAGTTGAGGCCCCATTGTCAATGATCCATGAATTTGTATTATAATTTTGCTACTAGAACTTGTTAAAAGCTTAGCTGCAAAATCATCATAATCATCCTGCATTTCTGAGTCAGTTCTCAAGTATGACTCTTTGGTTTGCTGGATTTCTGCCTCTGTGGTATTGAGGGTTCTGTTGGTGCTAGCTGACTCCTTCCTTTTCTCAACAAGTGTTTTATACTAGTCAGGATAATCGTGGATTTCAAAACATGCGTACTTCAAGTGGCCAATTTTGTCACATTTTTCACACACTATACTCTGTTTGTCTATACGCTCTTTCCTCCTGTACCAACATTATTCTTGAAGTCTAAGCCCCTAGCTTGTATGTCTGATAGCCTATGGGCACGAGCGATTCTACCTACCAGATCTCGGATAACCCATAGATACGGATTACGTAAAGAGCATTGTTGCTGGGCTATTTTCTGATAACCTACGCACGGGTTATCCTGACTTCATTCCTATGAACTTTCATGCATTTCTTTCTTCTTTCATTTCTATCAAAATTCTATTTTAATTAAATTATTTAAATAATCAACAACTATTATTATAAAAACTACTTATAAGTTTGCGTATTGCACATATAAATTTATAATTATTATTATATAAAAATGATATAATTAGTATCACAAATAAAAAACATATTATAGTATTAATAATAATAATAATAAATATAATATACATAGATAGATTTCTATTGTTAAAATATAATAATAATGAATAAACTAAAAGATCTTGTGTTGGTCCACACAACCACAAACGCTTTCATACTGCCTGATTTCTTGTGTAGTACCTACAGTCTTCTCCAAAGCTGGTGAATTTTACTTTTTCTTTATTAATAACAATAGATATATTGTTATGTTTTAAAGGAATACTCATTTAACTTCGAATTGTTCAACCATTATTCTAATATAATGCTTGAATATTTATCTTAACTAGCTGAATGCGTCACTATGTGTACAAAAAATTTTAAAAATATAAATAATTAAATATCATTTACTAAAAAAGTTTACTGTAGAAGAAAAAATGATAACATTACAATAATTATAATAAAAATAAATAATTTTAAAAGAGAATGCTTGGATAAGAGAAAAAAAAAAAAATTAAGCACAAATAAATAACTATCTAAAAAAATAGATAGTGGGTGAAAAAAGAAAGAAGAAAAAAAAAAATGACACCAAAAGAGTGCTCTTCTTTAACTGTCTGTAACTAATTACAAGAAGGGAGCAAAGGAAAAGAAATGTAATGGATTTTCAGCTGGGAAGAACAAATTAGAGATGTTCAACAGGTAACTTGATGAGCGGCGTAGCGTTCAAAGAGAAACAAGAAAAAGAAACAGTGATGGATTTTCAGCTCAGGCAGTTTTGCCAGTTCCCATAAGCATACTACATTTGCAGTGCTACAACAAGGGTAGATCATCAGCAATTGCTAGCTTTTGGCTCCATCGTCCATTGTACGCAAGACAGGACCACATAAATAAGTAAAACTGAAGTTCGTAGCAGGGAACGAACGTCTTTCTTTTTCTTTGATTTAGAGGAGCCAACATTACAACAAACAGTAGAAGGCAAGACAAAAGTGGAATAAGTCCAGTCGAACATAGGAAACGCCTACTTGACCAGATCACAGCCAGTTCCATTACTAGTTCTAGGAAGGAATTCTAAGTTCCGCTCAGTTGAATTCCTCTGATAACATTCAATGTCCTTTCTTCCAGTTCATGTGTATCAACAGCTTCAGGCAATCAGTTTCAAGAGCTTCACATCCATCTACCGAATAGTAGTTCCTTTTGAACTTGATTTCTTTCTGATGAATCCGATGCTATATTTGTATTATCCTCGTAATCTTGTCTATGCACTATACAAATATTATCTGTTTTGCTTGCTAATAAAGCAAACAAGCAAAATATGAAGAGATAAACTTATTTCGTTCATTAATTCCAACAGCAGGTGCACACAACAATCAACAGGGAAAACTCATACCCCACAACTACTATATAAAATTTGGATTGGAGGTTTAGCACTCTCAAGAAAGCATTTTGACCATGGAGAGCTGAATTAAAATGACGACAGAAGAGTGGGGACCGACAAAAAACACTTAATAAGCATTAATCTCAATAGACTGAGCATCCCATCACAATCCTTTGAGTATCTTTAGTTTCCAGGCATTAATACATCAGTAAATAGAACCAGAGAAGATTTGGCAATCTCCAAATTGCCCATGTGAACACCAGCCAAGAAAGGGACTCAGAAACAAGAAAATTATCAAGCTTCATATTTGAGTCTTTAATCAGATTGGCAGTAAACAGAATAGAACAGCAATGGATTCTCTAAACGTCGTTCTGAATAAAGCAAAGAACAAAATATCAACAATTTCAACATGACTTTAATAGATCAGGAATCCCGCTCTTCTGATCAAGAATCAATTGTATTTTCTCCATCCAAAATTTATGTAAATCTTCAAACACATTTATACACGAAAATTATGTCAATTCATTACCTTGAACATGTTATTCTACAAAAGCATCACTACTAGGCTTTGAACATGGTCAGTACCCGAAATTCGCGATCACAGGTTTTCCCTTCCATGCCACCAACACCCAAATCCAAGAACATGTCAATCTGAAACAAAGACACAAATTAAACAAAAATAAAGCAAAAACCTTCACTTAAACTCGAATGTTGGTGGGATCGGCGAGTCAAAGCTCTCAAGAATCTCCGTCTTCACTCCAGCACCACTCTTCTTCTCCTCTTCGTTCCCGCCGCCAAACAAGCCTCCAAACCAAGAAGGCGAAGACGCAGCTGGAGCGGGAGCCGCCTCCTGCGGGATCCCGTGGGCCCCAGCTGGAAGATCCTCAACAAAAATCGGCGCCTCCTGTGGAGCGCTCATAACTTTATTCAACATAATCCCTGCCCCCTCAATAAGAGCCAACAGAACGCCCCCGAAAAGCGCAGATCGGGAAGCGGCGCCCATCCCCTGCCGCATCTGGAGGAACCCACCTGTCGCAGCACCTGCGATGATAGAGTTCCATGGATCCTCTTTCTGCCTGACATAGACCATGGAGCAGTCAAAGGCGGAGAATAAACCGCCCCACACAGCAAAGCTGCCGCCGATTCGTGTGGCGTTCATACGCACGGCCTGAGAGCCGCCGACGAGGCGTGTACCCTTGGGCGAGTTGTAGACGCCCTTGAGGAAGTGGAAGGCGGAACCGCCAACGGCGCCCATCCCAAAGGCGCCGCCGATGTCATCAAGAATCCGGTCGGGGCATGGCTCGCGGGAGGTCTCTGGAGTTCCCATATTCCACTATTATTTGTCTTTTTCCCTCAAATTGTGACTGATTTTACGAGAAAAAGGAGAAGGGGTTTTAGGAGGGTTTTAGGTTGGCGGGCGGTGTGGCCGGTTTTGTTAGGGCGAACAACTTGGAAAAGGGGTTACCTCACCCTCATGTCTGTGTCACAATTACATAATTTATTAATATAGAATAAATAGTTACATTATTCGAATTCATATTTTATAATTAATTGTATAACTAAAATGACAATTAAATTTCAAAACTAACCTTATTTTGAAGATTAATGAAGAAATTAAAATTTTGTTAAATATGAATAATGTGTAGTTTAGATTAAAAAGAGTTGTTAAGGAAAGCGATCAACTTTATTAATTAAAATGAATTGATTATAATTATTTTTGTTGAATATAAATATCTATTAAAGTCAATGTCAATAATTTTATGCACCGATTAATAATATTAAATAAATAAAATTTAAACACACTTGTAATGCAATAGAACAACATCCTATGAATTCGAATTTATGACTTTTAAAATTAAAAATTGTCGTGGAAATAAAAGTTATAAATTGTACCTTCTTTTTTATCAATATGTGATTTTTTTCTTTTTTATGAATACTCCCTGGACAGGGGTTTTAATTGACCAGTAGCTATTAATTAATGATAAAATATCAAAAGTGCAAATGATTCAAAGTTCAAATTTAAATTAGGAATATTTATACTTTCTTACACGTTTGATCCCAAAAATATTAAAGTTTCTAGCATTTCAATTTTAATATTTCCTAGTACCCTCCCATGAAAGGACCCATTGTGAAATTGATCCTACTCAAATAAAGTTGGGTTAAATTACCTTTTTCGTTTCATAAGAAATAGATTTTTCTTTTTTACTCCTACGATTTAACTTATTTCTATTTTAGTTCTATTTTTTATTAAAAAATATTCAACTTAATCCAAAATCTCATTTTTCGTCAAATTTTAACGGAAGAATGGAGAATTCGTTAAAATATGAGATTAAAACGAAAATTCTGCAAATCATAGATTAAAAAGGAAAAATTCATTTTTTATGGGACGAAAAAGGTAATTTAACCAATAAAGTTGTTATCAAACTACATTATAATAAAAATGTTCACCAATTGTCCATAGATGTTATTATTAAAAACGGAACCAAAAGGTGCGTAGGCAAACAGTATCTGTCTAGAGTATATAGTTGCACCCTAGAAAATAATAGGGTGTATAGATTCACTGAAAACTAGACAGGGACCTACAAATGGACGATTCAGGTGAGTAGGAATATTTAATATCCATATATATGTAACTAACATAATGTCTTTCCTTCGAAGTTCTCTTTCATAATAATGGAAATTTTGAGAGAAATTAAGATTGTAGCTATAATAGAGACAATTATGACACAGACTTATCCGATTCGAGTGATAATTCTCTATGTAGACACATTCCTATATAGTACACTTTATCTAAAATCTCAAGACTCCAAATTATTAAGAGTGTTATTTACACAGCAGTAAATTGGTTTTTAGGTTATCTATTTTACAATATGGAGCTCTGTGAGTCAGAACTGTTGACGCGGCATTAATCATGAATTCTTATAACAATCCTCTGAGTGGTTATATGCTAAAGATATCTCTCACATATGTTAATATATTTCATTAGATACTAAGAACTCTCCTAGAATGATATGTTATAAATTTATGTATATCTTAAACAATATTTTTGTCGTAATACTTTTTAAATAAAATTAACACTTGGCCCCCCAATTAATTTTTAATAGCTTGCACACTGAAGCCAATACGACGTCGTACTGTGGTCTTGCTAACCCGCACGAACTTCCGTTTTTTCGGAACCTCGCTATGACTGACGAGTCCTCGACACATCGCCCAGAGACTCGGAGTTGTCGAGTGAGACAGCAAGACATACAATATCCAGAGTCTTCCCTATAGAGATGCCAGGTGATGTGAGAGCAGACGTCCATTGTCTCCTCATGTTACTCAGGCACACATATGAGTCAATTTCATATATAAAGTTATGGAACTTGACTCCAAGCTGCACACACGTGTACTCTAGTCTTCTATCTCGCTTCATTTGATTGTATGCACTATAAACGTGGTAGTGTCGAACGTCTATTCTTGAACGCTAGAGAAATGAGCTCAATGAAGTATATTACTATCTCTTAAACGTCGGCAGTTTACACTGTGTCTGCTTATCACTCTCGACGTTTCTGAAATAGTGGAGCGAACCCTGGTTAGCGAGCAATAGAGTCCGTCTGTCAGACTTTAGTATTTATCTTCTCGGGCCCGCAAAACATAAGGTCGAGGCAGCTTATCGCCCTCAGAAAGAGAAGACCCACATTGTCCACTCAATTTCCGCCTGTTCTATGGTCTTGTCATGTGTACCGCATTCGTTTCGGTGTCAGATAAATAAGTATCCCAGGGAGAGATTTTCAATTTTCGGGAAGCTAGAGATTGTATGAAAAAGTTTGTTTCTTGAATTATCACTATTAAGGTAGCTAGACAGGTTTTGATTCATCAGTAGCATAAGTAAATCAGAAGAAAGGTGTGGATGAAAGAAGCGGAAAAAGCAATCCTTTCCACACTGGTTTAGCTTGCTGTCTAGAGGGAAGGAGGCAGTCAACGACCACGAGTGGGGAGTTGAAAGATGTACCAGCAATGAAGGAAAGAAGAACGTAAGAGTAATGGGGTTAGGTCTTCGTGGCGAGGAATAAGTCCAAAGTATAAAGGTCATGAAAGTGTCACAGCTGCATACTACGTGTGGAACAACATTAGAAGAAACTCGTAATTTACGTGAGTACGCAGGGGGAGAGATATCAGGCATAATCAGAAACATGCGTATGAAGAGAGAGAAGAGGAGTGCGAGGAGGTTGAGGTTGTTAATGATCCGATGAGTGGAAATACATAGCAATAAGGAATGATACGAAGATAGCTTCATGGAGGGACAAACACGCACGAAGAGGATACGTGCGAGGTACAACGCTCGAAGATGGGATAAGCAGGAAAGTTGGGAGTGGCACAGTAACATAGTTGAGAGGAAAAATAAGTCTCTAAAAGGTCATCTCCCATAAGCTCAAGAGAGGAGTACGTTGATGGAATTGCATCTATGGCACTCTTTGAACATCGCGCATATTTGGCTTGCCACTCTTCAGTCAAGAGAACGGGAAGGATTCTTCGAGATAGTTGTTCTTCGACAGGTATGGATTTGACATGTAGAACTAATAACGAAAAGAGGACAAGAGGAGGTTGTCGAGAGGATATTAGAAGATGTGGCAGAGGAATAAGATTTGGGTTTAAGGTTACAACAACTAGTTGAGTCACACAGCAAATATGTGATCAAGGAACATATTCCAGATGCTGCAATGAGTGAATAAGAAGCCTCAACAAGGTGTCATAGAGTTGCTGGATTGCTCTGCTCCAGCCTCTGAGAATTTAGGTTGGTTATACATCAAGGAGTTTGAGGAATCCTGTGTTTCTGTATGAGGGATGAAAAGGGGCCTCTTTGATGTTCGAGGACGAGTTCGTGATGAGGTTTTACTTCACTATTCCGCTCGAAAACTTGGAGGGCAATAATTCGTTTGCTTACTCTCTTTGGACCGTCTTCGAGTTAGGCGTTATAGTGCTAAGAATATTCATCAAGTTGAGTGGAGTTTGTGTGAGCAAAGCCAGTGCAGGCTCACTCCTGATACTAATGTGTATGCGTATATGACATCTGTTAGCAAATATATGGCTGAGTTGTATCATTCTGGTCATCGAATTCAGCTGTTAGAAAGTTGGTTGACGAGGGTTCATTATTTTTGGTTCTCTCACTAGTTTCATACTAGAGGTACTTCCGTTACGATGAAGATTGTGAACATGGTGGCTTACCAATCAAATCTGGTTCGGGTCATGTGCAAGGCACTGTTGAGACCATTGGTGGAAGAGTAGCCTGCGCAATTGTAGTTGTAACTGTAGATATTCATTCCTGGAAATTTCCCAGTCTAACCTTGTATTTGATTTATGTGGGCTAACACGAGAGTTAGAATGCCTGAAGATGTTGACGACCAGTATTGTAGAATCCAGGTCAAGAGTTGTGTAGTCTCTCTTTGCAGTAGAAGAGAGCAGCGTTCGACGGGGAGGATGTGATCTGACTGCGCGTGTTTGGTCGCTCCGCGACTTAATCTCTACCTCATTGATTGGATGATGGTAAGAGTGATCTATTACATGTGCAAATCCTCTGGCAGCTTAGGATATGTGATAATTAAGTATCAAGTATCTAGGCGTCAATTGAATGAACAATTTCACTGGTATACAGGCTACAATAGTAAATTGTGTTGTATGTTTATTACTTTTCCATTCACATAACATAATTACTGCTGAGTATTCTGTGTCTAATATGGCCAATATAATATTATAGTTGTTTTATTTGTCTCTGTATCCAGCAGAGTTTTCTGTGGGAATTCATTTTCCACCGTAAACGCTCAGTCACAGCTGGCCTCAAACTCAAACAGGCCATATAAAAGTCAAAAGAGTTAATTCGGTTGTTTTTACTCGAATTGTAGTGTTCAGCTCTATGTGGGTTACCATCTAAAGGAGTGTATCCGTTTAGTGTAATATTTTTTGCTGTCAAGTGCCTTATTCACATGGTATAGATAACAGAAATATTTGACTTATGTGCTTGGTTCTCTTATGTTGCATCAGATCAAAGTTTTTTAGGATTTAAAAAGATGGGAATTTGAGCTCTTTTATCTCTGATCTCGGTTCGCGAACTTACTTTATATTCCTATATATGAAGAATACACATTATCACATTGGAGATATAGCGCCTCTCTACTATATATTTATATAGATGCAACGAAGCTTAGTTTTTCCATTATATCCCTCTGAACAGCAGAATTCACTAGTCGACAGATGATGGAATATTATGATGTCATTACACTTGATTTGAGTCAGTCATCTAAATTATATGAAATAATCTAGGAGTTAAAATATATCAGTCTTCAAATTTCTACGTGCATGTGATGAGTTCTGAATTTGGTTTAATTTCTGTCTGTGAAATATTTGGCTGCATAACATTAAGAATGTTCAATGTTAACTAAAATGGTGCACTTTGGGGTCATACTTATTTCTTTTCTCTTCTTGTTATTTCCTAAGCTACCATGAATTTTATGTGTATACTTGTTGGCTATTTGGATGTATAGAATATCACTTTCTTATTGTCTCTACCACACCAACAGACTACTCCATGCGGCCTTTTTGCAGAAAGGTGTGTATATGTGTGACGAATGCCTCTAAATAGGGCGATCGCTCAATTCTACTAGTTTTCCCTTTACAATGTCTCTAGATATTAGCAGTGTACCCTATATATTGCGCAAGAGATGCTACAGGACTGTAATTTGTAGGATAGATTTATAACCGACATCTCAGATTCATGAAGAGGGAGTTCATATGAATTTGAGTATTTTGATCAATACCTCTCTAAGGTGGCAATGTCGATTTCGTGCTCACAGTACTTTATTGCATTTCGCAATTGTAAGATATTTATTAGATGAATTATTGCCATTATATCTTTGTGCGAAATCTGGAGACCAATAGTCAAATTGGTATTATATACCAACCCAAAAAAAAGATCGTAGTACAGTAATTGGAAATGTAGATTTGGGTTTTGCTTTTGCTGTCCTAAAAACAATACAAAAAACATAGATACAAAGTCTTTTGAAGAAAAGCAATACTCAAAACATCGTCATTATTCATTTGAGAGGTACCACCATTTCTCAAATACTTCAAACGCTCATTTTTTTTAAACACGAGTTTACAGAAGAAGAGACGACATTCTAGATAATGCTAGTTTTTCGAAGAAAGGCCTGCACATACAATTTCACTTGTTTCATATATAAGAATAAGCATGTGAGAGTTATTTCCGGGTTTGTGCTCTTGTCTCTTTGTTTCAATAATCCGCAGAGTTCACAAAGAAGTGGCTTCTCTCTCACAAGGTGAAGATAGCATTGTTTCGATTCTTTGATTGAGTCTAGTATGAGGTAAGAGCAGCGCAGATGGATTGGTATTACATAGAAGAGATCATGTACTGTAACAGATGCTATAGGTGAGCGAGAAGAAGAGGAGAGGCGAGAGTGATTGTGTTGTGGTCCAGAGCTTGAACAAAAGATTGCAGTTTGACGCCAATTAAGTTTAAATATTTTTTATACTATGTGATTTAGGTAAGGTAGCAGGCTTAGAGCAGTAACATAATTGATATTTATGAAGAGACGAGCCATGCAAGATAAGAACATGAAAATATTAATCAACTTGGTAAATGCAACTACAACAATTCTGAATTTGGATAAAAGGTTTTCCTTAAAAATAGAGAAAGAATTCATTTTGGCTAGCAGACTCAGATAGGCAAGTAAAACACAAAATCCACTGCTGTAACTTTACATGCACAACAAACAGAATTCAAATGAGATTAACAAAAATTCTGCTGATTTGAGGACGGCAGTGCGGAGTCCAGCCACACAACACATGTTTCAAATTTTGTTTCAGAAGAATATTTACTTCATCTACTTTTCTATATCTAATTTCGTAGAATTCGAGATTACATTAAGGCAAATGGATAGACAATATACTATCCCGAACATAATAGGAGACCATATACTTGATATGTATCTACAATCATTATGTAGTACTATGAAGGCCATGGATATGTCTATAGCTATGCATACTGCTTATCAAGGGTAAGTATAGAAGGGAAGCAAAGAATCTTCCTTATTCTGAGAGTTCAGACGTACATGTTTATGATCAATATCACATACTTAGTAAATACACACAATATATGGACATTCGTTAGGCTATTGGTGAGATATTGTCATGAGTAAAACAGCTCTACTCATATTTTAGGGAACATAGAAAGGAATTAACCACTCCATGATCAATACTCCAAAATAGAAAGGCTAGAAATCCCTTATGCTCACGTAATGAGTGTTGAGTCTTTTGTCAATTCCACCAGTATGTATAGAACTCGAAACAATAAATAGCCATCTCAAAATGTTATACGCAGATAATTAGATAAATTTCTTCCCAGTTGTCGACGTATCAAAAGGCCATGACAAACACCACCAAGAAATATGCACTCGTTCATTATATCTATGGGCAAATGAAGCTTATCAACTCTTGTGCCGAATAATAATGATATCTCAGTGAGGATAATGATTTTCAGAATTGACTTGACTCTAGCGGCAGCTCTCATCTATTTGGGGATATGTTCCAATCTAAATTCCCATTGTTGAAGAAGTGAATTCTTATCGTGAGAGGGCATTGTGGTGGCCGTCTTAAGAATTGAGTAAAGTGATAGATAGGAATATGCTCCAGTTTATGATTCAAGAATCTAGGTACAAGATTGATAAGGCTAACGTTTGAAATATGAGTTGAGGAGCATTTGATAAGTTCAGGTCACTATTTGAATTTTTGACGTCTATGCATAGTTAGGTGCAGAGACTACAGTAATACATATCTCAATATCTGTCAATTCACGAAAAAACTGAGTGGCTTCATCTACAAAAAGAGTGTGAAAACAGGGAGCGGTGAAAGAGAAGCAAAAGAGAAGAAGAAAACACCGTACCCAGAAATAACAGTAAGCCTTTCTCAGATATGGTAGATCTAATATGCGAACCTGGCATGTGTTAGATGGCATCACCACCGAGGGTAAGTTCTTCTACAATAAAGATGAATAACATCAGTAATTAATGTAACAACCTGAAGCTCAGCAAAAGTCAAGCAATCGCACAAGAAAGGTTAAATAGCAGTAGGTGATTGCCAAGTAGGACATGGGGTGAGAAAGGGCGGATTTTAAGCATCACTCTGTTCTTGTTTGTTATTGTATGATAAAAACTATATTTAGATTGGGAGCTATTACATCCAGAATGAGGGTCAGATTGGAGGCTTAAGAAAAGCGTTGTCTTTTATGAATGAATGCCAAAGTTCAGGTCTCTTCTTGTTGATTGTGGCATGATGAAACTGTGCAGCCTTCTCGGTGTATGCTTTCGATACCTATAGAAATACACGAAATGTGAGGGAAAATGATAAAGTCAGAATAGACAAATGAGGCAAAAAGTCAGCATGTGGAAATATGTCTCTTGAAACTCACCTATGTGAAGAAGTCTTCGGGACTAAACTGAGTACTTCAGTAAATTCAGCATTGTGCCATATTTTGACAGAAAGAAAAACGACGAAAGAATACCTATGAAGTAAGAGTATGAGAGCGACAGTAGATCTGTGGAGATATGTTGTCCTCTCTAGAGCCGAGGAGAGATATGTGTCTGTAAAATTGTTTTCATTTGGAGAAGTTCAATATTAATTCTGATTATGGGGAGGGAATAGTGGTTTGTAGTTTGAAAACCATCAAAAAGAAGAGAGAAATACTTTTGGAAAAATTTAAGTTTGGGTTTGTGGTTTGGATTTTTATATAATGTATGTGACTATTATGATGCTGAAAATGAGAAGCTCATTCCTGCTCTTGAGTACACATCCATATATTACTTTTTTTTGTTTTCCTCCTAAACGTTGAGTCAAAGAGCCCCTAGAAATAGACTTGGAATCCTGTAAGATTTGAATCTGTGTTGACATTGGTCTAGTAATACTTGGTCATGGATTTGGATGGCTTGTGGTTGATTAGTGAGAGCTCTTCTCTATATTCGAAGTTAGCGGATTATATTCTAGATTTCGATATATATATCCAGTTAGTATTGTGGAACATATGATGTTGTATACATATATTTTATGCTCGAAAATCACGAGTCCATTATTGCAGATTACAGGTTCGCCCTATTACTTCATCATTGCTATACGTGCCCTATGTATATTTGAGATAATAGCTTTTTCAGAGTAGAACTGGTGAATTTATCATATAACTAGAATTAAATGGGAAATTAGTGAATATGAGAAAATCGATATGTAGAAATCATAATACTTTAATCAATCATATGGAGAGAGAAACATATATTTCTTTTTTGTCTTTTAACTTATAAGTAGCAACTTAAATGTGTCTGCAAATTCAACCAAACAATGCATTCTTTTTCTTTTTTCGGCATAAACTAGCAACATAAACATGTGCACGAAGATCCAAACAAAAAGAACAAGTAATCCTAAATTTCATATTAGTGTTAAAAGGAGAATGCATATTTGGATCGAGTATGGAAACTTTTAAAGTACCTTAGGACTAACATTTGACTGCGCAATTTTCCATGATCTGCATTCCACCAAATTCAATCAATACATCCGAATAGTAAAAGACCAGACACAACTGCTGCACTTGTAACAATCTTCATTGATCAGTGTACGAATGACATAGAAACTAACCAGATTTACGCAGGCGGGGAATTACAAAAAGAATGCCCAATAAAAACCCCAAAAGCGATGTCACAACCATTAGATCCATATCCCAGCTTCCAGCTTATCTGCTCCCAAATTGGAATGAAAACAAAAGAAAAGTGAGAAAGGAAAAGCTAAAGCCCAATTCAAAAAACCCACAATCCATACTGCAAAAAAATGCATTCAATAGTTGCAAAGAAGAAGACGCATATTACACAGAGAAGTAGAAACCAGATGAACCATCTCGTTTTAGAGGTGCACAGGCATTGAGTGAAGTGGGTTCGTGAGTGAGGGAGAGAGAAATAGAAAAGAGAGGAAGAGAATGAAATTGCTGTGACCTGAGGTGAAAAAACAAAAGGTAATCTAAGCACACTGGTTGTGCTTGATGTTACGGCGGCGCTGGTGAGATTTCGCCTGGAGAGCAACGCAGAAGCTGGCCAGAGTTATTAGTTTCATGTGGATGGGAGGAACGATGCCCGACATCCCCGTTTTAAGTACGTCAGAGTTCGGTTCCCATCAGTGTATCAGTAAGTTTTGGTAATTGTTATTTTGCACCCTTGAATTATAGTCAATTAGCAAATTGCACCATAAAAATGATGAAAATGGCAAATTGCACCCTTTAATTATGGACATCTCCACTTTACCGCCTTAAAATTGCACACTGGAGAAGCGATTCCTCTTGAATTTCAGGAGAAGAATTGTCTCTTTGGGAGCAAATATATATTGGCTCCGTTCAGTTCACGTAACGTGATAAAATTACTTATTATGCATAATTATATGTTTGATTTGTATTATTAAAATTTTATATTTATATCAGGTTCAGTCTTACAATTTTAATTTATGAGATAATATATTTAACCTACGAGGTGGGATTAATTATACAATTAATTAATCTAAATTAAAATTATTTTTTTCTTTATATCGTTTCAATTGATATTGACATATTTTTCGTGATTCATATCATTATTGAGGTAGTCAATCAGTTTTTACTTTTTCACGAAAAACACTTTTTTCACTTTGACTTTTTCCTTGATGAAATACATATATGTATACTTAAAACAATGTATTTTAAATTAGAATAAATCAATAAATAATAAAATATAAAAAAGATATTAATGCTTTTTTTGGAACTTTTGTAAAAGACCCAAGCTTTGATTAGTTATTAAATTTAAAAAGATCAAATTTTGCCATATTTTTACATTTAAAAAAAAAAAAAAGCATTGTCGTTCTTTTTCTATTTTGAACTAATGCTTCAGATGGATGTTAAAGAAAACCTAAAAAATAATACCCTTAATAATTTTTTTAAATTTAATCATATTTTAATCCCTTCAACCAGATACTTTATTATATTATTAAAAAAATATCACACACAATGAATTTCTAACATTTTTTGGCATCTTCGTCCCTTGATTACTTTTCCCAATAGACTATGCATGTTAACATTTCAATTATAAAAACTATACGCTAATAACAATGTCAGAAATCATGACAATTACTAACAAATGAAAACTATCAAAAAATAGAAATAATTGCAACTACACCCTCTAATTTATAATTTATTTACACAAATTATTTTTCATTTTTGATAAAATTACACATATACCCACAGAAAACGTCAACATTATTACACAAACCATCCCTAATCTTTTAAAAAAAAAATTTTATACACACCCCCCAAATACATTGACAATATTGCACAAACTACCCCTGCATGGTTCCTATAATTACGCTAAAGACAAGACAAGTTTGTATAAAATAGAACATAATCAAAGTGTAAAAATAATCATGTGGAAGAACTAATCCAACTAAAACATTGGACATCATGATATCTTAAACTAAATTTTAATCCTGTAGTACTAAATTATACATACATCTCGAACATTTCAAAATCCAACGAGAAGCTGTATAAGCAAAATTTACATATTTAGTTAGGGAGGGTGACGACTTAGTCTCTTTCTACTTAACAAAAGAGGTATCTAATGACATTTCAATCATATCAAACCTGTTTGGCATTTGTGAACTTAACTTACTAAGATATCAAGAAATAGAAGCAATACATCCTGCACTAAGACAAGCAAAAACTTGTTTCAAGTTCCCTCTTGATGGGCGGGCATTGACAGCATACTTGCATATGAAAACTAATCGTTTTCGCAGCTCTGACTTAGTGACGTGTATCCTTGAAAGATTTTCCATCATTGAAATGCCCTGTTAAAAGATTTCAAGATTAGAGAATAATAGAAATTACCAAAAAAGAAGAAATTTTATTCAATATAAATAAGAAAGCTCGGCCACAGTTAGCTGCTACAACGCTTTATAATATAATTCAAGCCTACAACTGTAGCAGGGTTCTGACTAAACAGAATTAGTGGCGGCGTCTTTATTAGGCTCATTAGCACATCATACTATTAAAAGTTCAACTTAAAAAAATTAAAAACTCATAAAAAGTAGAAACTGAGCACATATGAAAACTTTAACTAAGACTTTAGTTTTCACCTTTTTCATCATAAAATGATGTCAAGATTGCCAAACAAATACATATGCTTATATCTTCTCCTGCAAACAGGGCAAACGAAAGAGGATCAGAGACCATTCAATATAAGATGAAAGGCTGATTCTCATAGACAAAAAACAAACAAGTCAATCTGAAAGCCCCAAGCAAATGCACAAAGGATAAGTTAATTCTAAACTATAAGGTCATTTGTTAGGTCATAGAGATATGATGTATACAACACCACCCCTTAGGCCCTAAACATATCCAATGCATCTTCCGAATCTAAAGTTTTTTCAGATGGATTTGTGTGGTTGGTGGGCCTTGGTGGAGAAAGACAATAACACGAGCTCTTTAAAGGGCTGAGGTTGGCCCAGTGTGGATATCAGAGCTGAGCTGGGTGTGGGTGGCAAGGGACTGCATAGGCAGGTGGTCTAGAAGGGTTAAGGGAAAGAAGAGTAAAAGACAAAAATATAGTGAAAAGGGGAAGCAATGCATAGAAAGATGAAGAAAAATTGTCCAAGCCTTTGAGGAAATTCATGAAATTCAATTATGCAGGTGTTTAGGCATAATTCTTTTTTTTGAGTGAGCTATGAGAGGGTTATATAGTTCAGGCCAAACGTATTTTATCCTATTTTTATTTAACAAAAGAACAGCAACATCATGCATTTTCAAAGCACATCCCTGCAACATGTGACTAAAGATAAAAATAATACAAATTTACAAGTGGAGACTGTATAACAATCAACCAGAAAGCACAGGACACAATATCAAAACACAACGCTTAAAAGATTAATATACTAGGAAAACTGATCTTTTTGTAGTCTGTTTGACCTACTTATACTTTGATGCTTTGTTATAGGGGTCTGCCAATTTAGGTACATCATCCATAAAATATTGGCTATTACAATCCAATTTTGTTGAAAAATTCAAAATCTGCCTCAAAAAATGTACATGACAAAGATTTGTTCTATTTTGATGTGAGATTCGACTTCATGTGCACTCATTTGCATGCAAGATACCCATTGGAGAAAGAAGAGCATATTTTGCTCACATGACATGCGAAGTGGACATTTTTTGGCGGAAGAATTCCTAAGAGAACATATAACTAACATCCAGTTCATCTTTCCTTCATCTATTTAATCATTTATTAAATAGTCAGAAAATTTAAGCGTAACCATGCAAAATGCTAGATAAAAGACAACTCAAATCCATTTCATTCTTTCTTTCTCTTTTTAATTGATCAAAGATTGAAAAGAAAAGACATAAATTAAATCAACTCTTTATTCCTATCTCTTTTCTTTTTCGTTTTTCTCTTCCTCTTTTCATCTATTTCATTTAGTCTCGTCTTCGCTTCTTCCTAGATTTTTTGTTCCTCTTTCTGGGAAAAAAGTAGGAAAGAAACAAAGAGGAACAGAACAAAATTAACAAGGAAAAAGGAGAAAACTATAAAAGGGTAAAAAAAAAAAAGTTTTTCCCTTAAAAATGGCCAATTGGCATGCCAATTGAAGAAATTTGGTCATTTTTCCTGCCAAAACAGAAAACCCCCAAATCTTAATCATGTCTTGGGCAAATTTCAAATTTCTAATAGATCTGAAAACTTCAAAAAGAATTGCATTGAGATTGTCCATTTTTAAGAGATGATGGACCTAAATTGCCAGACTCCTACAAAGAAGACCAAAAGTTACAAGTCAATGTACAAGACCATAAATGCAATTTTCTCCTACTAATGTCATGCTTACCGCTGCTGCAGCAAATTAGAAGTCTGCTCCCCTTTCTCAAATGTGCCTTGGCAAAGTTCAGAGCAGAAGGGAGATTCCTTAACAAAGAAAATCGGTCGAATTTGGAATCCTGTTTACAAGTAGAGAGAAACCAAGGAGGGGCAAAAGCAAAAAAGCAATTACAAATCCATTGTTTTAAACAAATAAGTGTATAGAATTAACATCATTCATTCCTCTCACATACCACAATTGGCAAGTGCAAATACATTTCAGGGTTTTGTGTGGAGGCAGGAAATGACTCCATATCACAATTTAAAATGCAGTAGTCCAGAGGAACTTCCACTGCTGCAAAAGAGAAAAATATACTAAAAATTCAGATGAAGCAAAACCAAAAAGAAAACTGATACTGAAACAAATTTATCACACTTTAAGGTTTGGCTGACATTGGATTTTAGTTATTCGGCACCTATGCAGTAAATGCAACTTGCCATGATGTTCCTTATCAATCTTAAAGAACATAATTGCAGTTTTTATTTTGCCTCCCAACCAATTACATATGATAGACCCAAATAGTAAAAAGAGTTGCTAACAGTGGTCTCTCACTTCCAGTATGAAAAGCAACTAAAAGTGCGAGAAAACTTCAAAGTAATTTGCCAACTGTGACAAAGATAAGAACATACCATGCTGAGTTTTGCCGACAGCAATACTAGTCGAACCCAAAACAGATATGCCATGGTCATCACTTAACTTCTCATCCTCAGCTCCAGTTCCATTATCCAAGTCCAGTGGATCTCCTACAGGAAACCTTCTTGTGCTCCCCAGACATTTTGAAGGCCTGACAGACAGCTGTGGAGCATATTCACCCCTTTGTGCACGACCAACTCGATCTTTTTCAACAATATTTGCAATCTTTTGATTACACAAGTCAGGACCCGAGCTTATGATATCATATGCATGTTTCCAGAAAAGATCAGGTGATAAACCTCTGGACCAACTTTCCTCATCATCTCCAGCTCCAGCAATGTAATTCCAACTAAACTCGGAGGTAGTTCGGTGCTGAAAACTGCC
Source organism: Sesamum angolense (assembly GCA_034509725.1). Taxonomy (NCBI): domain Eukaryota; kingdom Viridiplantae; phylum Streptophyta; class Magnoliopsida; order Lamiales; family Pedaliaceae; genus Sesamum; species Sesamum angolense. The sequence continues at coordinate 5,308,384 of JACGWL010000011.1, read as the reverse complement.
ACTTGCGGATGATGCAGAGATAAGTATTATTGCAGTAAAATCCCAAGAATCACACTTGGTACTTCATTCAACCAGATAACAGTTTTTGGTGAAATCCATAAAGGTCTTAGAGGTTTTCTCAAAGATAATGCTATAGAGGCAATATCAGCTCCACTGGCCTCCAATTCTTTAGTCCAACCTTCCAAACGGTTTTCAATCATTGCTTTCTCAGTTTCTGAAACCCAGAGGGGAAGATGCAAGGAACAATCCCAACCAGAAGAGTCTTGTCCAGCAGTGTTGAGCTCATTTGAAGTGGCTGGCTCCTGTTGAAGAGCATGGAAGTGAATACTCATGCATGTAGATTTATGAAGATTAAAACCCTAAATAAGATATTCAAAATGACAACACGGTGTTGCATACAAAACTAAATATTGGATCATGCAGTATATTGATTAGAAAGAAATGGTGACGCCTCATCCCCATGCAACATATCTAATAATGGCATAATCGGCTTGAGGATAAATCGACACTAGGAGTTCCAGTGAGCCAGCTGCCTTGAAGCTTGCTAGTTTTTCTCAATATATTCAAGGTTCAGCTTAAGTTCATACCAAATTAGATTTGGGTCCAAGATTCAAGCTAAGATCTCAACTGAAGGCAGGCATATGGAAGGGTAGGCTCAGGTCAAATAAAGTTCAGGCCCATAATAACTTAAGAGAAACGAACACTAGTTACCTTAAAAATCTATTCAGAAGGAATCCTAGGTGTATAGGGATTCCCTAGGAAGATTAATATTAAGGATCTATTGTTCCCTTTCTTCTACTTATTATTGACCATGATCACAAGATATTTGTTAATTGCAACAATCCGAAGATATTTTTTAATCGCAACAAAGTCTCAAACATGACGTGTTCTTTTCCTATCGTCTGTCTAGGAGTTAGGTCAAGTTAGCAATTAGTTTCCTACAAATTGAATGAGGATAGTATAGGAGCATGAGCATGTATGAAGTTCAAAACAAAGCTCACACTTTATGGAGGAGAAAAGTTTGCATGCTGTCAGGACTTGAGAACATAGCTTATAATAATTGAAGCCATATCTCAGCAAGCTACGGTTTGTAAGCCAGCTTCATTGACACGTCTAACCACCTAAAGTGCAGGTGATATAAGAGGCATTGAGAAACTGTGCATGTGCTTAACTAGCAAAATAATTTACTAAATCCATGCTTTGGTTAATCCACGATAAACCTAAAAGAACAAGAAATATTATTTACTGAAAGGATAAAGCAAAGTGGATAAAATTTCCAACTATATAATATAAAAGACAAGGTCTTTTCATTCACTAATTTCCACTCAAAGAGTTCATAAGGACATTCAACATTATAAGGTCAACATTAAACTGAAAGCAACCAAATCCTAGGAAAGGAAAGTACTCCACTTACATTCACTGGAGCTTCGTTACTCTCACGTCTTGTCCTAAAATTGAAAATCGCTCGATTTAAAACACAGGTCCAAATTGGTATAGTCTTGGACATGCTGTCAGGGAACCTCTTCCCTTTTCTGTTGAATCAACGATCATACATCCTCCCCTCTGTCCTACCCATAAAAAAGCACATAAACGTCATTATGTGCTTCATGTTATCACAACTAACTCAAGGACTAGCCACAAGTACAGAAGAATACACGATTTCATTCTTGGCATGGTTCACCTATACTTGTTCTATGATGCTACTGTTTGCATGTTTTGTATGTATGTATCTATGTACATATGCAAGCATTTGTGCATTCTATTGTTATGGGATTTCAAATGAATTTTTTTCAATGAGAAAAATATTACATTAAATGATAAGAAATGTTAGTTTGTGTATCAGAATTCCAAAAACTAAACCAAACCATTTGAGAATATAGCAAATGAATCAGAAGTGGAGAAATGAACCATTTATCTCTTTTTGGATGCTGTCTTCTACCAAATTGGGTTGTTGTTCTTTCTCAATTGATGAAACAATGTTACCTAATCTAATTGGATTTTGATTGATAAATCTAACTCCCTATCACCAAAAGATTTTGAACAATACAGAATTTGGAGGAAGGAAACAAGAGTGAGTTCCACTGAGAGAATATTTATCAAACGATAATGATTTAGAGATGGTCCACGGCCAGGACAGAGGACAGATGACAACAGAAGAATATGTGCAATGTGGCGAAAATGATAATAGAAGAGGAGACAGGTTGGTGGACTAGACGGAAAGGCCCAGGGTGGGATATTTTTTCTTCATTCTTTTCTTCTTTTTTCTGTCGTAGTTTTTGCTATTACACACAAATATAATAAGATTCTTTCGATATTGATATTTGATATAGCCTTGTCTGTAATAAATAAACTACTTGTGTTCACTTAATGTTGAAACTTATATTACCTAATCAGGCAAGCATGGCAACATTGAAACAATAGTAAATCTGATAGGTGGACTCCTAAATAATGTTGATTGAATAGCTGGCCAAGTCAGGACGGGCAACAGTTGAAGAATCTTTATGAGTTGGAGGGGGTTATCTTCTGAGACTCCCAGGACACAAAGTCACAAAAACCTAAACTGTTTAATTTGTACTGGATTCAATTGTGATTAGAACAAACGTGCTGGCAAACTCCCCAAACTCCCTAAGTATTCTTCATGTAGGAGGTGGCAGTATAGATGGAGATAGGTCAGCTAGGTGGCGAAACAAGGCGGCTATGTTTGGTTTTGTTTTTAGGCTGTCCAAAACAGCACAACTTCTTTTTATCTTTGAAAAATGCATACTCGAGCGTGTAAGAAAGATTTGAAAGACATCCCTGCTTCTGTCTCCAAATTTCATTTTTTTTTAAATTATTATATAAGAAACATGACTCAATTTCTTTTTCTCTATTAACATAAATGGAAGAGGCATGGTTTGGTTCCATGCTTCTTCCATTTATTTCTATTCCCATAGTTAGCAGTTATTGATTTAAAATTAAATTACTGAAAGTGGTGTTCTTACAATTCTTCTATTGTAGCAATGCAACCGTATTTAGCAATGACCATTGCTTCATTACATATCATTTTTATTCAACAGAAAAAGAATTGAAGAAACAAATTCAAATGACAACTATTACCTTTTTTAATTTTTTTTATATCAATTTAATGGAAGCATATGGCCTCTTCGACCTTAATCTACTAAAAACTGACACAAATAAGAAGCACATTTACCAGAAGAAAGCAGAATAACTAGTTGGTACTTTGAGTAAAATGAAACCAACAAAGCCCTGGGGTTGGGAAATATTCTCTCTTTGTTTTCATGTCTTTATTTCTGAAATAGTGGGAAAATTTAATCAGAAAAACCTAGTTTTATTGCAAATGACATTCAACCACGTACACTTTCAAAAAAATATTTATACCTGCCAAGTTTGCTTTTTTGAAAGAACACAAGTGGCAAAGCAACAATATCAAACCATGGAAGATAAGACCCCAATTTTTAATTAATAGTATAAAAGGGGTTACTGAAATTTACCCTAATACTGAAAAGATATAGGCACAAACAATTGTACATTTCAGTAAGAGGAGGAAATAGAAAAGCAAAGAAAATACCAGCTAGGAGGGCGACATGGAGGTTGAGGCGAGAGGTGTTGAAAGATAAATTGTTGGTATGTCCGTCGGTGGACTTGAAGTAGCAATTGAAGTCGAACTTGGGCGAGTACCAGAGGCCGCATCGGAGGTTGGCAAGCAGCGGCAGCTCGGGCCAGAGCTGCCGGATTTCTCCGACGAAGATGGAGTCCTCGTAGATAGAGCGCAAGGAGTTGTAGAGAGTGTTCTCTTTGCGTTTGATGGTCCTCGATATTTTGTATATGCTTTGCCTTTCCTCCCCCATTGCAACTGAATTGCGAGAGAAGACTGCTGTACCTCTATGCTGCCGGAACTATTTACACACATATTGGAGTCTGCGGACTGGTTTATTTATATATATATGATGATGGGCTTTGCTCAAACAATGTAGAATAATGATCCATCGAATTGGGCCTATGTTTTTAACATTTTGATGCGTTAAGATATTTAGTTCTTTTATAAGATTTGTTATAATATATAATATAATTTAAAAAAATATATTAATATTTTTATTTTTTTTCAATAAATATATGTATTTATTAGTTAAAATTCACGAAATTAATTAATATTAATTAAAGAGTTGAACAAAAATTTATATTTATTATTAATTGATTAGTATTGATATATTATAGGTAAAATAATTTTTTTAACTTTAAAAATGTTGGAAATGTGAATGGGTTTATGCTTTGAAGGACGTTACGTGTGAGAAAGTAAAGAAGGGGTGAGGATTTTAGGGAGATGGAGGAATACGTTATCTGAATATTGTATGTACTGTTTTCTTGAAGTTCAGTGTAAAACACATAGTAAATACTATACACATAGTTACAGACAGACAGTGGAATATCTACTATCCACTAGTACTGTATATCAAGTTGATGTTTGTATATACACATAATTTCTTCACCATGCTCAAGCTATAGGGTAGGAAGAATCCATGGCGATCCCACAAAGCCCTTCTTTAGCTGCAATATCCCTTTCCATCCTTATATACCCTCCTCTCCCCAGCTTGTGCCCCAAGAATTCTTCACCAACCAATACTTAGTACCATCGCTTGTTTTCCCGTACCCGACGGCCGTCACCCCGTGATCAAGATCAGTCCCACAGTCCCCTGTGAACACCCCACTTGAGTAAAACTGGAACGCCGTCCCCCCTGCATCAATGGAAACCGACACCGGCTGCTTTGCCACGGCCTTGAGCAATGCTTTCTCATTGTTTTCGGGCACTTTTTGGTAGCTCGTTATCTTGGCTGCGATTGGCGATTCTTCGTTCTTGTTGCAGGTTCCATCTGTGGCACTGTAGGGGTATGTGGATTCGGAGGCAATGCCTTTGTTGCCTATGATGAACTCAAAGGCGTCCTCCATGTATCCACCTCACACCCTTGGTCCTGGCTGGTTTTGTCACAGTCTACTATTTCTTGCTCTGAGAGTGAGACCAGTTTGCCTGTTGATATTTGGTTGATCCCTTCTGTTGCTGCTATTGCTGAGAACGCCCAGCAGCTTCCTATGGTGTGTGAAGTTATAGTATTGAGTAAGTACCAATTGTTGAAATACATTCAATGCGTATTGTGCATAATTTAAATTTTTATGAGCTTTATGCGATTTACTCCTTATAATAAAATGGACAAATTACCCCTTTATAAAAAAAAAAACAATTTACTCTTGTTTTTTAAAATGCATCAATTTACCGCCCAACGGTGGAAGTTGGGAATTTAACCAAGCAACAACTTACCACATTGGCCTTGATCTTTAATAGGAGTGACAGCCCCTTTCTTCCTCCAGTCCATGCTAGATGGCAAAGCACTCACATTCTCGTATTTAAATGGTGTAACTTTGGACAACTTCTGCACCTTAAAAAGTCCATTCCGGGCAGCCTTAAACTCCTCATTAGTTTGATCAGCGAATGCATTAATCCCCAGCTTGTACGCCGAGTCCCGCATTAAATGCATCGATGAACTCCACATTATCCTTAAAGATCTTGAAACGCATCATCTTCTCCTCGTCGTTCTTGTAAACACGCCCATAACGCTCCATCCACTCCTCGTGTCTCTCTAACATGGACAATCGTTCTGGGACTACTCGGGACGTGGTTTGATATGCCCATAATGCTAGGATTAGGACTGTGAAAATTGAAATCCTGGCGGTCGAGAGAGCCATTGTTTTTGAATTGGTGAGTTTGTATGATGTCTATACTCTATATTGGGCTTGTGATCTTAAGCTTTGAAGGCATAGGTATTTATAGAAAATAGAGGATTAGGAATTATGATGTTCTAAAAGACTATATTTAAGTTTCCAATTTGCCGGGGAGATTAAGGTGATAAGACTAATTAAAGAAGTCCGTAAACGGTGCTCATGATGTTGGCCACAATGTTGTTTGTGTTATTTAGGACAAAAATTTGTGCCCGTTTACAAGGACACTTTACCTTAGGCCTCCTGAAGGAATTCACTTTAATTATTGGACATTATTGGTTCCCAAAAAAAAAAATATGAACTCGAACCTTTTTGTTGCAGTCGATAGAAAATACAGAAGGGGATAACCAATATAGCAAACTTTAGCAAAAGTATATTTTAGTCCTATAGAAGGGTCGATACTTTTAGTTTTTTTTTTTTTTTTACGTAATTTTTAGAATAATTTTAAAACTGAAAAAAATTGATGCATTTAGTCTTATATTTTACGGGATTCTTAAAATATTTTCAAAATTGAAAGAATTCAAAATATTTAATTTATACTTTACGGGATTTTCAAAATATAAGTCCTAGCTAGAATGAGAAAACTCGACATATTTAGTTTCATGTCTAAGTATCCATAAAAAAAAAGGGCAAGGACACATATAATATGTGTGTCCATCATTTATGTGAGTAGCCAAGCTAACGAACATGCGCATTCCACGTGTTATTGCAATCTATTTTTTGAAAAAACTTAGACGTGAGACTAAATGTGTCGAGTTTGCTAATCAATTTTGGAGCCATTTTCAAAATTCCATAAATCAGATGATTAAATGTATCAAGTGTTTTTCAATTTTGAAACCATTTAAAAAATTCTATAAAGTAGAGAACTAAAAGTGTTGAACTGAAACTAATATAATTTGACCGCAAACTTGTATTGGATTAATTACAAGAAGTTTGTACTATTGCGGAGTATCCAATTAAAATCATTGCTATAAAAGGATAACATCTTTATTACAATTTTATAAAAATGCACAGTTCAGAACGACTAGCTCTACACGGTCATAGGTGATGCCAAACAGTGTTTTCTAAATAAGAAATCAAATGTTGGTAAAGCATCATGCATTGCACGCCAAATAAACAATTTAATATGCGATATGATTATTTAATAATTACTTTTTTATTTACTTCAATGTATCGAAGGAATGATTCAAATGAAAAGACATGGCAAACCTACCTTTGAGGTGGGTTTCATAATCATAACAATAGTGTAAATAGTTGTGGGCCGGATGAATATTGCCAATTTCAACATATTGGAGTAGCCTATATTATTAGTGGAACGACATAGATTAACCATTTGAAGTAAATATGTCCTTAGTTAAAGAAAATTTGATTTCACCTACACGAGTGTGAATACATTGCATAATAATATTTTGTAAAATATAAAAAACAGTTGCATAATACCTTTGAGTTATGAGTGGGAGATGATTGTAACTCTGTAAAAAAAATTCGCCAACACCACATTTTGTGTACACACCTTCACGCCCAGTCATGGAATATTTTCTAACCAAATTTTTTATTACTTTTTTCAGCTTCATTTAATTATTTGTTGTTAATTTTATGTGTAAATAAATAATATTTCAAAATCGTAAAAAAAATATATCAAGTGAAATAGTAAATTAAACAGCATAAAATAAAATAAAAAATTATTTTTGGATGTGGATCTTAATATAAAACCAAAATCAATAATATTATTTTTGTTGAAAATATATACAAAGCAAAATATCAATATAATTGGAGAAAATAAAATTCATTATTCATGCATTAAGTTTAACTTCTCATTAGTTGGTGTAAATTATAAAAAAAAAAAAAGGTATTTAAAAAAAACTGACATTAGAAAGTGGGGAAAGTGATAAAGATGGGAGGACCAAAATACACTAATCTTGATTTATTCTTGCAACTTCGGCAAAGTTCGGCATTTTGCGAAATATAAAAAGGTTACACATTCTTTTACAACTTTTAGAAAAATAAAGAATAAAAATGTCAAAATCGCAAGAAGCACATAATTTACTCCAACAACTTCGAAAGACCCAAATCATGAAATGTCATAAAAATTACAGGATTATTTTGCAATAAAAAAAAATAAAAACACCAAACTGCAAAAAAAAGAATACAGTAACACAAACCGATGACATCTAATGATCAAATAATATCAACTGCGCTCAAACATTCAACACTTAACTATAATAATTTGTAAATTCTGAACAGTTTGATGCAAATGAAATCTTTCCTGGATGCACTGCTAAACATATAGAAATCATAATAGTAATAAACACCAACTGTCCCCACATGTTTTCAATACAAAACGAGTAAGATATAGTTGAATAGGACATCAACTCCGCCTATGGCTTTGCGGATTTCGCTGCATTCCTGAGGGCTCCGGAGGCGGCAGATGAGGCGGGGTTAATGGCTTTCCTTATCTTGAATACGTTCCAAGCAGTTCCGGCACAGTGCCCTGCGCTCGCCAGCGCGTCTTCCGTTGCCTCTCCCGCACTCTCTCCGAACCTGTACGTTCACCATTTATTCGCCTTAACAACCTTCTCTTGCATACCGTCTCACTTTTGTTTATAAATTTAAGGGTAAATCATAGCTATTTTTCTTAAATTAGGTATGATTATGGATTTTTTTTATTGTTTAAGAAATTATAAATATCTCCTCCAATGAAAAATAATTATGTTGCTCCTAGACTTTGAGGTAAAAAATTGTTATTTTATCCTTGCTCCTTTTTTTTAGCTAGAAGAAATTGGTTTAAAAGAAAAAAAAAAAGAATCTAAAGGTGGGTAAAGTAAATAATTCACAGAGCATATTAGTTAATGAAGTATTCTAAAAAAAATTAAGGGAGAATTACATTTACACCCCTTAATTTATGGCTTGTTTACACAAACCACCCCTATCTTTTAGATAATTACACATACACTCACCAAAATATATTATCACTTACACAAACCACCCATTACTTTTTTGAAAACTTACCCAAAAAGTTGTTAGCATCATTACACAAACCACCCCTTTTTTTTTTTTTACTGTCAGGGATAATTTTTGTAATTATGCAAAAGATAGAGGTAATTTGTGTAAATAGATCATAGGTTAGGGAGTGTAAATGTAATTATCCCAAAATTTAAAAATATAAAATTTATAATTTATAATTTAAAAAGACATTTTGATCAATTCACCAAAGAAATTAGAGGAATAATTACACTGCACTCCCCTGAGTGCCTACACGAAGGCCCTATGGTTTGGAAAATTATGTCTAATACCTTTAAGATTTGCTTTCATCTAACAAATAAGTTCATCTATTAGTTAAAATCCACTGAATTTGTTTATATGTTCAAAAATTGAAAAAAATCTATATTTAATCCCTTAATTTTTTTCTGATTTACTGCAGGTCAAATAAATATTTTATGATCAAATTACTCTTGTACGAATTCACAGGTTAAAGCATGTGAAGAAGTATATTTCACCTTTATAATGGTAGTTTAGTCAAAAAATTTATTTAACCTACAATATGTCAATCAAAGGTAAATATCAATCTTCATTCAGTTTTTTCTTTTTTTTTTTTTTTTGTTAATATCAGAGTTGTAATTTTGGTGTTGTTGAAATCAATTTCGGTAATTTGGTTCTACAATTAAAAAAATGTCGAAAAATATATATATCTTGTACACGTGACACGCCAATTTGAGGATTTTTTTTTTTTTTTTTGCCAAAATTATCCTCAAATTGCTATTTATTTTAATTATAAACTCAAGTTACCAAAATTCATTTCAACAGGACCAAAAATTGTCACCCTTATATTATAGGATTATTAAAATTGCAATTTTTCATGAGGAATGCAAAGATATCGCTTTGGTTGATCCCATAATTTCAGAACCAAAAAATGAGTTTGTGCAACTGGAGAAGGTGTTGTAGGATGTGATGAAAGTCAATTTTGGTATGTTGTTTACCTGTTAGTGACCATCCTTGTGACTGCTCCGGAGGTGGCCGTCATGGCTTGCTTTTCAGCAGCTTCTGCTGCGTCTATTATCTTGTCTGTCATTTCACAATTGCACAAAAAACACTCGTTTACAACAGTACTGCAAAATGCAAACAATTCCAACCCCAAAGAAATCAACATATAGTTCATTTCAGGAACTCACTAACTGCATCAAGGGAAGCCAAGAGCACCTCTCCAGGTACCATGGACAGCAACGTCTTTCCGGCTTGGGATCGAACCACGGGTGCCATCACCGAGCCAGAAGCGACCCCGACAATGTCCAGCATCGCTTTGCTCATTTTTTCTGTCATTTTCGACAATTTCCTCACACTATAACAACATATAAATTTACTGTTAATTTTACTGGACAATTTGAGACGACTGGAAATTGCATTTTATTTCCCACAAGTTAGTTCTTCTATTATTTTTGATCCCATGTTTTTGAATTCCCCTCATTGCATTCCCTAATTTCAAAACAATTGCAATTTTAGTCCCAAGCCCAAATTTTGTTAAATTTCTTATAGAAACGTCAAGTGCATTGCCAGTAAACTTTTTAGAGTTATGGGATGCAGTGCGGTAAACTAAGAAATCATGGGACTGAAATCATAATGAGACTAACTTGTAGGACTTAAATTGCAATTTTTCGGACAGATACATAGAATGTTGTCTTGTATTTTGTTTGATGGATGAATTTGTAGGGGTACTTAAATATACCGTTTGAGGCTTTTGTTGACAGCACTCTTTTTATTTGCACCGTTGCTGTTGCTTTTTTGACTATCTTTTACTGCTACCTGATTTTTCTCCTCAGCTGCACGAATCAGAATCGTTTCCCCGCCTTTTTGCACCTGTGAATCATCCATATTTCCATGGAAAATGTAATCCAATCAAATAGTAAGTGTGTACACCAATCACTTTGTAAGTGTATCGTTTTAAGTTTGATCGAACTATGTGAAACAGGGAAAATTATTGTCGAACCAATTCAATTACAGAGCAAAGTGTGATACACTTATTCTGTGATTGGTCACATTTCCGAAACTGTACACCAATCACACAATAATCGCATTACACTTTACAGTTTCGGTCGAACCAAGTCTAGGCAAGAATTTCCCATGAAACAAATACTTCTCATCTTTTTTAACTATGAACCCTTACTATTACCTGATTAGTGTAAGCATTGCTGCACTTGAAGATACCCTTAACAATCTGTCCTGTGCCTCCAGCAATCGCCTTAGCCAAGACACTGTTATAATCATCGACAGCCGGCGCAAACTCCTTCCAGTTAATATCCCCCTTTCTGCTTCTCGATGACGATGAGCTGAACAGCGAATTCTCTTTGAGAAACGAATCCAGCAAGCCCAGATCGGCACCATTCCCGTCCGAGAACGAAACCCCATAGCTCAAAGGCTCGCCGTCTTTCATCGGCAAGGAGAAGAGATAGTGCAACGCATCAAGCTTCACAACAGGCTCATCCTTCGTGAGCGGCCACTGCAGCTCCTCACCAACTTTTATGGTGGTGGCTAGAGATACATTCTCGTCCGATATCCGAAGGAGCTCGAAATCCCCGGCAGCGAGTTCCAGGGCTTCGCCTCCATCCATCAGATGAACTCTGCATGACGGGATTCTCATAAGAATCTCATGTTTCACGTTCTTGTTTTCTGGGATTTCTTGTATTTGTTGGGGTGGTGGTGATGAGGTGGTTTTTGTGGGGGAAGGAGGTTTTGATCTCTTGGGCTTGAAGCAGTTCATGTTTGTTTGATTGGTTTTACTGTTTGGCTCAATGGGGTGTTGTGAAATATTTGAGAGGAAATGTGAAGAGAAAGCTTGAGGTGTAATTGATTCCATGATTGGTGACTTTATTCTGTTCTTGTTCAGTAAGTTGATGCCAATGCATTGCTGATTACTTTCGGCGGATGGATGAAAATTTAGACGTTGAAAAGGTTCCAAACGTTTGCTGAAAAGGGTGTACATTGGGATGCTGCCAATTTAAATATTATATAGAGATAATTATACTAAAATCTGGTAAGATTTGCCATAATTATATATAAATTCTATAAAATTTGAGAAATACCCCTAAAAATTTGTTTTCGTGAAACAAATAAGTCTTTCATTAATCAAAAATTTATTAAAGTTGCTGGTATTAATAAAAAATAAAAAATTATATTTAACCTATATTGACTTATTGTAGGTCAAAAATTTTTTTAGGGTAAAATACACTTTGCCCCCCTGAACTGTTATTTATGTAACATTTACCCCCTAAACTAACAAATGTAACTTACCTCCTATAATTAAAATTTTGGACAATCTCACCCTTATATTATATATACAGTCTAATAATTTTGTATTTTAAAGTTTAATTAAAAAAATTAATTGGGAAAAATATATTTTAATTATAATGGAGTAAGAAAATTAGTGAATTATATAATTTGAATTTTATTATATTTTACAAACTCAAAGTTAAGTAATGAATGAGTAAAAGAATACGCAAAAAGAAAAAATCATACTTTTTATTGATTTGATAGTAAAATCAAGTTATTAACTATGTATTATTGTAGATAAAAATGAGTAATTAAAATTTTTTAATATATTTTCCTTAAAAATATGATAGAGTATTTATATTTATTCATTTTTTTCTAATATATTTAACTTTTGGTTAAGCATATATATTTGTTAATTTCTTATAAAAACATATATGGTTTTATTGGTTTATTATATTCATTGTGTATCTACAATATATTTGATTGGGCAAAAATACACTTTACCCCCTGGGGTAGATAGTAGACCTTCAAAAGGGGGAAAAGTTTGTAACAATGACAAATTTAAGTACAACAATTGCTAAAACTAAAAGGGTAAAATGAAGACACCCCAAATGTATGAGGTCATTTGTACTTTGCCCCCCAATCATTTTTTTTACATTTCTCCACCTAACCTTCTAATTTTGTTGCACTTTACATTTTTCAAGAATATATGGAATATTCCGTCCGCGTGTGTACACCCGTCTGAGGGCGATTTTGAGTTCGGTAATAATATAAAGGTTAAATGCAGACAACACCCTAACGTATGGAATCATTTGCACTTTGCCCCCAACCTTTTTCCAAAAAAAAAAAAAAAAAACAAAATAAATTATAAAAAAATAGAAAAAATATGGAGAAAAGTTTTGAAAAATGATAAAAAATTTCAAACAATTTAATGTTTGATCTGTAGATAAATTAATTCATATTAAAAGCCAATTTTACTGTGTATTCGTGAACAGAAAACTCATAGATGTATTTAGCAACAATGGAACAATATGGGGTAAATTATTTATAAAATGAAAAAAAATAAAAATAAATTCAATAATGTGCTATTTAAAAAACTTTAAAATTTTAGGCAAAGTTGAAATTTCTTTTTAAACAAAAAATAAATGACCAAAGATCTGGATTTGAAATTCCAAATCTTGATCGATTTTTTCAAATCCCAGGTCTTTGATGAATGTTAAAAAAAAAAAAAAAGGTATGTAAAATTCTAGATATGTTAAAAAAATTATCGGTGCAAATATATAAATACTGATAGGACACATGCATATAAAAAGATGAACAAATTTGGTATTACAAAACCCTATTTCATGTGTATAAATACAAAATGTTCTTTTTTCATCACACAAAATTCCATTCTTCCTTCGAAAACTTGACGGTCTACATTCTTAAAAAAAATTCGCGGTTGCTACAAGTGTGAATTTTTTTTTCTTCCAATGTATAATTTTTTTGTTGTGGTAACCAGTATAGTAAATTATTTTACTGATTAACTTTTTTAATATGTATGCATTTCGTTGTTTTTATAAAAATATTGTTACCAATATAATTTTTATATATTTATTTTATTGTGTAGATATAGAGCAACAAAACAATATTGATATCGTTATATATTTTGAAGGTCAACGACTTAATTTACATGATTTTGCAAGTTATGATCGCCCTCCAGTCAAATTATTGAGAATATATCGTAGTAAAATGTTTATAAAGCTAGTGTCTATTTTGTATGAAAAACTTAACCTCCGTAGGATTGATTTTAAGTTAAAAATATCTTTTAAATACATAACATATAATGGTGGTAGAAGACGAGAGATGGTATTACCAATCAATATTGTTTTGTTGCGGTATATCTACACAATAAAATAAAATATATAAAAATTAAATTAATAACAATATTTTTATGAAAACAACAAAATGCATATAGATAAGAAAATATAATCAGTAAAAATAACTTACTATACTAGTCACTCCAAGAAAAATTATACGTCAAAAAAAAAAAAAATTCACACTTATAGCAACTGCAAAATTTTTTAAAGAATACAGACCATTAAGTTTTTGGAGGAAGAATAAAATTTTGTGTGATGAAGAACTTCTTTTCATATTTATATAATAAAATCGGGTTTTGTAATACCTAATTTTCTCGCCTTTTTACATGCATGTATCCTATCAGTATTTATATATTGAACCAGTAAATTTTTTTAACATATCTGGGATTTTAAAAAAAATTTACATGCCTTTAATTTTTTTTAAATTCATCAAAGACCTGAGATTTGATTTAGTATTTATATATATATTTTTTAAATCAATCAGGATCTGGCATTTCAAATACCAAATCTTTGATCGTTTTTTTTTTTTTTCAAAAATCGAGGCAAAGTTGGGATTTCAAATGCCAACTTTGCCTAAAATTTTAAAAAAAATTAAATAGCACATTTTTTTAATTTTTTTTTTTTTTTTTGCATTTTATAAATAATTTTCCCAACAGTATGCTACATGTTCAATATTCTTCCACTTGGGATTTGATCAAAGAAACCAAGAGGTCACGGAGCAATTCATCGTGCAATCGAATAACAGGCCGTAAACCACCAAATGCAAATGAAAATGCCAGCACCAAAGTTAAGGACGAGTTCACCATACAAAATATACAGAGGTAGCCTGCAAAATAAGAAAGAAATAATGTCAACTTGCACAGTCATCTTAAGCAAATGAACATGAAGATAAGTAGGCATTTCTTCAGACCGATCTTCTACCGAGTTTTTTGACCAACTCACACGATAATCAAGTAAGCGCAGGGACTTGATTGACCTTTGCGCACAAGCTGTCCGACAGAATGAGAGCAAGAATTTCCAATAGAGAAACAAGCCTTCATTCTCAAATTATCTGAACATATTTCACCCATATTTGTCTTGGAGAAGATTGTGAAGTACTCCTTCGTGTAATGAAGGGGTATGAACTATGAAGAGGATTGGGAAGTTGGCAGAAGAATAAAGGCAAAGGCCCACAAACCTTCAGTATGCAAAGTGTGCTTTAAACCAGTTAAGTTGATGTCAGCAGTAATGTTCAGTGAGCAGCAATATCAATAAGAACATCCCAAACCACCTCCATATACCAGGCAGCATTTGAGAAGGCAGCTTAAAACACCTCCCCCGTTGCAACAACATGAAGGCCGACAACACAAAGGTCATGAACAACCATAAAGAAAACGAGAGCTCAGTGGTTTTACATACCAGTTGAGGTGCATGTACTCCGTAATCAGCTTCAGCAGATGAGACGAAAACTCAACGAAAAGAACACCACAAGAAGATCCACCGCAAAACAGAAACTTGCTCTTATGTGGAGGAATACTAGCAAAAACTTTAACACCAAGCTTCAAAATTTTGAACCTACCGAAATATAACAGAGCTAAAGATCCAAGAATATATTGGACCATCTATGAGAACATTTGCATTCTCAGTCTTAGCAACAACAAATGGATTTTGATACAAATACATAAAGCACATGACTAGTTCATATGGTTTCATATACCATTCTGTCCTATAACTATAAATTCCTACTACATTTTGCTAGGAGAACACAAAAGACCACAAAGGTCTTCTGGTCACCTCGTCACAGTAGAAAAGTTGGGAGTCTAAAGAGTAGAGTCCAAGGGACTTCGTTAACAGATTCGGTAATAGAATGCTTGAGGTGCCCAAAATCAGAATCGATATGGGATTATTATTTAATCCACGGGCCAAGGAAGGCCATTTTCCATCATCCTTGGCAAAGAGCCCCAGAAAGACATTGTGTATCTTAGGACAATGCCTAAAGATACAATCGTGGTGAGAAAATGAACACGACAGAATAATGAAAATGTTATGCCCCGAAACATGAAAAATATCGGTAGCACCACTAACTCGAAAATGACCCAGTAACACAAAATATCAATACAAATCAGTAACCTAAATACAATAAAGAAATATACTAGATAACCAGAAATAGTAACCTTATTTGTCAACTAAAGTTTCACTTGTTTGTTCCAAGAAACATTCAGGAAGCCTAGGTGACCCAAATTGGAGATTAACACTTATGGAAGAGATGAATATGAATGCTTTTAGGAAAAGTGGAACTTGGGGGGTTGTTGGTATGCCGAGAGATTGGGAAAATAGTTGTATGTAAATGGGCATTTACTGTGAAATGTAAAGGTGATGATAACAAAAAAGATACAGAGTTGCTGCAAAGGGATTAACCCAGCCTATGGGATCATATGGCAAGTGTATCATAATTGGTTCCTATCTTGCCAAACCAAGTTCGGATTAAAATTTCCCTCTAGTCAGTTAGAGTCGATATTATTTGCCTAATATCATAACCTCTAACTTCTTGGAATCAAACTTACTTGACTTGCGTACCTAACATCATAGACAACGCTCATGAAAGGAAACTTACTAAGATCCTAACCTAAGCTTGTTCTCCCGATGCCAAATTTACGTTTCAATAGATTATATTTTACACTAGCTGTAGTCAAACTTAATTATCTAATATCCTAACCTAGCTCATCCACGCAAACTTATTCATCAACTATCATAACCATGCTCAAGAAAGTCAGACTTACTCATCTCAAAATCAAATTTACTCATTTATTATCATAATCTGAGTCAGACATCAAAATCAAACTGACTCATCTATCATCAAACGCAAACTAGTTGTATATGACGCTCTGAACCCAAACTCAAACTCGTGTACCATCATCAGACTCAAAGTCAAACTGACTCGTCTATCATCAAATTGTCAATCAAACAGAATATTAATGTGGATGCCTTAAGATAATTAAATACTTATTCCAAAACGAATTTGTTCCATTACATTGACATTTACATCAATGCTCTTCGCCATGAAGTAAAATTATATTCCAAAACACCCAAACATATTTTTCCAATAAAAGAAACACTCAAACATGACTGATGCTTATTGATGCAGATATAATATAGTTAAATTATTAAATTACTGTTGGAAACAGGGGAAATGCCCAAACAGGATGTGATACGCACATTTTTGTTTGCCTTCAATGACCAAAATGGGGCCAAGTTTGAGGGAAAGCATACATTTCAATAAATAGACATGTGGCATTGGATGACGAACCTCATAATGCTACAGTAAGGCATCAGACCAAAATCAAAGCACAGATACATTTAATACACTAAACCTATTTAAAGTACCTACACCTCAACCTTATTAGGAAGGTTTTCTTTGGGAGAGTTGACCAATTTATGTGTTGACAAGTTACAACCAATGAAGATTCGATACCTAACTTCTTGCTAGACGACTTGTATCATTTCGTTGGCGTCTATGGAAATTATTAGGATCGTCCAACAAATGGTCAAGTCATAAATCTTCATGATCTATAACTTCCAACACAGAGTTGGGTCACCAAAACCTCCAAAAATCAAAAGGCATCAAGATAAGTACTTTAAATCAGTTGAGTGCATTAAATACACACCTTATGTGACTTTTGGCCTGATTTTTTTTAAATACATTAGTGTTGGCTATGAGGAGCACATATCCATCCAGTACCATGTGTCCACCAATAAACAACTTTATTTTTTCTAAACACAAGTAAGCAGGTGATGTTCTATTTATGCCTTCCCCTTATTCTTGAGTGTATTTAAAAATTTTAACCATATTTACCTACATCAGTTGTACTTGTATCGATCCTCCACCCACAATCAAATTAGTTCATGAAATAGATTAGGTGAAATTCATAATAATACAAAATTCAACATTGCAACGTATAGTTTAGATCTTGACACCTATTCAGATCATTACAACTATTGATCATGCAGGCTATCTATGCTACTAATAGGAGACAGGCTCACGTTATCAAGATTCAATTGTTATGAGACTATAGTACAACTCCAAATAGTAACAAAAAGGTCATCTAATTGACTTAGAGAAATATTGCTATCAAATTACAATAATATACAAAAGAAACTAATTTAAATCACATAGAGTATTCAAATCAGATATCATTACTTCTTTCGAAATTCAAGAAATCTAACTTTGGATTTAATCAAAATATGCCTTCGCAAACACATCATTCATCACATTGAAACTTAGTGAATATCATAGTTTAAGATTATCAAAGTCACTTACTCAATTTATATGCTCACAGTGTAATCTAAGTTATCGTCAAGCTTTCTTGTCTATTATCATAACATCAACTTTGCACATCAAACTTACTCGACTTGCTTATATAAGATCATAACCAAAGCTCGCCAAATTGAAACTTGGTTATCGAAGTCCTAAAGCAAGCCCGTTCTCTTAAAGTCACACACACTTGTCAGGCTACACTCATCGGAGTAAAACCCACATATCTAATATCATAGTTTGCTCATCAAAGTCAAATACACGTCGATGTCATAACCTAACCCATCAAATTAAAACTTATTTACCTAACACCATAACCTATCCCATCAAAGTCAAACTTATCTAACATCATAACCCAACTTATCAAAGTCAAACTTAGTTATCTAGTATATTATTCTAGCCCATAGATATCAAACTCACTCGTTAGTATAAAAACACTTACCAAAGTCAAAACTACTTCTAGAAAGATTTAATCTAAGCTCTTCATAGTTTAATTTCCTATCGCCCTAGTAGGCACTCGTACATATATACACACACAAGCTTTCATGCCAAAAACTAAAAGAAGATGGTTGAATTAAAGTACTTCATCTAGGTTATATATATATTTCACTTCTATTTACTTACAAAGACCAATATTGCCAAAACAACATGTACTTCCACATTCTTCCTTAAGAGTGTTGTATTCTCTCTCAACATCAATGCAAGATATTCTAAATCTAGTACACGTTTCGAGGCTTAGAGGGTATAGTCAACCGTGCTTACCAAAGATCATTACCAAACTCATCATAGTGAAATTTCATTATCAAAATCGTAACCAAAGTTTGTTCGACCAAAGTCCAACAAACTTATCAAAAATCATAGTCAACATTCCATGGAGTCAAACTTACTTATCTAATATTGATACTAACAAATTAAAGTCAAACTTACACATCTGATATCATAGAGAGCCTCACTACACTCAAACTTATCTAACATCATAACCCAAATTATCAAAGTCAAACTTACTTATCTAATATATTATTCTAGCCCAACAAAATCAAACTTACTCGTTAGTATAAACAGACTTACCAAAGTCAAAACTACTTCAAGAAATTTTTGATCTAAATAGTTTAATTTCCTATCGCCACAGTAGACACCGATACATATATACACACCCAAGCTTTCATGCCAAAAAAACTAAAATAAGATGGCTGAATTAAAGTACTTCATCTAGGTCATATAAATATTTTAGTTCTATTTACTTACAATGTCCAACATTGCCAAAAAACACATGTACTATCACAATCTTCCTTAAGAGTGTTGGACTCTCTCAACATCAATGCAAGACAATCTAAATTTAGTGCAAGTTTTGTGGCTTAGAGGTCATCGTCAACCGTGCTTACCTAAGATCCTAATCAAACTCGTCATAGTAAAATTTCATTATCAAAATCGTAAACTAAGTTTATTCGATCAAATTCCAACAAACTTATAAAAGATCACAGTCAACAACCCTTGAATTCAAACTTACTTATCTAATATTGTAAGTTTGTAACAAACCAATTAAAGTCAACAACCCTTGGATTCAAACTTACTAATCTAAGTTTGTAAACTAAGTTTGTTAGATGAAAATCCATCGAACTTATCAATAATCATAGTCAACACCCCTTGGTCTCAAATACTTATCTAAAATTGTAACCAACCAATTAAAGTCAAACTTACTCATCTAATATCATAGACAGTCTCATTACATTCAAACTTATCTAACATCATAACCTAACTTATCAAAGTCAAACTTACTTATCCAATATATTATTCTAGCCCATCAATATCAAACTTACTCGTTAGTAAAACACACTTACCAAGTCAACTACTTCTAAAAAGATTTAATCTAAATAGTTTAATTTCCTATCGCCATAGTAGGAACTAATACATATATTCACACCCAAGCTTTCATGCCAAAAAAACTAAAAGAAGATGGTTGAATTATAGTGCTTCATCTAGGTTATATACATATTTGAGTTCTATTTACTACAAAGTCCAACATTGCCAAAAAATCATGTACTATCACTATCTTCCTTAAGAGTATTGGACTCTCTCAAAACATCAATGCAAGACAATATAAATCTAGTGCATGTTTCTTAGAGCATATAGTCAACCGTGTTTATCCAAGATCATAAGCAAACTCGTCTTAATGAAATTTCATTATCAAAATTGTAAACTAAGTTTGTTCCATCAAAGTCCAACAAACTTATCAAAAATCATAGGCAACACCCATTGAATTCAAACTTATCTAACATTATAACCAACCAATTAAAGTCAATCTTACTCTATCCAATATCATAGAGAGCCTCACTACAATCAAACTTATCTAACATCATAACCCAACTTATCAAAGCAAAACTTACATATACAATATATTATTCTAGCCCATCAATATCAAACTAATTCGTTATCAAAACTACTTCCAAAAAGATTTAATCTAAACTCTTCATAGTTTAATTCTACACTGATACATATAGACACACCCAATCTTCATGTCCAAAAACTAAAAGATGGCCGGATTAAAGTACTTCATTAGATTATATATATATATATTTAGTTTTATTTACTTACAAGACCAACATTGCCAAAAATAAACATGTACTTTCACATTGTTCCTTAAGAATGTTGGGCTCTATCTCAACATCAATGCAAGATATTCTAAATCTAGTGCATGCTTCGACGCTTAGAGGGTGTAATCAACTGTGCTTACCCAAGATCATAACCAAACTCGTCGAAGTGAAATTTCATTCTATCTCAACATCAATGCAAGATATTCTAAATCTAGTGCATGCTTCGACGCTTAGAGGGTATAGTCAACCGTGCTTACCAAAGATCATAACCAAACTCGTCAAAGTGAAATTTCATTATCAAAATCGTAAACTAAGTTTGTTCGATCAAAACCAACAAACTTATCAAAAATCATAATCAACATCCCTTGGACTCAAACTTACTTATCTAATATCGTAACCAACAAATTAAAGTCAAACTTACTCATCTAACATCAAAAAGAACCTCATTACTGTCAAACTTATTTAACATCATAACCAAGATTATCAAAGTCGAACTTCCTTATCCAATATATTATTCTAACCCATCAAAATCAAACTTATTGGTTAGTATAAACAGACTTACCAAAAAATAATTCTAGAAAGATATAATCTAAATAGGTTAATTTCCTATCGCCATAGTAGACACTGATACATATATACACACCCAAGCTTTCATGCCAAAAAATTAAAAGAAGATGGTTGAATTAAAGTACTTCATCTGGGTCATATATATATATATATATATATATTAGTATCTATTTACTTTCAAAAAAGTACAACATAGCCAAAAAAAAACATGTACTATCACAATTTTCTTTAAGAGTGTTGGACTCTTTCAACATCAATGCAAGAAAATCTAAATCTAGTGCATGTTCCGGGGCTTAGAGGGTATCATCAATTGTGCTTACCAAAGATCATAACCAAACTCGTCATAGTGAAATTTCATTATCAAAATCGTAAACTATGTTTCTTTGATCAAAGTCTAACTTATCAAAAGTCAAACTTACTTATCCAATATATTATTCTAGCCCATCATGCAAACTTACTCGTTAGTATAAACACACTTGCCAAAGTCAAAACTACTTTAGAACGTTTTAATCTAAACTCTTCATTGTTTAATTTCCTATTGCTACAGTAGACAATGATACATATATACACACCCAAGCTTCCATGCTCAAAAACTAAAAGAAGATGGCCAAATTAAAGTACTTCATCTAGGTTATATACATATTTCAATTCTATTTACTTACAAAGACCAACATTGCCAAACAAACATGTACTATCACATTCTTCCTTAAGAGTGTTTGACACTCTCTCTCACATCAATGCAAGATATTCAAAATCTAGTGCATG
The DNA here is from genome assembly GCA_034509725.1 of Sesamum angolense. Lineage (NCBI taxonomy): Eukaryota > Viridiplantae > Streptophyta > Magnoliopsida > Lamiales > Pedaliaceae > Sesamum > Sesamum angolense. The sequence goes on along the minus strand of JACGWL010000011.1, from coordinate 5,286,281 downwards.
TTTCGAGGCTTACAGGGTATAGTTAATCGTACTTCTCCAAGGTTATGACCAAACTCGTCGCAGTGAAACTTCATTATCAAAAGAGTAAACTAAGTTTTCCCATCAAAGTCCAACAAACTTATCAAAAATAATAGTCAACACCCCTTTAATTCAAACTTAGTTATCTAATATTATAACCAACCAGGTAAAGTCAAACTTACTCATCTAATCATTACAATCAAGCTTATCTAACATTACAACCTAACTTATCAAAGTCAAACTTACATATCTAATATATTATTCTAGCCTATCAATATCAAACTTATTCGTTATCAAAACTACTTCCAGAAAGATTTAATCTAAACCCTAATTTCCTATAGCCACAGTACTGGTACATATATACGCACCAATCTTTCATATCAAAAAACTAAAAGTAGATCGCCGGATTAAAGTACTTCATCTAGGTTATATATACATTTCAGTTCTATTTACTTACAGAGACCAACATTGCCAAAAAAAAAAAAACATGTACTTTCACATTCTTCCTTAAGAGTATTGGACTCTTTCTCAACATCAATGCAAGATATATTCTAAATCTAGTGCATGTTTCGAGGCTTACAGGGTATAGTTAACCGTGCTTACCCAATCATAATCAAACTCGTCGAAGTGAAATTTCATTATCAAAATCGTGAACTAAGTTTGTTCGATCAAAAACCAAAAAACTTATAAAAAATCATAATCAACACCCTTTGGACTCAAACTTACTTATCTAATATCATAACCATCCAATTAAAGTCAAACTTACTCATCTAATACCATAGAGAACCTCATTAAAATCAAACTTATCTAACATCATATCGCAACTTACTCGTTAGTATATACACACTTACAAAAGTCAAAACTACTTCTAGAAAGATTTAATCTAAACTCTTCATAGTTTAATTTCCAATCACCACAGTAGACACTCATTCATATACACACACCAAAGCTTTCATACCCAAAAACTAAAAGAAGATGGCTGAATTAAAGTACTTCATCTAGGTTATATATATATATTCACTTCTATTTACTTACAAAGACCAATATTGCCAAAACAACATGTACTTCCACATTCTTCTTTAAGAGTGTTGTATTCTCTCTCAACATCCATGCAAGATATTCTAAATCTAGTACATATTTCGAGGCTTTAGAAGGTATAGTCACCCATGCTTACCCAAGATCATAACCAAACTCGTCATAGTGAAATTAAAATCGTAAATTAAGCTTGTTCTATCAAAGTCCAACAAACTTATCAAAAATCACAGTCAACATCCCTGCAGTCAAACTTACTTATCTAATATCGTAACCATGCAAGTAAAGTCAAACTTACTTATCAAATATCATAAAGAGTCTCATTACAAAACTTATCTAACATTATAACCCACCTTTGATAAGTCAAACTAAGTTTGTTCTATCAAAGTCCAACAAACTTATCAAAAATCATGGTCAACACCCCCTGGAGTCAAACTCACTCATCCAATATCAAAAAGAGTCTCATTACAATCAAACTTATCTAACATCATAACCCACCTTTGATAAGTCAAACTTACTTATCCAATATATTATTCTAGCCCATCAAAATGATATTTACTCATTAGTATAAACAAATTTACAAAAGTCAAAACTACCCGGTACTTTCACATTATTCCTTAAGAGTGTTGGACTCTCTCTCTCAACATCAATCCAAAATATTATAAATCTAATGCACGTTTCGAGAATTAGAGGGTATAGTCAATCGTGCTTACCCAATATCATAACCAAACTCGTCATAGTGAAATTTCATTACAAAATCATAACCTAAGTTTTTTTTATCAAAGTCCACCAAATTTATGAAAAATCATAGTCAACACCCCCATGAAGTCAAACTTACTTATCTAATATCGTAACCAACAAATTAAAGTCAAAATTATTCATTTGATATCATAGAGCGCCTCATTACAGTCAAACTTATCTAACATCACAACCCAAATTATCAAAGTCAAACTTCTTTATCCAATATATTATTCTTGCCCATCAAAATCAAACTTCCTGGTCAGTGTAAACAGACTTACTAATGTCAAAACTACTACTAGAAAGATTTAATATGAACTCTTCATAGTTTAAGTTCCTATCGCCAAAGTAGACACTTGTACATATATACACACCCACGCTTTCATGCCAAGAAACTAAAAGAAGATGGCTTAATTAAAGTACGTCATCTAGGTTATATATATTTCAAATCTATTTACTTACAAAGACCAATATTGCCAATAAACCGGTACTTTCACATTCTTCCTTAAGAGTGTTGGATTCTCTCTCTCAACATCAATCCAAAATATTATAAATCTAATACATGTTCCGAGAATTACAGGGTATAGTCAATCGTGCTTACCCAAGATCATAACTAAACTCGTCATAGTGAAATTTCATTACAAAATCGTAACCTAAGTTTTTTCGATCAAAGTCCACCAAATTTATCAAAAATCATAGTCAACACCCCATGAGTCAAACTTACTAATCTAATATCGTAACCAACAAATTAAAGTCAAACTTACATCTGATATCGTAGAGAGCCTCATTACACTCAAACTTATCTAACATCACAACCCAAATTATCAAAGTCAAACTTTCTTATCTAATATATTATTCTTGCCCATTAAAATCAAACTTACTGGTTAGTGTAAACAGACTTACCAATGTCAAAACTACTACTAGAAAGATTTAATATGAATTCTTCATAGTTTAATTTCCTATCGCCAAAGTAGACACTCGTACATATATACACACCCAAGCTTTCATGCCAAAAAACTAAAAGAAGATGGCTGAATTAAAGTACTTCATCTAGGTTATATATATATTTAAAATCTATTTACTTACAAAGACCAACATTGCCAAAAAACCGGTACTTTCACTTTCTTCCTTAAGAGTGTTGGACTCTCTCTCTCAACATCAATCCAAATATTATAAATCTAATACACATCCCATGAATTTGAGGGTATAGTCAATCGTGCTTACCCAAGATCATAACCAAACTCGTCATAGTGAAATTTCATTACAAAATCGTAAACAATGTTTTTTCGATCAAAGTCCACCAAATTTATCAAAAATCATAGTCAACAACCCATGAAGTCAAACTTACTTATCTAATATCGTAACCAACAAATAAAAGTCAAACTTATTCATCTGATATCATAGAGAGCGTCATTACAGTCAAACTTATCTAACATCACAACCCAAATTATCAAAGTCAAACTTCCTTATCCAATATATTATTCTTGCCCTTCAAAATCAAACTTACTGGTTAGTGTAATCAGACTTACCAATGTCAAAACTACTACTAGAAAGATTTAATATGAACTCTTCATAGTTTAATTTCCTATCGCCAAAGTAGACACTCGTACATATATACACACCCAAGCTTTCATGCCAAAAAACTAAAAGAAGATGGCTTAATTAAAGTACTTCATCTAGGTTATATATAAATTTCACTTCTATTTACTTACAAAGATGCCAAAAAACCAGTACTTCCACATTCTTCCTTAAGAGTGTTAGATTCTCTCTCAACATCAATCCAAAATATTATAAATCTAATGCACGTTCCGAGAATTAGAGGGTATAGTCAATTGTGCTTACCCAAGATCATAACCAAACTCATCATAGTGAAATTTCATTACAAAATCGTAACCTAAGTTTTTTCGATCAAAGTCCACCAAATTTATCAAAAATCATAGTCAACACCCCATGAAGTCAAACTTACTTATCTAATATCGTAACCAACAATTAAAGTCAAACTTATTCATCTAATAACATAGAGAGCCTCATTACGGTCAAACTTATCTAACATCACAACCCAAATTATCAAAGTCAACTTCCTTATCCAATATATTATTCTTGCCCATCAAAATCAAACTTACTGGTTATTGTAAACAGACTTACCAATGTCAAAACTACTTCTAGAAAGATTTAATATGAGCTCTTCATAGTTTAATTTCCTATTGCCACAGTATACACTCGTACATATATACACACCCAAGCTTTCATGCCCAAAAACTAAAAGAAGATGGTTGAATTAAAGTACTTCATCTAGGTTATATATATATTTCACTTCTATTTACTTACAAAGACCAAGATTGCCAAAATAACATGTACTTCCACATTCTTCCTTAAGAGTGTTGGATTATCTCAAAATCAATGCAAGATATTCTAAATCTAGTGCACATTTCGAGGCTTTAGAGGGTATAGTCAACTATGCTTATCCAAGATCATAACCAAACTCGTCATAGTGAAATTTCATTATCAAAATCGGAAACTAAGCTTGTTCTATCAAAGTCCAACAAACTTATCAAAAATCATAGTCAACACCCTTATCGTAACCATCCAATTAAAGTCAAACTTACTCATCCAATATCATAAAGAGTCTCATTACAATCAAACTTATCGAACATCATAACCCACCTTTAATAAGTCAAACTTTCTTATCCAATATATTATGCTAGTCCATCAAAATCAAATTTACTCGTTAGTATAAACAAATTTACAAAAGTCAAAAAACTACTTCTAGAATCATTTAATCTAATCTCTTCATAGTTTAATTTGCTATTGCCACAGTAGTCACTGATACATATACACACCCAAACTTTCATGCCAATAAACTAAAAGAACATGGTTGAATTGAAGTACTTCATCAAGGTTATATATATATATATATATATATATATATATATATATATATATATATATATATATTTCAGTTCTATTTACTTACAAAGACCAACATTGCCAAAAAGCATGTACTCTTATATTCTTCCTTAAAGTTGTTGGACTCTCTCTCAATATCAATCCACGATTTTCCAACTCTAGTGCATGTTTCGAGGCTTAGAGGGTATTGTCAACCGTGTTTACCAAATATTATAACCAAACTCGTCATAGTGAAATTTCATTATCAAAATAGTAAACTAAGTTCGTTCAATCAAAGTCCAACAAACCTATCAAAAATTGTAGTCAACACCAGTTGGGGTCAAACTTACTTATCTAATATCGTAACCAACCAATTAAAGTCAAACTTACTCATCTAATCTCATAGAGAGTCTCATTACAATCAAACTTACTCCAGACTTACCAAAGTCAAAACTACTTCAAGAAAGATTTAATCTGAACTCTTCATAGTTTAATTTTCTATCGCCACAGTAGATAATGATACATATATACACACCCAATTTCTCATGCCCACAAACTATAAGAAGATAGCTAAATTAAAGTACTTTATCTAGGTTATATATATATATATATATATAATGGTAAGTATTAATTGCAATATTAAGAAGTGCGAATATGATGGTTCTAAGAGCAAAGAGAATCATTACGATTAAGAAGAGCGAATATGGTTGAGATAGTCTAACTTCATGATTCGTAAGCATGGCATTATTTGCAATTGTATAAGATTGAATGAAATATTAAATAGAATATATTTACTAATATCTATTATATATAATATTTGAAGAGGGTATTTTGACCCAAATCCTTAAATTTTGACCAACGGCGAATTCTTAAAATTTAGAATTTTTTTAATTATAAAAATATTTAATTGATAGGTAAATTTAATGGTAAGTATTAATGACAATATTAATATTTTTATTAATTGATTATAATATATATATTCTTCACTCTATATATATTGTGGTAATGATTATTTTAATTTTAATTTCTAAATGAATTTTATGTTAAAATTATTTTTAATTGAACATCCACCATATGCAACCAAATATTTTTAATATTAGTCAATACTATTTATCTTTTTTTTTATTTTTTGCAATTGAGATGATACATATAAAATTATTTAGCTACGTAAATAGCATGAATAAATAAAAAATTAATAACTTGAAATCATTGTACCACAATTACTTTCATATAATTAATTTTTTTTTAAATATAATTCAAAACATTAATTAAACTAAAGCGCACATATACTTTGACAATAATTAACATGTTTATTTTTTTTATATTTATATTATTTATATAGCGGTATAAAGTTAATAATTTTAACTTTAAAATGTAAAAAAACATATAATAGTTCTTATATTTTTTTTTAAATTTAAATCTTCTATAAGTTATAATCATATCCCAATATCCTTTAATTTTTTAAGTTTGATATAATGCTAATCTTTTAGAATTTTTATTTTTTTATTATTTTAAATTAGGGTAATTGGATATTTTCTATTTATTGAGAATATTAAAAATTATTTTTAATTAATTTTCAAACTCCACCTTTATAATTTTTCAAACTTTTAGTATTTCGTTTTCATAATTTATGCGTTATTAAAATATTTAAAATAAAAAAATATTAATAAATAAGACATACACCTACCATCATAAAATTAAAAAAGAGTAAAATATTTTATGGTTTTGTTAAAAAATACATCATTGTTCTTTACTAGGCATTGTTATTTATCATAAATATTTTAAAAACGCATAAATTTTGAAAACTAAATACTAAAAATTTAAAAAATCATAAAGGTGGAGTTTAAAAATTAATAAAAAAAAAAATTCTAATATTCTCAATAAATAGAAAACATCCAATATACCATAATTTAAAATAATAAAAAATAAAAATTCTAGAAGATTAACATCAGATCAAACTTAAAAATTTAAAAGATATTGGGATACGATTATAACTTATAGGAGATTAAATTTAAAAAATATAAGAACTATTATATGTTTTTTTACATTTTAAAGTTAAAATTACTAACTTTATACCTCTATATAAATAATATAAAATATAAAAAAATTAAATATGTTAATTATTGTCAAAATATATGTGCGCATTAGTTTAATTAATGTTTTGAATTATATTTAAAAAATTTAATTATATGAAAGTAATTGTGGTTCAATGATTTCAAATTATTAATTTTTTATTTATTCATGCTATTTACATAGTTAATAATTTTATATGTATCATTTCAATTGCAAGAAAACAAAAAAAAAAAAAAGATAAATAGTATTGACTAATATTAAAAATACTTGGTTGCATATGGTGGATATTCAATTAAAAATAATTTTAACATAAAATTCATTTAGAAATTAAAATAATCATTACCACAAATATATATAGAGTGAAGAATATATATATTATAATCAATTAAGAAAATTATTAATATTGTCATTAATACTTACCATTATATTTACCTACCAATTAAATATTTTTATAATTAAAAAAATTTTAAATTTTAAGAATTCGCCGTTGGTCAAAATTGAAGGATTTGGGTCAACATACCCCCTTCAAATATTATATATAATAGATATTAGTAAACATATTCTATTTAATATTTCCTTCAATCTTATAAAATTGCAAATAATGCCATGCTTATGAATCATAAAAGTTAGACTATCTCAACCATATTCGCACTTTTTAATCGTAATGATTCTCTTTGGTTTTAGAACCATCATGCTGCCTCCTTAATTCCATAATGTTCACAATTTACATGATTATAAGCCTAAAGAAACTACTTTTCATTAGTTTAGTAATCATTAATTTTTACTCCATATTCTTTAGTATCCCTTTGGACTTGAGTAGAGATCAACTTCCACTCAATTCTAATATTGTGGAATCCATAGTTTAAGTTATTTATCAACCTTATTTTGTTCAAATCACTAAAAGCTTCACCTTTCCTAAACCTAATATACCAATTATTTATTTTTCTCTCATGTCCCAAGTGTTGCAACAATTATATCCTCATCTTTTTCAATTACAAGGTACCACTACATGTGCAAGTTCCAACATTTGAGAATGGTGTAATTTCCTATGACTAGACTGAAATTTGATCCCTCATATCACACCCAAATGTTGATTTTGGTACTTAGCATTCTAATAGTTATATAGCAAGGCATAATCCTCATGAACTTAGTCAATTAGTCTATAGAAGTAATGATCATAGGTATTTATCTGTTAAAGTCATTGGCAACAAAAATAATATTCTTTCATTTGAGTAACAATTGCATGAGTACAGAACATATGCTACAGAAAAAAAGTTTGTATAAGTTCGCAAGAAACAATTCATTAACATACCTGGCAGTTCATTAGCGTACCTCGTATTGGCAGAATAGTTATAGCTACTTTAGCGACAATGGCAAGATTGACGTGTTTGTACAGCACATATAAAGCGACACCTATTTGCAAAGGTACGTTAATACAATTACACAACAACGCAAAGAACAAAAACATATTGTATAAATATATATCACATAACATGTGAGTTGCTAATGTTATCAAATAATGGCAAAGTTCAACATTGTGTATCGTACTAAGAGTCCTGTATGAAGTACTCGTAGAAACTCGCTTTTGATGTCGATGTCGATGTTTTCGTAGTTATGCAGCATAAGGTTTGGATCGATGAGGTCCTCGACTGTTCCTTCCTGGAAATGCTTCCATGCCTGATTCATCCGATCAATATGTAAGGGTGATGACATAATTGGAAGGTTAGAACCTGGTTTGTGATTCTGAGAGGCTTTAGAACTTACAATAGTTGCCAAGCTTTCTGTGTACTGCGAGGTTTTACTTCTGTTGTTCTACCTTCCAGTAACAATTTCCAGCAAAAGCACACCGAAGCTATACACATCTGATTTTTCGGTCAGCTGGCCATGCACAAGTATTCTGGCGCCATATATCCCTGCAGATATGCCGGTTTTTTCAAGAAGGACGATACAGAATATTTACACACATATATGTCGGGCATGGAACATAAATCCCGTCAAATCTCTAGACAATTACCAATGTTGAAATGGAACGGTATGGTATTTAAACGCTATAAATTCAGATGCCAGATTTCAGTGTAAAGCTAGACGCTTGTGAGCGTTTGCTAGTAAAAGGGTTAAAGAATGATATCCTTACAATGTCGCTGCGATGCGGTGCTAATATGACTTCTGTCTTCTTGAAACGACCTCACCAACCCAAAATCAGCAATTTTAGCACGCAGCCTGGAGTCCAAGAGGATATTGCTTGCTTTTATGTCACGGTGAATGATTCTTGTGTTAGGATTCTCATGGAGGTACATCAACCCCTCTGCTGTTCCTATGATTATCTCAAATCTCTTCTCCCAGTTCAATTCTTTATTTTTTCTTGAATCTGTGAAAAGTTTGGCATTAGATCAAGCTACTATTGCTAACAAACAGGCTGATCTTTTAAACACTTTACTGCAAAGTGAGTACTTACCGAAGATAAAGCGATCCAGGCTCTTGTTTACCAAGAACTCGTAAACGAGCAGGCTTTCAGGTCCTGAACAACTGCACCCCAATAACCTGACTAGATTTTTGTGATTGAGACTGCTAATAATTTTGACTTCATTGTAGAAATCTGATGCTCTGTGTTTGTTGTTAAAGAATAGCCTCTTGACAGCAATCTCTCTTCCGTCTGCCAAAACTCCCTGAAGTAATATTAACATCCCAGTTTTAGGCATCAATGTGCTTCAATAGAGAGCAATTTGACATTTTATACAAGTTTGTCGAGTACAACCTTATACACTGTGCCAAATCCGCCTTGCCCGAGCTTGTTGGCTTCGTTGAAAGAGCCGGTGGCTTTCTCTAGCATGGAATATTTGAAGTTGAGGCTGCTGTCGCTCAGGGTTTTGACAAATTTCTCTGCATCACCTGAACCTGAAAAGATCAGGGATCATGTTAAAGACGAGTTTACCTGGAACTAAAATTGTTGACCATACTATAATGAAGTTTCCTCATAAACAGCATTTACAAAACTTATAAAAATGCATGGTGAGCATATGTTAAATGCAACACAAGATGTAATAGGATTTGCAAGGGTTTAAATGCAATTTATTCTCTACGATATTGAAAATGGGCAAATTACCTCCTACATTATGTTACCACTTACATTATGTCCAACCAAAACAGTTTGAAAGTTCTATCGAAGAAATATAGTCTTTACCTCACATTGTATCCAAGTAAAATGAAAAAGACCAAATCAAAGTCATAGTATTTGGATCGAGTGATATCTAGAAAAGACCTAGTAGAATAGATGCACTTGATTTTGAATCGTTTAAAGATGCTTAGAAAAAATGACCTCCACATACCGTGATCACTGCTGCGTCAGTTTACATTCAATCTGGGTCCATGGACATGAATGTTTAAATTTCTCCTTCAGTAACTTTGATCTCTTTGCTAAGCTTACGTAAAGACACTGCGAAAAAATATGCACGCCATTAGTAATATAGGATCGTTGCTTATACATGGAAAGATAGAGACAGCAAAAATATGATGACACAGAACTATTTCATTATGTGAACAAAGTCTTAAAAGGAAAAAGGAAAAAAAAGATCAGATTAAGAACTTCTTTGCAGGATAGTTCATCCTTCCACATTATTGACTAATGATGAAATTTACAGAACATATGAATCTACAAAGAGAGCCATAAACATGCATACATATATCATTTCAAACGTGCTCAGGTTGAATGTCAAATACGACACTATCCTATATAGGTAAAACATTTGCAGTCAATAGACCACCTAATAAAATGCCATTTCGGAGAACTATAGAACATTTACTTGAATGAAATGCCACTATTCATGGAATTTCATCCTTAAACAACAGACAACAAAGGATGCACAGATCTAAAAGGACTGCCTAACTCCTACAGCAATGTAGTTACATATATGTGAAAGTGTTCTGTCATATACCATGTATCTAACCATGTAAAGTTCCCTTGCACTTTCAAATAAAGGTAGATAAAAAGAGAATTAGACATTGAATCTTAAAGTTTTGCATCCATTAATTACTCCCAGAAACAAGCAAATCTATAATTCATCAACAAGGAAAGGAAATAGATCGAGTCTATTGGCACACCCACCTCCATTGTATCTTGCGCCCATTAATATCCCGAGTAACAACACCATAACCATAGAAGTGTCTCCAAAATACAGCACTGTGAATGTTGTTAATGAAGAAAGAAATGGACAAAAAATTGTGATTCTTTTTCCCTTTCACTCTCTTCATCGAATGATGATCATAACATCAAAGGGAAATATTGAAGGATGTCGATTGTGGAAACACTCTGAAACTCCATTCCGGTTGACATGAAAAACCAACCATTCCTGTTAAAATTACCAGGAACAAAAAAAGGACACACACAAGACTAGACCAATGTCAGAGGTACGACCATACCAAGATACAGAAAAAACATGCTACGGTGTAATATTTCTTGAAAATTCCACGTTGCTTGAAAAACCCCACAGTTCTTGAGAAAATCACACGTTTCTTGAAAAATCCCACAGTTCAGTTCTTGAAAAAAACCCACTTGAGAAAATCACACATTTCTTGAAAAATTCCACAGCTCTTGAAAAAACCCACTTGAGAAAATCACACGTTTCTTGAAAAAACCCACAGTTCTTGAGAAAATTACACCCCACAGTTCTTGAAAAAACCCGTTCAATGAAATAAGAGTGCAAACGAAGGGCAAAATCACTGATAAAAGGATTCTTGAAATCACGGCCACTAAAAAGTTCTTTTTCAAGAAAATGTTACCCCAAGAAAACACCTACTTCTTGAAAATACAAGTTCATTGCAAACAATTAAAAGTTTTACACACACAAAAAGAACTCCGAAAAACTAAGATTTAAGAAAACAAAAAGAAGGAAAAGAAAATAAAAGGGTTTTCATACCTATGGAGAAACAGAGGGCAGATGAACTTCATCAATTCCTAACGTCTCTACTACTTTGTAAATATACATCACCGACCAAATAACAGTAAGGTGGCAATGAGTTGCAAGAGAAACTAATGGACACGTGGAATAATCTGATTGGGCCTAAGGTTGTAATCAGGTGGGAATGGCTATATTGTTGTTCTGTGCACTCTACACGTGGCACCTTAGTGGGGGACTTTTGGACTTTGATGTTCATTTTTTTATTATTTTGTTAATCCATACCATTAATTAAAGAGAAGAGAATTAGAATAACTTTGACATATATGTGTAATGTATTACCTAAATTAACCCTATACAATTAAAAAATGACAAAAGATTTAATTTGTCAGTTTGTTTTGTTATTTTACTCCTTCAAGATTATTTTTTAAAAACCATGTTTTGTAAATAATAAGTTCAACTAAAAATATATAAGAAAAAAATATGATATGTATCACATAATTTTTTTTATTTAACATAAAATAAAGGATAAAATGCACTTTGCCCCCTGAACTATTCTTGATATAATTATCCCCCTAAATTAATAAATTTTACAGTTACCCCCTTCGTTGAACAAAAATGCTCCTCATACTTTGAATAATTATATTATTTTTAATATTTTTAGTATTTTGCACATTAAATTATCATCAAATTTTTCATGCCCACAAACTATAAGAAGATAGCTAAATTAAAGTACTTTATCTAGGTTATATATATATATATATATATATATATATATATGGTAAGTATTAATTGCAATATTAAGAAGTGCGAATATGATGGTTCTAAGAGCAAAGAGAATCATTACGATTAAGAAAGCGAATATGGTTGAGATAGTCTAACTTCATGATTCGTAAGCATGGCATTATTTGCAATTGTATAAGATTGAATAAATATTAAATAGAATATATTTACTAATATCTATTATATATAATATTTGAAGAGGGTATTTTGACCCAAATCCTTCAATTTTGACCACGGCGAATTCTTAAAATTTAGAATTTTTTTAGTTATAAAAATATTTAATTGATAGGTAAATTTAATGATAAGTATTAATGACAATATTAATATTTTTATTAATTGATTATATATATATATTTCTTCACTCTATATATAGTTGTGGTAATGATTATTTTAATTTTAATTTCTAAATGAATTTTATGTTAAAATTATTTTTAATTGAATATCCACCATATGCAACCAAATATTTTTAATATTAGTCAATACTATTTATCTTTTTTATTTTCTTGCAATTGAGATGATACATATAAAATTATTTAACTATGTAAATAGCATGAATAAATAAAAAATTAATAACTTGAAATCATTGTACCACAATTACTTTCATATAATTAATTTTTTTAAAATATAATTCAAAACATTAATTAAACTAATGCGCACATATACTTTGACAATTATTAACATATTTATTTTTTTTATATTTTATATTATTTATATAGCAGTATAAAGTTAATAATTTTAACTTTAAAATGTTAAAAAAACATATAATAGTTCTTATATTTTTTTAAATTTAAATCTTCTATAAGTTATAATCATATCCCAATATCCTTTAATTTTTTAAGTTTGATCTAATGCTAATCTTTTAGAATTTTTATTTTTTTATTATTTTAAATTAGGGTAATTGGATGTTTTCTATTTATTGAGAATATTAAAAATTATTTTTAATTAATTTTCAAACTCCACCTTTATAATTTTTCAAACTTTTAGTATTTAGTTTTCATAATTTATGCGTTATTAAAATATTTAAAATAAAAAAATATTAATAAATAAGACATACACCTACCATCATAAAATAAAAAAAGAGTAAAATATTTTATGGTTTTGTTAAAAAATACATCATTGTTCTTTACTAGGCATTGTTATTTATCATAAATATTTTAAAAACGCATAAATTTTGAAAACTAAATACTAAAAATTTAAAAAATCATAAAGGTGGAGTTTAAAAATTAATAAAAAAAAATTCTAATATTCTCAATAAATAGAAAACATCCAATTACCATAATTTAAAATAATAAAAAAATAAAAATTCTAGAAGATTAACATTAGATCAAACTTAAAAAATTAAAAATATTGGGATATGATTATAACTTATAGGAGATTAAATTTAAAAAATATAAGAACTATTATATGTTTTTTTTACATTTTAAAGTTAAAATTACTAACTTTATACCGCTATATAAATAATATAAAATATAAAAAAATTAAATATGTTAATTATTGTCAAAATATATGTGCGCATTAGTTTAATTAATGTTTTGAATTATATTTAAAAAAATTTAATTATATGAAAGTAATTGTGGTTCAATGATTTCAAATTATTAATTTTTTATTTATTCATGCTATTTACATAGTTAAATAATTTTATATGTATCATTTCAATTGCAAGAAAACTAAAAAAAGATAAATAGTATTGACTAATATTAAAAATACTTGGTTGCATATAGTGGATATTCAATTAAAAATAATTTTAACATAAAATTCATTTAGAAATTAAATAATCATTACCACAAATATATATAGAGTGAAGAATATATATATTATAATCAATTAAGAAAATTATTAATATTGTCATTAATACTTACCATTATATTTACCTACCAATTAAATATTTTTATAATTAAAAAAATTTTAAATTTTAAGAATTCGCCGTTGGTCAAAATTGAAGGATTTGGGTCAACATACCCCCTTCAAATATTATATATAATAGATATTAGTAAACATATTCTATTTAATATTTCCTTCAATCTTATAAAATTGCAAATAATGCCATGCTTATGAATCATAAAGTTAGACTATCTCAACCATATTCGCACTTTTTAATCGTAATGATTCTCTTTGGTTTTAGAACCATCATGCTGCCTCCTTAATTCCATAATGTTTCACCAATTTACATGATTATAAGCCTAAAGAAACTACTTTTCATTAGTTTAGTAATCATTAATTTTTACTCCATATTCTTTAGTATCCCTTTGGACTTGAGTAGAGATCAACTTCCACTCAATTCTAATATTGTGGAATCCATAGTTTAAGTTATTTATCAACCTTATTTTGTTCAAATCACTAAAAGCTTCACCTTTCTTAAACCTAATATACCAATTATTTATTTTTCTCTCATGTCCCAAGTGTTGCAACAATTATATCCTCATCTTTTTCAATTACAAGGTACCACTACATGTGCAAGTTCCAACATTTGAGAATGGTGTAATTTCCTATGACTAGACTGAAATTTGATCCCTCATATCACACCCAAATGTTGATTTTGGTACTTAGCATTCTAATAGTTATAGCAAGGCATAATCCTCATGAACTTAGTCAATTAGTCTATAGAAGTAATGATCATAGGTATTTATCTGTTAAAGTCATTGGCAACAAAAATAATATTCTTTCATTTGAGTAACAATTGCATGAGTACAGAACATATGCTACAGAGAAAAAAGTTTGTATAAGTTCGCAAGAAACAATTCATTAACATACCTGGCAGTTCGTTAGCGTACCTCGTATTGGCAGAATAGTTATAGCTACTTTAGCGACAATGGCAAGATTGACGTGTTTGTACAGCACATATAAAGCGACACCTATTTGCAAAGGTACGTTAATACAATTACACAACAACGCAAAGAACAAAAACATATTGTATAAATATATATCACATAACATGTGAGTTGCTAATGTTATCAAATAATGGCAAAGTTCAACATTGTGTATCGTACTAAGAGTCCTGTATGAAGTACTCGTAGAAACTCGCTTTTGATGTCGATGTCGATGTTTTCGTAGTTATGCAGCATAAGGTTTGGATCGATGAGGTCCTCGACTGTTCCTTCCTGGAAATGCTTCCATGCCTGATTCATCCGATCAATATGTAAGGGTGATGACATAATTGGAAGGTTAGAACCTGGTTTGTGATTCTGAGAGGCTTCTAGAACTTACAATAGTTGCCAAGCTTTCTGTGTACTGCGAGGTTTTACTTCTGTTGTTCTACCTTCCAGTAACAATTTCCAGCAAAAGCACACCGAAGCTATACACATCTGATTTTTCGGTCAGCTGGCCATGCACCAAGTATTCTGGCGCCATATATCCCCTGCAGATATGCCGGTTTTTCAAGAAGGACGATACAGAATATTTACACACATATATGTCGCGGCATGGAACATTAACATCCCGTCAAATCTCTAGACAATTACCAATGTTGAAATGGAACGGTATGGTATTTAAAACGCTATAAATTCAGATGCCAGATTTCAGTGTAAGCTAGACGCTTGTGAGCGTTTGCTTTGTAAAAAGGAAAGAATGATATCCTTACAATGTCGCTGCGATGGCGGTGCTAATATGACTTCTGTCTTCTTGAAACGACCTCACCAACCCAAAATCAGCAATTTTAGCACGCAGCCTGGAGTCCAAGAGGATATCGCTTGCTTTTATGTCACGGTGAATGATTCTTGTGTTAGGATTCTCATGGAGGTACATCAACCCCTCTGCTGTTCCTATGAATATCTCAAATCTCTTCTCCCAGTTCAATTCTTTATTTTTTCTTGAATCTGTGAAAAGTTTGGCATTAGATCAAGCTACTATTGCTAACAAACAGGCTGATCTTTTAAACACTTTACTGCAAAGTGAGTACTTACCGAAGATAAAGCGATCCAGGCTCTTGTTTACCAAGAACTCGTAAACGAGCAGGCTTTCAGGTCCTGAACAACTGCACCCCAATAACCTGACTAGATTTTTGTGATTGAGACTGCTAATAATTTTGACTTCATTGTAGAAATCTGATGCTCTGTGTTTGTTGTTAAAGAATAGCCTCTTGACCGCAGCAATCTCTCTTCCGTCTGCCAAAACTCCCTGAAGTAATATTAACATCCCAGTTTTAGGCATCAATGTGCTTCAATAGAGAGCAATTTGACATTTTATACAAGTTTGTCGAGTAACAACCTTATACACTGTGCCAAATCCGCCTTGCCCGAGCTTGTTGGCTTCGTTGAAAGAGCCGGTGGCTTTCTCTAGCATGGAATATTTGAAGTTGAGGCTGCTGTCGCTCAGGGTTTTGACAAATTTCTCTGCATCACCTGAACCTGAAAAGATCAGGGATCATGTTAAAGACGAGTTTACCTGGAACTAAAATTGTTGACCATACTATAATGAAGTTTCCTCATAAACAGCATTTACAAAACTTATAAAAATGCATGGTGAGCATATGTTAAATGCAACACAAGATGTAATAGGATTTGCAAGGGTTTAATGCAATTTATTCTCTACGATATTGAAAATGGGCAAATTACCTCCTACATTATGTTACCACTTACATTATGTCCAACCAAAACAGTTTGAAAGTTCTATCGAAGAAATATAGTCTTTACCTCACATTGTATCCAAGTAAAATGAAAAAGACCAAATCAAAGTCATAGTATTTGGATCGAGTGATATCTAGTAAATAGAACTTGATTTGATTTTGAATCGTTTAAAGATGCTTAGAAAAAATGACCTCCACATACCGTGATCACTGCTGCGTCAGTTTACATTCAATCTGGGTCCATGGACATGAATGTTTAAATTTCTCCTTCAGTAACTTTGATCTCTTTGCTAAGCTTACGTAAAGACACTGCGAAAAAATATGCACGCCATTAGTAATATAGGATCGTTGCTTATACATGGAAAGATAGAGACAGCAAAAATATGATGACACAGAAACTATTTCATTATGTGAACAAAGTCTTAAAGGAAAAATAAAGATCAGATTAAGAACTTCTTTGCAGGATAGTTCATCCTTCCACATTATTGACTAATGATGAAATTTACAGAACATATGAATCTACAAAGAGAGCCATAAACATGCATACATATATCATTTCAAACGTGCTCAGGTTGAATGTCAAATACGACACTATCCTATATAGGTAAAACATTTGCAGTCAATAGACCACCTAATAAAATTGCCATTTCGGAGAACTATAGAACATTTACTTGAATGAAATGCCACTATTCATGGAATTTCATCCTTAAACAACAGACAACAAAGGATGCACAGATCTAAAAGGACTGCCTAACTCCTACAGCAATGTAGTTACATATATGTGAAAGTGTTCTGTCATATACCATGTATCTAACCATGTAAAGTTCCCTTGCACTTTCAAATAAAGGTAGATAAAAAGAGAATTAGACATTGAATCTTAAAGTTTTGCATCCATTAATTACTCCCAGAAACAAGCAAATCTATAATTCATCAACAAGGAAAGGAAATAGATCGAGTCTATTGGCACACCCACCTCCATTGTATCTTGCGCCCATTAATATCCCGAGTAACAACACCATAACCATAGAAGTGTCTCCAAAATACAGCACTGTGAATGTTGTTAATGAAGAAAGAAATGGACAAAAAATTGTGATTCTTTTTCCCTTTCACTCTCTTCATCGAATGATGATCATAACATCAAAGGGAAATATTGAAGGATGTCGATTGTGGAAACACTCTGAAACTCCATTCCGGTTGACATGAAAAACCAACCATTCCTGTTAAAATTACCAGGAACAAAAAAGGAAGGACACACACAAGACTAGACCAATGTCAGAGGTACGACCATACCAAGATACAGAAAAAACATGCTACGGTGTAATATTTCTTGAAAATTTCCACGTTGCTTGAAAACCCCACAGTTCTTGAGAAAATCACACGTTTCTTGAAAAATCCCACAGTTGTTGACAACATCCCAAGTTCTTGAAAAAACCCACTTGAGAAATCACACATTTCTTGAAAAATTCCACAGCTCTTGAAAAAACCCACTTGAGAAAATCACACGTTTCTTGAAAAACCCCACAGTTCTTGAGAAAATTACACATTTCTTGAAAAACCCACAGTTCTTGAAAAAACCCGTTCAATGAAATAAGAGTGCAAACGAAGGGCAAAATCACTGATAAAAGGATTCTTGAAATCACGGCCACTAAAAAGTTCTTTTTCAAGAAAATGTTACCCCAAGAAAACACCTACTTCTTGAAAATACAAGTTCATTGCAAACAATTAAAAGTTTTACACACACAAAAAGAACTCCGAAAAACTAAGATTTAAGAAAACAAAAAGAAGGAAAAGAAAATAAAAGGGTTTCCATACCTATGGAGAAACAGAGGGCAGATGAACTTCATCAATTCCTAACGTCTCTACTACTTTGTAAATATACATCACCGACCAAATAACAGTAAGGTGGCAATGAGTTGCAAGAGAAACTAATGGACACGTGGAATAATCTGATTGGGCCTAAGGTTGTAATCAGGTGGGAATGGCTATATTGTTGTTCTGTGCACTCTACACGTGGCACCTTAGTGGGGGACTTTTGGACTTTGATGTTCATTTTTTTATTATTTTGTTAATCCATACCGTTAATTAAAGAGAAGAGAATTAGAATAACTTTGACATATATGTGTAATGTATTACCTAAATTAATCCTATACAATTAAAAAATGACAAAAGATTTAATTTGACAGTTTGTTTTGTTATTTTACTCCTTCAAGATTAGTTTTTTAAAAACCATGTTTTGTAAATAATAAGTTCAACTAAAAATATATAAGAAAAAAATATGATATGTATCACATAATTTTTTTTATTTAACATAAAATAAAGGATAAAATGCACTTTGCCCCCTGAACTATTCTTGATATAACAATTATCCCCCTAAATTAATAAATTTTACAGTTACCCCCTTCGTTGAACAAAAATGCTCCTCATACTTTGAATAATTATATTATTTTTAATATTTTTAGTATTTTGCACATTAAATTATCATCAAATTATTTTTAAATTATTTTTTTAATAAAGAAAGAATTTAAATTATAAATTGAGTATAAATCAAAATATATTGTAGATACACAACGAATATAATAAACCAACAAAGCCATATATGTTTTTAAAAGAAATTAACAAATGTATATGCTTAACCAGAAGTTAAATTTTTAGGAAAAAAATGAATAAATATAAATATTCCATCATATTTTTATGGAAAATATATTCAAAAAATCATTTAATTACTCATTTTTATCTATAATAATAATTAGTTAATAACTTAATGTTACTATCAAATCAATAAAAAAATATGATTTTTTGTGTGCATTCTTTTACTCATTCATTACTTAACTTTGAGTTTGTAAAATATAATAAAATTCACACTATTTAGTTCACTAATTTTCTTACTCCATTATAATTAAAATATATTTTTTCCCAGTTAATTTTTTAATTAAACTTAAAATACAAAATTACTAGAAAAAGAAATTCTTTGAACTGTATATAAAATATAAGAGCAAGATTGTCCAAATTTTTAATCATAGGAAGTAAGTATTACATTTGTTAGTTTAGAGGGAGTAAATGTTACATCAACAATAGTTCGGGGGGGGGGGGGGGCGGGAGTGTATTTTACCTTGTTTGATTTATACTCCACTTATAATTCAAATTATTTCTTTATTAAAAAAGTAATTAAAAAATAATTTGGTGATAATTTAATGTGCAAAATACTAAAAATATAAAAAATAATATAATTATTCAAAGTATGAGGGGCATTTTTGTCCAACGAAGGGGTAAGAATTATATTGGTTAATTTAGGGGGGTAATTGTTAGTTCAGGGGGCAAAATATATTTACCCTTAAATTTATATATTTTATCCTTTTAGGATAAAGTAATACAATATACAAAGAAACTAACTTTAATTTTGAAGTTATTTTTATGTTGAAACTTTATTTGATTATCTCTTTTAACACTTAAACTCAAACATAAGACCTCTTATATAAAATGTTGAGTTCAAATCATTGAATCGTTCACTAAACAAACGAAACTTGATTCTAATTTAAATTGAAAACATGTAGCACGCAAACATGATAATTTAAATATGGGCTCAAACAAACATCCAATTTTTTTGCCAATTTCCAATTTCAGGGGGTATGTTGCATTTATCCCATATAATTAGTTAGTAATTAAAATATGAACTCTAACAAGCACCTTAAACAGTGGAGTTTTTGTTCATATTTGAATTACGAACTAATTATAAGGAATAAATGAATATACCCGGCCTCGTGAAATTGGAAAAAGGCAAAAAAACTCAAATTAAAAACGAGTCAAAAAAACTGGTATCGTCTTCGGCTAGACAGTGGAGTTCACTCGTTATTTTTGCTAACAGTTTTGGCTATTTTTACACGTAATTATTAGAAAGAAAATTCTAATACGGATTAGGTTTTGCCGAACAAAACCAATCACAAAACAAATGTGATACATTTGTTATGTGATTGGTCACTTTGTACATATCACAAATGCCATATTATTAATTCAAGTTTGGTTGAATCACGTCCGTGTTAGAATTTCCCGAAAACCATACATGTCCCTCACTTTTTCTTGCTCAACATTGCAGCATGCGTTTTCTCTTGTTTTGAGCTTTGTTTTTGTGTAGCGGCAAGGCATAATGGAGTGTTCCCACAAGACAACAAACACAGGCGCTGGAGTTGAGGTATATATGGGAGTTCTCCGCTATGCCAAGTTGTTGAATTTGAAAGGAAGTCTGTTGGAAAGGAATGGATCACCAGCGCGCAGCAACATGATGAACATTCAACACCAGCCTGCGCCTCAGTCTTTGATAGAGTTGGTGATATGGATGCTGGTTAGAAGAAGCGTCTTCCACTTACAAAAGTCGCATTTATAGCAGAACATCACTTATGGTTGACTGTTTGTTTCTTGACCATCTTGTTTTTTTAGATAGTTAGTTGAAGTCAGGTTTTTTAGGTTAATGTAATTATATATAAATTTTTTGTGGTTTGGGAGGTTATATTTAGCACTCGTAAAGTTTGCTTTTCATCTAATAAATTAGTTCATTCAATAATCAAAACTCATCGAATTTGCTGATATTAACAAAAAAATTGAAAAAATATCACCGATTGACTTATTACTAACTTATTGCAGGTCAAATAATTTTTTTTATAATCAAATTACCCTCATATGTTTTCACGTGTTAATGCATATGAGTAGGTATATCATCACCATTATAAGGGTAGTTTACGCCGAAAAAAATTGTTTGACCTACAATAAGTTAGTAGTGAGTCAATTTAGGGTATATATCAATATTCATTCAATTTTTTGTTAATATCAATAAATTTAGTAAATTTTAACTAACGGGTGAACTAATTTGTTAGACAAAAGCAAACCTCAAGGGTGGTAGATGCAAATCCCAAATCACATTGAGTTTACATGTAATTACACAAAATCTCAAAAGATGAGAGTGTATTATCCCTCAAGCTACTTTTTTTTTAAAAAAAATTACGCAAACACCCCAAAAAATATTAAAATCATTGTATGAATTATCTTTATTCATTAACTATAAGGGATAATTTTTATAATTATATAAAAATAAAGATAATTTATATAAATAAACAATAAATTAAATACAATATCAATAAAAATGCATAAAATATTCCTGTCGTGGCCTCCACACCACACTAACATCCCACTTTAAATGTCACACATCAACACGCACATAGACATCGCACAAACTTCTCTCTTAATTACATATTCCTCATAAAAAGAAACCACACGTGCGAATAATCAATCCTAAAGAATATAGTTTATATATTCTTTTTATATATAATTTTTATAATTAATATGAATAATTAAAATATAAATATACTTTTTCTACCGTCGAATAAAACCAATCAATATTTAACGAAATAATTAAGATTTGAAAATAAAATTGTAAATATTTTAGCTATGTGATGCAATCTGGTGAGTTTAAAATTAAGGCACCCAAATCAAAAGAACTAAGTTTGTGAGGGCATAAAATGCAGTTTTCCTCGTAAGGGACAGAACAATAATTATTTTTATTTTTTGTTAATTATAAAAATTTTATTGATTAAAGTTACCAATACTAATAATTAGTGATAAAATATTATAAATGTGGCTTGCGACATGATAAGTGTCCTATTATATGAGTTATTGTTGGTTTTGGCTCCATGTGAATTTCACGAATTTGTCCGAAAAAGACATTTTGCTAAGGAAAGAAAGTCTTGGGGTTTATAAGCCACTCAAACTTCTCGTTTGCAATAAATATGGGACGCTTGTCTATATCATCAATTGTATTTATATTTTTTTATATAAACTAGTACTCCCTGCATGCGATTCTCGCGAGCATAAAAAAAAATATGATGTGAGATTAAGAAAAAGAATTCATAAAAATAACAATCATAACTTAAGAGTGAAAAAAAATTATATTAGAGAAATGAAACGTGAGGTAATAGAGAAAAAATATTATAATGGTCAATTTAATAAAAACAAAGAAATTTATAAGCAAAAGAAATATGGAGAAGTTTGGTGTGAGAGAAATAATGGAGTAGTGGGTGAGAAAAAAACAAATACGAGTAATTGTGAAATTATTAAAAAAATCAAAATTACTATTATAACTAAAAAAAAATTAAAGAAAAAAGTGAATGAATGGTAAATTTAGGCATTCTAAAGTTGGTACGCTAAATGGATTTTCTTTTATAATAGTATAGATAATTAGTGACACACACACACACACACACACACACACACATACATATATATATATATATATATATATATATTATATATAACTACAAGAAAACAACTCAACAACAATGAAAAAAATATAGCGTCGAGCTAATTAGCAAATTTAGTTATTACTAAAATCATTATTAATCTATATTATTTAATACAAAAAATTTACTTGCTAATAAATTTTAGCAAAAAATTATTTCAAATATATATTTAATAATGTAGATCAATAATAATTTTAGCAAGGATGTTACTTACTAATTAGATCGACGTTGATTTTAGCATCAATTATTTTTTAACTATTTAGTTGTTTTCATATAGTATTGAATTAACGAGTTAATTAGAATAAAGATAGTAATTATCACTTTAACTGAAAAACTAATATTTTTGATAAAATAAAACAATATTTATATCATTAGAGGAATTCAAGTAATGTTTCCAATTATAAACCATTAAACCTTTGAAGCATGAAAGGAATTTTCGTGGATCGTAGTTAGGGTTTTGAGTGCACTTTTTGGTAAAGACTGGGCAGCCACGTGATATGGATGCCATGGAGGAAATACCCTGTACCCGCCCTTCATCAGTCCTGCAATCATGTCAACCAAACACGACTTTCACACGGAGAGACAGAGACGCTGAAAGTGAAAACCCCACATTCCTTTAAAAGCGCATACCATCTCTTCTTACGAATTTCTTTTTGTTAGAATTAAATTTGATCATTACTAAGCAAGTCTATCATACTTATTATGAAATTTATTACTCTTTTTTAACAATATATTAATCGCACAACAAGTGTATTATATTTATTATTTGGAATAATTACACTCCCCTCCTCTGAAATTTGGTGTAATTATATGTAGACCTTTTGTGGTTTGGAAAAAATTACACCTAGCATCCCTGATGTTTGCCTACATCTAACAAATAAGTCCATCTGTTAGTCAAAATTCATCGAATTGACTGATATTAACAAAAAAAATAAAATAAAAAAAATATGTATTAACTCTTGATTGACTTATTGACTTATTTCATGTTAAATATTTTTTTTCGGGCTAAATTACTCTTATGATGAATATACGTCCTCACGTATTAACGCGTGAAGACGTATGAGGGTAATTTGATCGTAAAAAATTTCTTGACTTGCAATAATCAGTAATAAGTCAATTAAGGGTTAGTACAGATTTTTTTTTTTTCTTTGATAATATTAGCAATTCGGTGAATTTTGATTAACGAAATGACTTATTATTAGATGAAAGCAAACCTAAAAAATACTTGATATAATTTCCCAAATCAAAGGATCTATGTGTAAGTATACAAAAACTTCGAAGGAGATGAATATAATTATTTTTTATTATTTAATTGATTCAAATTTAACACATGATTGATCGCTTCTCTTACAACGTCAACATTCGATTCCAACCTTCACAATACAACAAGTGGAGAATTTCAAAAACGACCGAGTGCTAAAAGTAATATTAAATTAACGCGACTAATCACAAAAAGTAGCAGACGTCTTAACTTAATTAATGTAATTAAATTAATTGAATAGGATAATACTTGCGATGAGCACATGGAAAAACCAGAAAATGGGAAATTAATTGTATTTTTGTCTCGTATATTTAACTTAGTACACTTTTTGTCTCGTTACTTTTAAAATTCTCATTAATAGTTTCACATTTAGTCCTCATGTTGAGTGGTGTTAGTATGTTGACGATAAAAATTACATGATCGTGATGGAATTGGAGAGACAATAAAATTAATTGATCGTTGAATATTTCAGCCTTACAGTTTCGATTTTCACAAGAAGTTGAGTTGGATTTTTACTTTAAGTAAAAACAAATATTGAGAAAAATTGGAATTTTTTAGTCTAGTAAAATGAGGGGCGGTATTTTTAGTCCTATAGGAATCAATTTTAATTAATCCTGTAATTTTAAAATTTTGACAATTTTCGATCTTTTTCGGTCAAATTAGCCAGAAACTTGCATTTGACTTACATCTGACCCAATTAAATTGCAATTTTAGTCTTGTAACTTAAAGGATGTTGGCATTTTTAGTTGTGTAAAGAGGCTTTAACATTTTTTGTTATGTACAAATTGATTTACATGACTTAAATTGTATTTAATTAGCTCATATGCAAATCACATCTAATTTTCTAATCAAATTAGTTAAAAAATGGCTAAAATTAAAAAACTAAATTACAAAAATCAATCATACCGAAAAACAAATATCATATTTCTAAGTTACATAACTAAAATTATAATTATTTATAAAATATTAAATAGGATTTTGTACCAGTAGCAACGAATTTCATACCCTATGTTGTATAAATAGGTCTGCCCTTAAAGTTTTCAACTTCTCCTAGTCTTGGATCGAAGAAAATATATTAATTAAAATTGATGAGATTTTTTATTTTACCTATACTAATGTTAAAAAAAGGGCCATTATACTGATAAAAATAACAAGATCAGGTCTTATATTTCGGGAGTGTTTGCAAAAATTTCTACTATCATAGGATTATTTTTGTAGAAAAAAATGCAAGTTATAGTAGAATTAAAAGTGAATAGTGTTTGCAAAATAAGTGAAAAGCAGATAAAAGTTAAATTGGATAGTGTTTAGAGAAAAATTACTTTTGAAATAAACTTAATTGATTAAAGATATTTTTGTCCCTATGTATTAAAAAGATATTATTACGCTTATTATTTCACTTATTTTTTGTCAATAATAATTATTTTTCATAAAAATAAATAAATTCTATTTCGGTTTCATATTTATTTTTCTAAAAAAAATTACAAAACATGTGTTTAAGCAGATAATAATATGTGAACGAAATAATATAATTAGATGATATAACAAATCAAATATAAAATTATTAAAAATTAAATATGAAAGTGTAAATTTAATTATTGCTAAATTATTCAATTATTTAAAAACTATAATTAAATATATAATTTTTAAAATAAATTAAAATCAATAAAGTTGAATTGAGGTTATTATAATAAGGGTAAAGTTAGTGCTTCTAATTTTTGGAATAAAAACGTTTTTCTTAACTATTTCAGAAACAAAAAGTGATATCTTAAACACTTCAAACATACTTTCTAATATACAGAAGTTGAAAAGCGTTTTTTCTAAAACGTTCGCAAACAAGTTCATAGTGCTTGGATTCGTTTTCTGAGTGTTTTGTGGAAATAGAGAGAGAAAAATAAAGATAAATAAGTATGTGTCGGAGATAATGTGTATGTTTGGATTTGTTTTTGGAGATAATTTAAAATAAGTATCGTATGTTTGATCTTGTATATTTTGAGACAAAAATTACTTTTCATTGTCAAATCATATATTTTTTTATAGGGTTGTATGTTTAATGTTGTGTTTTAAGAGACAAAAATCACTATTTATTGTCAAATTCTGTCTTTTTTTATATATTGATATATATGTATGTGTATATATATGTGTGTATTTATATTAAAATAATTAAAAATACCTAAATAATATATTTTTTTATGATGACAAATATTGAGTATGTTTTAATTTATTTTAAAAATAAATTAAAAATGAAAACAAACGTAGTCGTTGTTTTCCCGGGCAATTCAGTCTTTCACTCGGGTCTGCAGCGTCCGACTTTCTCATGTAAACAAGAAAGTCAGCACCTCCGCCCACCACCTAACTCTATAAATTCAAGTACCAAACAGGTGTGAGGCACGCTGCTCGTTCCCCTTTTTCTATATACACTCTCTGCTTTCTTTAACTTATTCTCCACATTATACACATCAGTTATAAACAACACAGACGCGCGCACAGCATGTTGTCCTCGCAGATGGCTATGCACGAGTTGTTCGACCTGGACTTGGCCCTGACGATGCCGGAAGACTCAACGGCGGAGGTGAGTAAGCAGCAGCCGGATGCTGAATCAACACGCCACCTGGTCGACGAAATACCTACTGTGGTTGTGGGCTGTGGTGGGCAATGTAGCGTCTGTATGGAGGGGTTTGGCGGGGCGGGGAAGCAAGTCCAGTGCGGCCATGTCTTCCATGAAAATTGCATATCGCACTGGCTCTCCCTCCATAATTCTTGCCCTTTGTGCCGCAGAAAAGTTGTTTCCTGATTCATTTGCTGCTCTTCTTCTCTTTTTTATGTGCGGCAGTGAAGTTCTATTGAGCTTTTGTCTCAAGTTCATCATCTTTGTTCCGTGGTAGAATTGTTTTAAAATTATTATTATTATTATTATTATTATTCTAATATAAGGAGGATCGCGTTGGTTTCCCAACTATCCTCCAAATAATAGAATTTTTTAATTAATTATTATTAATTATAATTTTCATCTCTAAGTTGACATTTTTGTTTTGTTATTTTCGTTAATTGTCTATTAAAACGGGCACGTAATTTTTTCCATCTCATGATTTGATGGTCCATCGACATAAATAACGAAAATTTTAAGAATTTTAAGTGTAAACCACGATTGTTTAGAAATTGAAATCGAATACATAATATTATTTAAGGCAAAAAAATGTAATTCTCCCTATTCTGTATTTAGACTGTTTTTAAAAAATATACGAGGATCGATGGAATCACGATATCCATCATTTAAAAAGAGTTATTTGATTATTTAATTGAAATTATATTAAAAACTCATGAAAAAAGATTTCAGAATTATATCTACGACAGAAAATGATGAGATTCTGTAGTATTTCCTTTTACTTAAATTCAATATGCATATGACCATATATTATTATAATAAGTTCAAGATATATAGATAAATATATATATTCATAAATTTGTTTATATATATAAATGACAACTATAGAACTGAAAATACGCGAAGTCGTGTTCATATGACATCTATGATTCTTCCCTAGTTGTCATATTTAGTTGACTAACACACCTCCAATAATATTAAAACTCACCTATCGTAGCACATTCACTAGGTGTCTATAGTTTTAAATTTTTATTATATTTATTTAATTATATAAAAGAAAACAAAAATAAAGTAAAGAACGGATCAGAATTGATAACTTCTTAAATAATTTTTATTATTTTACTAAATTTAAATGAATAAAATATTATTGATTGAAAAATTTAAAGAGACGGTAACTTTTAATCAATATATATTTTTACAACCAAACAAGATTACAAGATTAAATGTGCCGCGCTCTCATAATAATTACAAGAACAAAAAAAAAAAAAAAAAAAGTTCTCATACTTCTCACTTAAATGCAAAAGTCATATTCACATGACATCTACAGTTCGTCCTTAATTAGTTGCCATATTCAGTTGACTAATATTAAAAATATATAGAGATGAATTAAATAATCCATAAGATAACAAAACTATGATCATGTTGAGAGTTCAAACCAAATGGTAACTTTTGAGATGAGTAGCGCTTTCAATCAGCATCACAGATCGTTGGAATTTGGGTAAAGCTGATCAGCAACATGTAATCCCACTTGATAATCAAAGTATGAAAAACTCAATCATGACTTGTGATGGACCGTTTCTAGTGTATCTCCTTTTCTTCTCGTGGGGGGCGGCTATCAGTTTTCCAATTCATAATTAATGGAGTGGAAGTGATAAATTCAGCCACAGTTTGGCTCGATAATTGCATAATAATTAATTTTAAAATAAATTGATTTCAAAAAATGATTGTGGCGTTTGAATTTATATTTTCATAATTGATTATGCAGATGCAAATTATCGCTAAATTTGAAAGCCGATTTCATTTTTAAAATTAAGGAAAGAAAAAAAATAATTTAATTAGTATAATGAGTAATTAGTTGAAAAATAATTATGATGGGATAAAAAATAAAAATTGAAACTTTTATCGAAAGGTGGTTTGATTTAATTTAATCCCAAAAATAATTATTGGAAAAAAAAGGATCAAAATGGCACAAAAAAAATTGGGTTTGCACACTTACTAAATCATGGGGTTAAACATATGCTTCATGTTTCAGACAACTTGAGAATTACAAAAATTGATCTTATTCCCCAAGAAACTGATAAAAAGATAGAGTTTAATATTTATGTAAAAATGATAGAATTTATATTCAGTTCAAATACATCCTTATTATATTGTTAAATCTTAAAATATTAAATACACCAAATACTAAATTTAATTTTTTTTTAATTTGTTTTTAAGTTGAAAGTTTAAATATAAATGTAATAAATTGAAACAATATACTTTTCATGAGTATAAAATATTAATAATACGAAAACTTGACTTTTGAAGGTAGAGCCCTCTTAATTGGTGCTGCAATTATTGTGATTGTGAAAGAAAGGGACAAGAAAAACAAATATGAGTAGCATTATTTGAAAATTCACAATACTCTTAACTTCTCCTAGTTGACAAATTCTAAGTCAAATAGAGTTCGAACAAATAAACCCTAGTTCTAGTTTCCTCCTCACTATTATAATCGAGGCCACGTTTACATTGAAGGATTAATCTGAATAGTTAGAATAGTATAGTCAAATGACTTATTTACTTTGTGCAATGAGAGCCCAATATTAAGAGTGAGGTTCGGCCAAAAACATTGTTGCATCTCCATAAATCAATTCTCGTGGTCACGGGCGTACTCTTTTGTCTCGAAGTGAAATGTACTTTTCGCTCGTGCGGCGTCTCAGGTTACATTCAATCTTTGACCAGCCTTCGCACATTTCAAAGTTTACTGACTGTCCGTCGTGTGTTTTCAACACTGGAGCTCGCTAGCACACCTATCCAAAATGCCCATGTTCGCCGAGGCTCTCAGCATGCACGCCTTAGCATCTCTTTGCAGCTGGCCCAACTAGTTAGTCTGCCGCCATGCATCTTGCCCGTAATCTGGGAACCCACCGATGGACCTTTCAAATGGCAAGGAGTATCCTCGCTCCGCCTCGGCATTACGGCGCTCTGCATGCGCCCGCAACGCTGGTCTCATATCCAATACTCACTTGGTGCATCCTCGGCGCATGCCTTCGTCATGGTCATCTTTTATGACTGGCCCGAGGTATGACCGCATTATAAGTCCGAGGCCCATTCGATATGCGGACATCTCACAACAATCCCACATGGATTGCCCAACATGCCTTCTTGCCTTTCGACATGGCTTCACAATTTGCCCATAGTACGGCGTTGCCTCACGACCCCTCATCTTAGCCAACGGACCTCCGTGGATAGCTAGAACCCAATAGCACATGCTATGTGTTGGATCACGAGGTCTTAGAGTGCTTGCCTTAATCACCTATTCACATGAGATGTATTGCCTCTGATTTCCCAAGCTCACGGGGCAACCTTGTGCATCACACGGAACCTCTAGATCGTTTTTGTGCCCAACGTAGAGCATTCTGGCCCTATGCCGCCCGTCTGATTCCCATACCTTTTGGGAACTCTAAATACTCATTTCAAATGCCCAGAGCTGGCTCTTGAAAACCATCACATGTCCTTAAGAGAATAATCATTTGGTCTTTGTGTCGCTACCGTCTTACACGAGGAGGGCTAGCTAGAGCTCACCACCGCATACCCTCCTTATAATAGGCTTAAAAACATATGGGGTCATTTGTGTGTGTAACTTATACATAAAAGTATGATTAAAATCTTAATGAGCGATTTAACGAAAATAGAAGCATTCGATGCGATTCAAGAAGTTTTGCTCAAGTGTTTTCAAGATGTCATGGTAAAATCCAGGCACCCTCCAACATATAGGGTCATTTGTACTTTGCTCCCCAATCTTCCCCTTTTTTATTTTTACATGTTTTTATCCTTTGTTTTTTTTTTTTTTTTTTTTTGTTGCACTTTGCATTTTTTGGGGAATAATGATAGAATATTTTGTCGTGTGTGCACGGTTGAGGATGATTTTGGGTTCGGTAAAATTACAAGGATTAAATGCAAACAAAAAACCACCAACGTATGAGATCATTTGCATTTTGCCCCCAAACTTTTTTTTTTTTTTTTTTTAATATGGAGAAAAGTTCTCAAAAATTGAGAAAAAATGAGAAAAAATTTCAAGAAATTTAATGCTTGATTTACAAAAAAAACCACTTCATATTATAAGCTAAATATAATATTGGTACGGATTGAAATACACACATATGCTTGATGGTGGCGCTGACAAAAAAATACACATGATTTATTTTCCTTTCTTTTGAGTTTTATTTTTCTTTTTTTTTATACAATAGTAGTGTATTTAATTTTATTGTGAAATTGTACTCTTTTGTGATTTTTTTCATTTGGTTTATTGAAGTTCAATTTCTTCATTTGGGTCTGTGAGTTTTTCTTTTTTTCTCATCTAGATTTTTTTTCAATCTTTTTGATGTTCTACTAATTTTGTGGTTCTAATGAAGTTTTTTGTTTGTGAATTGAAATTGAATTTTTTTTTGTTCTGTTAAGGACTTTCACACACCTGATTTTGTAAAAAGTTCGTGATTTTTTTGTCTGATTTTATCTTGTAATGTGAAGTTGTTTATCTGCAAATTATGTATTGAACTTTTCTTCATTTTTTGGATTTTTTTCTATTTTTTTTTATTTTATTTTTATTAAAAGATTGGGGTAAAATGCAAATTAATAATCTATCATTATTTTTTGAAAAATACAAAGTGCAACAAAATCAAAATATTTGATGAGAAAGTATAAAAATATAAAAGTTGAGGGCTAAAGTGTAAATGACCCCATGCAGTGGGAGGTGTTTGTATTTCACCCTAAAATAAAACAAAACATGAACTTTAAAAATGATAACGTACAAAAATAAAAAATGAATAACTAAAATAATTTAAAAAACAAATCTAAGAATTCATTTGCAACATTTATTCTACATCTAATGGGGAAATGACACTTCTCGTTCTATAACTTAGAGCCTTTTTTATTTTTGATCCCATTAGTTATGAAATTCTCACTTTTGATCCTATAACTTTAAAAAAATAGCACTTTTGATCCCATGACACATTTTTGTTATGTACTTTAACGGGAAAATGTTGTGCGCTTAGCGCGTGATAGTTAGAGTTTTTACATTTTTTATCCTATATGTTACATGATTATCACTTTTGGTCTCATAACTTTCAAAAAGTAACACTTTTGATCTCAAACACTTAATGACCACGTGTCTTTTATGTTAAATATCTAACGGGAATGTGTCATGGGACCAAAACTGCTACCTTTTCAAAGTTACCAAACCAAAAATTGAGAATTCAGTAATCAATGAAATCAAAAAAAAAAAAAATCTTAAATTACGGGATAAAAATACAATTTCCCCCACATCTAATTAAAAGCAATAGAATTAATTCGTTTGTCTTGTAGCGTTAGATGTATTGGCGCAGTTTTGCTGGTTAGAAACACTATCTCTTCAACCATGAAAGCTTTTTGTGCATGAAAGGAATTTTCGTTGATCCCAGTTAGGAGTTTGAGTGCGCTTTTTGGTAAAAATTGACAGCCACGCGTTATAAAAGCTAATAAATCTATTGTTGAGGAGACACCTTGAACCAGGCGTACAATCCCATTAACCCATTATGACCAATGAAAAGGTAGATATATCCGTACCATCTAATAATCTATATAAAACATATTTTATAATTAATCTAAAAACCCCCTGTTTAAAAAACCCCCTCTGTTCGCCCCCTCTGTTTAAAAATAGGCTAAAAGTCCCCCTGTGTTAAATAAACACTTGCACTAACTAACGGCGTTAACTTTTTTATAAAATGACCGTTATACCCTTATTTAAATATATATACTTCTTATTTTAGTAACCGTTGTTTTTGATCAAATAACCATTAGATCTAATGAATTAATCTCAACCGTTGGATTTTCAAAAAATGAAAGGTTCAATAATTATTTAATTTATATATTATATATAAACAATTTAAAATTATAAAAAAAAAAATATTTTTATTAAAAAAAAAAAACTATCTACCCAACCCCCCATGCCCACCCCCTGCTACCTACCCCCCCCCCAAATCTCCCCCCCCCCGCCGTCCACCCCACCTCGCCGCCCACCCCCACCCCGTCGCCTGCCTCCTCCTCCCCGCCTCCCCCGCCTGCCTCCTCCTCCCGCGCCACCCCCCGACTGCGTCGTATCCCGCAGATGGGGGCGACGAAGCGGGGGGCGCGCGCCCCCCGCAGCCGTCGCCCCCAAATCTGGGCGACGTTGCGCGTCGCCCAGATCTGATCTGGGCGACGACGACGTCGCCAGATAATGACGAAGGGCGACGGCGGCGGGGTGGCGGCGACGTCGTCGCCTACTGTGCGAGGACGGCCGCCGCCCCCAATTTTTTTTAATTTTTAGAATTAATTTAAATTATATTAAATATTTTAGTTAATTAAATTTTTAAATATATATAAATATATTAATTAATTAAGAATAATTATTTATTGTATTTAAATTTATTTAAATATATATTTTACTTAATTAAAAAGAATTTAAACATATAATTAATTAAGAATAAATTTTTAATTTAAAATAACTAAAACATCATATTAATTATAAAAGTAATTCATTGAAATATGTTTAAATATAATTAATGGAAAGTTTTAATTTTTAGTTTTAATAATTATAATAATTATTTTAAATTTAAGTATAAATTTATTTTAAATATTTTAATTAAATAATAATTTAAATTATTAATATTATATATATTTTTATAATTATTAATATTTGTATTTTTAGAGGATAGAAAAATGCAAAAAAAATTAAATTTAAAAGTCATTTTGACTATAGTAATTTTAGATACAATATAAGGGTATTTTAGTCAATTAAAGACTATAAAAAATGTCAAAATCCGCAAAAAATCAAGCCCAAACGCACTTCAGGCGCGTGTATCCACATTCCGTTAATTTCTAACAGAATAGGGGTTTTTTGCTGAGTTTATTAAAACACAGGGGGGTTTTTAGCTATTTTTAAACACAGGGGGGCTTTTTAGCTTTTTCAACAAAATACAGGGGGTAAAATGCATTTTAGCCTTATTTTTTTGAAAAAATTATACATACACTTGTACAAAAAGGTTGACTTCATTTACAAAAACCATCTTTGTATTTTTAAAAACTACACATATACTTCAAAAATATCAACAACATTTCCAAAATACTGCCCCTATTTTTAGCTGTCAATGGTGGTTCTTGTAATTACATATAAGACAGTGATGATTTGTGTAAATAGACCAAATATCAGATGGTGTAAATGTAGTTGTCCGTATTATTTATTGAGTGTAAGGATTTTAAAATAAAATATTTTTAATTAATAAAATATTTTTTAACTAATACACTTTAGGGTGAAATACATTCCTATCCCTGAATTATCACTATTCTATTGTTTTGTGAAATCATTTGTTTCCCAACTTTTACCAAAAACTAAGTTTCTATTTTAAAATCACAAGCTATCGAAAGATGGTACTTTTTCTTCCTCGTTTTGGGTATTCTCATATCATATACCATCACTTGACATATCATGTTAAGTTATTGTTAATTACTGACGTGTCATAAGCATAAATATGAAATACTGTTAAAAAATAACATCATCTGATTGATTTTTATAATTGACCGTTCAGTATAGGGGACTTTTTGGTACATTTTATACTTTACGGGTGCGTTTGCAGCATGGGCTATAGTTAAAAAATAATCAATGTATTTAACCTATATTTTTAAATATATATATATATATATATATATATTATTTTATAACACAATTTTTTTAAACAATTTTATTTTATTCATATCAACTTAAATATTTAAAATGAAAACATATTAATCACTTTGATAAATTATTATTTATATTTGATTAAATGAATACAATAAAAATTTAAATTAAACACGGTGTGTCGAAGGTGCTTTTACCCCTAATATATATTGACAACCCCACAAAATCCTATACCCACCTTTCTTCGATTTAATAAAATTCAAACTTAGACAAACACGTACCTTTTTGATAGATTCAAGCCTTCACAATTAGAAGTAGGAAACTATATATTGTATCAAATTGTATATAATGTTAAAATATGCATACAAGTAGGAAAACTACTCTATCAATTCAATTCAAACATGCATTCGTACCCCACCCCACCCCACCCCACCCAAATAATATATATATATATATATATATATATAATTATATATATATATATGGAGGTTATGAAAATTTATATTTGAGGAAGTATTTAATATTAAAATGAATAAAATTTGGAGTTTAAATCCACAATTGTCAAATAATGAAAAACTGAGCTTCTAAATTTACTTAAGAATATATAGATAGAATATATATTCCTATGATAAATTGCAATCTACTTATATGTGTTAGAAAAAATAGTTAAATAATTTTTTTTGTAAAAAATAAAATAGCAATTCACCCCTCTATATTTTACAAATGTAGCAATTTATCTCCCTATGTTTTTAAAATTGAAACAATTTCCCTTCTTAGACAGGGAGATAAATTGCTTCATTTTTTAAAATACAAGGGGATAAATTGCTATTTATTTTATATAAGGGGGTAATTTGCCCATTTTCAATATCACATGGGTACATTTTGAGATACTTTTTCGTCAATGCTCTCTATTCTTGTTTATGCTATGTTTGAAAATGGGCAGAGATGAATATTTACTTCCTAAATCTTGAAGAGGACCATTTTTCAGGTAAAAAATGATAGTTTTCTTTTTTCCCAATGTAAATAGCTTTTGATAATTTTATGTTTACACTTGATCATCTTATGTTAAGGTTTGAACAAAAAATACTAATATGTATAAAATAAATTATATAAATTTTTATTTTGTCCCGTTTTTAACATTCCATGTATATATGTTTGTACTTATAAGGGAAAGGGTGTAATATATATATATATATATATATATATATATATATATATATATATATAGAGAGAGAGAGAGAGAGAGAGAGAGAGAGAGAGAGAGAGAGAGAGATGTATTATTTACAATATTTTTTTTCCTTATAAGTACAAACATATACAAATTTTAACCCAAAAAATCCTAATTTGGCCGAAATTTGTCTCATAGTCTGTACATGACACCTAAAAGAAACGAACTTTTTGTCAAAATTACGATTTGTGGAACCAAAATTATTATTTTAATAAATTACAACTATTTTTATTATAAATCTCAGATTGGTATGGATTGAAAATGCCACCATTCCTGTATTAGTAGTTCAAAATTGCGTTTTTTCCATTTTGGATTAAAGAAAATAAATAAATAAAAATAATCAGTTTTAAATTTTGTTATGAATACCAAAAAAATAAAAATAAAAAAGTCTTATATTTATTGCATTTTTAACGACATTATCCAGGATTATTCATTACTCTATGCTTTTCATTCTGGTCTACGTCTTAC
The DNA here is from genome assembly GCA_034509725.1 of Sesamum angolense. Taxonomy (NCBI): domain Eukaryota; kingdom Viridiplantae; phylum Streptophyta; class Magnoliopsida; order Lamiales; family Pedaliaceae; genus Sesamum; species Sesamum angolense. Next base: position 5,249,783 of record JACGWL010000011.1, on the reverse strand, counting down.
GCAAACATGAACGTCAGCACCCTCGGCCGCCGGCCGCCTATAAATTCAATTATCAAACAGATGAGACGCACCATGCTACTTCCACTTCTTTATATATATACTCTCTGCTTTCTTTAACTTCTCTTCCACATTATACGCATCAATTATATACACAATTAATACACACAGCATCATGTCCTCACGGATGGCTATGGATGAAATGTTCGATCTGGACTTGGCCCTGACGATGCCGGAAGACTCAACGGCGGAGGTGAGTAAGCGGCAGCCGGATGCTGAATCAATGGCTGCTGCACGCCACCTGGTCGACGAAATGCCTACGGTGGTTGTGGGCTGTGGTGGGCAATGTAGTGTTTGTATGGAGGGGTTTGGCGGGCCGGGGAAGCAAGTCCAGTGCGGCCATGTCTTCCATGAAAATTGCATATCGCGCTGGCTCACCCTCCATAATTCTTGCCCTTTGTGCCGCAGCAAAGTTGTTTCTTAATCTTTTCTTTCTTTTTCTCTTTTGTATGTGTATGGGAGTGAAGTTTTGTTGAGCTTTCGTCTCTAGTTCATCATCTTTGCTCCGTGGTAGAATTGTTTTGTCTTTTCTCCAATTTTTAAATTACCTTGTATGATTAAATGTGATTTAATTCGACATAAAATGAGTAATTTATTTTTAAATAAAATAATAATATACCTTTTGTATTTTTCAAACTAAAGCATATAAGCCCCATACGTGATTGTGTGTGGTTCAGGCGCAATTTTTTCTATTTTCATATTTTTATTTATTAAAATTATATTTATAATCATATTTAAAAACTGTTGAATTTGATTATATCTAAGACACAAATTTAATAAACAAGATAACGGTCCAAATTTTATTTAATTCGGATCAAGAAATTATGTACTTAAACAATATATATTATATAAAAATATAACTAAAATATAATGAAACATATAGAGAGAGAGATAGAGAGGATGAGAGAGAAGGGCGGCGGCAGCGGCGAAGGGAACCCGGGGGAAGGTCTGCGATGGGATGGAAAGGGGAGGGGTGGCAACGGGATTGGGGGAAACGGGTGAATGGGCGACGACGTGAGATGGGCAGGCAACGACAGGGGCTTGGGTATTGCGGAGGAGGGCGGGAATAGGGGGGCCGGCAATTAGGAAGGGGGGTAAGGGGAGGGGACAACAGTGACGAAAGTGGCCAGGGTGGCTTCGATTTTTTTAAAAATTTATTTATATAATATGAAGTAAATATTTTTTAATAAATTATGTATAATACACAATATTATATATAACATATTTTATCTATAAAAAACATAAAACAACAGAGAGATGCATGAATCACCTACTCACTATTAGGTGTATTTTGAATCATTTTTAAAAATGAAATAGTATTTTTCTTTTTCTTTTTTTTTTTAAACTTTTACATAAGCTTATTATGTAAATATAGCATAGGAGGATAAATTGCATTTTTTCCTATTTTATACTTAAAGGGATTTTTTCTTTGTTTCTTTTTAGCGTTTATTTGATATTGAGTCTGTTCTTATAAAATTCAGGATGGAGGAATCCCCATTATTTATTATATAGTTATCTAATTATTTTAGTAAAAAATATTAAAAGTTGGTGAAAAATTAAGTTCGAAATTATGTACAAAAGAAATTGAAGGATGAAATTGAGATTAAGTAGTATTTTCGAGGTGCAGAGATGAGTATATATTATTATAATTTGTTTGAGATATATAAACAAATATATACTCATAATTTATTATTATAAGTAAAACATCTACAGTACTCAAAATAGGTAAAGTCATGTCTATATGACATGACATCTATGATTATTAGAGCACTGACGTGACTACTTTTAGCAAGATATTTTGATTTGTCAATTCTATGATCGAATGTTTGATGCCCCAAACCAAATGCATGAGAAGTGGGATCAAATGCGTCAAAATTAGAACGACTTAAATGCAAATTATTTTTTATAAAAAAATTAGTAAATTAGTCCTTTGTGTTTTTTTAATAAACCAAATAAGTCCCTCACGCATTTTGGTGCAATTCAAGTTCTTTTTTTTAGATATATTTTTTTTAATTTTTTAGTTATAAAAATACAACATCCTTATTAATAGCTGTTAAATCTAACTAAATTTAAGACTCAAATTTAATTATAAAATTAATAGTCCAAATTCTACTAAATTTGATCAACGATCTAGATTAAATATTATATTTATAATATATATTTTATATTAAATTTAATTAAAAATATATGTATGATATATTTTTATTATTTATAATTATATAAATATGTGTGTGCATATATATATATATATATATTATAGAGAGAGAGAGAGAGAGAGAGAGAGATATAGAGAGAGAGGCGGAGCAGGTGGAAGAAGCCGGAGGGGGTGGGGGCGGGTGACGAGGAAGGGGAGAAACTGGGGGCCTGCTATGGGAAAAGGGAAAGTGGAGGAGGGCTGGGCGGGAGACGGGCGACGGGAAGACGGGGAAATGTTGCGAGCGAGTTGGGACACCCGGGGCGGAGGGAGAAGCGGGAAAATATCATGCACCCTATCAAGATGGGCGAGTGCACTACACCCATCCCTTTAAGGGGATAAATTACTTTAATTTGAAGAATATAAAGAGGTAATTTGATTTTTTTTTTTCATAGGGGGTATTTTGTACATTACTCATATCACAGGGGTAGCATGCATTTCTCCCAAATTAGAACTAATATTCAAAGGAGGGCTTAAATTACAAAATTATGCTTTTGTAATAATTAAATATGTATAATCTAAGGCGCCATATTCTTATAATTATAGGACGAAAAATATACCCCTACCAATTCTTTAATTTAAATTTAAGATGCAGATCAACATATATTATAGGATAGTTACAATTTCCTCCTATGAGATTTGGAGTAATTACACCTAAACCCTCTGTAATTTGAAAAATTACATATAGCATTCTTAATATTTGTTTCTGGCTAAAAATAAGTCACTATATTAGTTAAATTCATTGAATTTGTTGATATTAATAAAAAAGATTGAATAAAAGTTTATATCTACTCTCAATTGATTGATTACAGACTTATTACAAGTCAAAAAATTGAATGAAAATTTGAGATTTGAGTAGTTACACCTAAACTCTCTGTGGTTTGAAAGATTACATTTAACATCCATGAGTTTGCTTCTAGTTAACAAATAAGTCACTCTATTAGTTAAAATTCATTGAATTTGTTGATATTAATAAAAAAAATTGAATGAAAATTTATATCTACTCTCAATTGATGATTATAAACTTATTGCAAATCAAACAATTTTTTTCGAACTAAACTATTCTTATAACGATGAAAATATACCTTCTCATATGCATTAATATATGAAGACGTATGAGGTAATATGGTTATAAAAAATTTATTTGATTTGTAAGAAGTGTAATAAGTCAAATAGGGGTTAACATAAATTTGTTTTCTGATTTTTTTTCTTAATATCATCAAATTTAATGAATTTTGATTATCAAAAAACTTATTTATTAGACGAAAGCAAATCTCATGAATGTTAGATTTATTTTTTCAAACCATAAAAAATTTAAGTATAGCTACACTAATTTTTGTATAAAAAAGTATAATTATTCTTATATTATAATAATATATATTTAGGTACATCGAAAAAAAAATTCATAATTTATTACAAGTAGAAGACAGCTATAGAACTAAAAACACGTAAAGTCATGTTCATATGACATATAGCATTCGTCCCTAGTTGCCGTATTCAGTTGACCAGCAGTACCAACAACATTAAATTAATTATATATAAAAAATTTTGTAATTTAAAATTTATATTTAATATATTTAAAATTTATTTTTATTTAACAAATAATTTTTTTAAATTAAAATTCACAAAATTTGCTGATATTAACAAATAAAAGTTGAATGAAACTTGATATATACCCTCAATTGACTTATAACACCGAAAATATACCTTATCATATGGATTAACGCGTGAAGACATATAAGGATAATTGGTCGTAAAAAGTTTATTTGAGATGCAATAAGTCAATTTGGGGTAAATATAATATTTTTTTTCAATGTTTTTGTTAATATAAGTGAATTCGGTGAATTTTGACTAATGAAAAGACTTATTTATATAGAAGCAAATTTCAAGAGTGTTAAATATAATTTTCTAAATTATAGGGAGTTTACATATAATTATACCAAATTTTAGAAGAAAAGTATAGTTATCCTTTAAAGATATATAAATATGAAATAAAATAATTCATAAAATAATAAAATAATTTTCCAGGCCAAATGTTAAGTTTTGAGATGTACAGCGCTTTCAATCCGCATCAGAGATCGTTGGAATTTGGGTAAAGCGTGAGAACATGTAAATGTAATCCCACTTGATAATCCTTCTCTTGTGGGGGGCCGAGTTTTGAGTTTTTCAATTCATAATTAATGCATTGGGAATTCCAATTATTTCTAAAAAGTTAAGGTCAAAATTTCATAAATAAGTTAGAATTTATGTGTTGAGTTTTACTGAATGTGTGGATATTTATATTAATGATAATTATACTTTCTTCTGAAGTTTTGTATAATTATACATAAATTTTTGTGATTTGGAAAATCACATCTAGTACTCTTGAGATTTACTTCCGTCTAACAAATAAGTTCCACTGTTAATCAAAATTCATCAAATTTGTTGATCTTAACAAAAAAATCAGAAAAAAAAATCTATGTTCACTCCCGATTGATTTATTATTGACTTATAGTAAGTCAAATAATTTTTTTTTATGAACAAATTACCTTCATACATTTTAACGCGTTAATACATGTGAGGCTTGCCTACATCTAACTAATAAGTCCCCTATGAGTCAAAATTCATTCAATTGATTGATAGTAGCAAAAATAACTCTTATAAGTGAGGTTTGCCTACATCTTAACCATTGATTGACTTATTGCATGTTAAATAATTTTTTTTAGACTAAATTATTCTTATAACGGTGAAGATATACGTCCTCACATACATTAATGCGTGAAGAGTATGGGGGTAATTTGATCATAAAAGATTTATTTGATCTGCTATAAATCAATAATAAATCAATTAAGGGATAATACAGATTTTTTCCTGATTTTTTTGATAATATCAGTCAATTCGGTGAATTTTGACTAACGAAGGAACTTATTTGTTAGATGAAAACACCCTCAGGGTGTTAAATGTAATTTTTTAAACCATAAGGAATTTACGTATAATTACATTAAACCTCGAGAGAGGAGTGTTTAATTATCCCTTTTAAACAATTAAAAAATTGAAATTGTAAAACAAAAATAACTTTTTCAACGATAAATTGATTTGCATTTGCAAACATCTCTTGAACTAACTAAAACTAATGCAAGATTGAACTAAAGCATAGTGTTAATCTTTTGGGAAAATTACAATTCTGACCAAAAAAGTACAAGGTAACCAGCTTAATTATGTGCACTATTCTGACCATATTTAACTTACGAAACAAAATTATCGCAATAATTTCATACAGATCTAAAATTGCCACCCCCAATATTTTCATAACTATAATTTCTATCACAAAATTGCTTCCTGGCAAAGCAATTAATTTAATTTAAATTAATTTAGTGTTATAACAAGACCTATTTCACTACCAAAACTTTCCCATGATATATACACACATATTTATATCAATTATCAACCTATATAAATTCCAAAATGACCATGAAAAAATACAAGTCTGATAGACAGCCAAAAATATATACATCATCAACTAAACTGATAGTTCTTATATACACTGGATTTAAAACCACCAGAAGCTGAGATACACGCCAGTTCATGCGATGTGGATCTCACTGTAACATGGCTTAATGTTCAGTATTTGGTACTTTCGCACCCGATGCATATAAGAAAAAACCCGTCAAGTTACTGTGTGGATCAACAACAGTTCAGCCAAGTTCAATCAACATTGAACGCTACCTACCGATGGAACTTTCAATATCTGGCTAAAATTACATGGTAGCCAAGTATTGCATAGGAGAAATACTAAGTGAAATAATTCATGGGCAAATAATTCCACGGGACAAACACTAAATTGAAATCACAAAGGTTTTGTAGATGCTTCGTGTATGTAAGCTGAAGCTTCCTCTTCCGAGAGTTGCTTTCCTCCGACCAGCCCTTTGATCAAGGTATTAGCATACTCTTTGCATGGTGGATTTATTGGGAATTTACCAGATATGAAGCTATCAACATCCGAAGCAGTGCACCTGAATATGTAGAAAGTAGACATAAATGGAAAAAATGATTCTTCCTAGAACGAGTTTGTGACGTGGATAAAGGACGAAAGATGATAGGAGATGTATATATACATACGTCATTGTGAGAATTGGAATATCTTCCTCCTTCCCCAAGTAAACAACATTATGGTACCAACCTCTCTGCATTCATGAGAAAAAAGAACTAATTTTTATAACAATGTTGTCTAGAGCGCAGTGATATAGAAACAGGAGACAAAATGCACAGATATAGAAATAGGACAGAAAATTTGGAAAGTGAAACTCAGACTTTGAACCCAGAATTATCGAAAACATTTTATAGCTGGAAGATATCAGGTTTCAGAATAATCATCAATTGTAGGGAAGAACCTCTGGCCTTTTCATACGATAATGCATTAACCTTTATGAAAATATGAAAATAGGAAGTCATACATAACTAATTTTGAAGAAGGAAATAAAGGTATATAATTGAGCGGATTTGATATATCACACACCTTTTACCAAAAACCAACTAAGCAACATCAATGCCTTTCAACTAAAATTTCATGGATGAAAATGTAATTCTTTAACTTTTCAGTCTTCTAGGAGGATGAGAAAGAACTTGTAATTCTTGTTGGTATATTCAAAGGGAGAAGCAAAAGAAGTAACACAATTCCAATTGAAATTCTTTCCCTTGCCTACTTTTAATCTTAGTAGGTGCTTACCAGGAGAGAATGGAAGGGTATGGGTCAGAATTTAACACATCAAATTTTCATACCATTGCTTGATATAGCTGATTTCAAACGATTTGTTACCTGGCAATTTCCGTTCCAAAACTGGGATATTCACCACACTTGTTAAACCAGAACCCACTATCATGTACGTACCTTAGGTTTTCACTTCGTGATGGATAAGTATAGTAGAACAATATGAAGAAGAGAGAGATAGAGGGAGGTGGAAATGGCGATTTCATGTGTCATTTAGCCTTCGTTACAATAAAATGGGAAACGAAATATAATTAACCTGATAAGCCCTATAGGTAACCATGAGTTACATTTATGCTCAACTTTAATTAAAATCTTTTAGGATATCCAATCCATACAAGGACACCTCATTCATTTTCAGTCTGCATTATATGGCCCTGCTTTCTTGCAGCCAAAAAACTCTATAGAAAGACAGAGTTAAGAGTAGAACTTACATTTCCTACTGACATCGACTGGAAAAAGGGATCATTTTTGTCGGTAAAAGGTGGATGAAAGAATACGTTATTCCTTTTCCATCTTTTCCTTTATCCATACAAGTATACTGCAAAATTCTAAATATAAAATTCCTTCAAGAAATTCTTATTTGGAAGCCAGTTCAGTATTGTGGGACCAGAAATAAAAATTTAAATCACTTAATATCCCTGAGGTTAACTAATACTTAACTACTATCAGAAGAAAAGCGGGCGGGCTGCTATTAGAATATCGCATCAATGGTTAGGACTATACAGATGGTGGAATTAAATTGCACAACTTTATTCAGATTAACAAACAAAATACAGAACTCAGAACATACCTGGACAGGCTCCACTGAGATGCACTTTTCAGTTTGTATACTCTGTAACGCAGTCAAATCAAATAAAGGATGGCTCAGGTTGTAGCTTGAAACATTCTCCTGAAGCAACACATCATTAAATTGCTCCAGCCTAATACAGAAACAAAAGGAGAAAAAGAATGAAAACAAAGATCTCATAGTAAGTTGTGGCTGGCAAAAATTTAATATTAGAACTATAGCATTTAGTCTGGAAATAAACTTTTCTCAGATAAGATTTTAAGCAGTATGTATATATATTATACACACACACATAATAGATATGATGTTTATATTATCATCGTATCGTGAAAGGTTGAATAAATTACTAGAAAATGACTTAAAAGGATGAATCGGGACGAATTACATACGTAATTTTGTACAGGCACATGTAAGTTTTCTCTTGATCATTACTTTTGGGATGAACAAAAGCAACACCACCAGGACCCCATGTAGACGTACGCTCACGAGCGAAAAATAGCCGATGAGGGAAAGTCTTCCAGATAATCTCTTTGGGCTTGGTTTTGTCCACAGAACCTACACATGGCTTTTGCATCCCTTCTGTCTGGAAGTCAAATCACGAGGAGGTTACGAAAAACAATCATCAGCATACATGAACTCAACTAATGATAGAAGGTTTTCAAAAATATTAAATTTGATTAGGCATGTTTAATTCCACAAAAAGAATCAGAGCTACTCTACCTGTCCACCTTCAATATAGCAGAGAAACCTTGATATGCTCATGTTTGATCCAAAAGTAGCATACCAAATGTTAATTTTGGAAAGCTCTGATCTCCATGAAGGTAAAGTAGTGGCTTCTTGATCTACGCACAGTCAGTCAACAACTTCATTCAGCCAAATTAATTTGACAAGCAGATCATTTTTCCAACTTAACTTTAAAGTGTCTGTTACCTTGACCATCTTCATTGACTTTCAGATTCGCAAAAGGCTGTATAACATCATCAACAGTCTTGAAGCCATCCAAAGCAATCGAAGGAGTATGCTCATGCTCATCATCAGAATCAGAGCTTGAGAACTAAATTAGAGAGTTCGTTAGAAGGATTACACATTGGCAATGCCAAAGCAGATAGATTTAATGTGCTCATGATATTCAATGGGTAAACCAGAATATACTACAAGAGGGAAGTGAAAAATTGGACATGCCATTAGTTCTTGTATAATACAAAGTTTGGTTGAGCTTAAAGCGAGAATCAGAATGGAGGGAAGGAGAAGTGGAAGCACATATAAAGTATCTGCTAGTTGGTTATAGAGGATAATAGGGGTTGGTAAGGTAGCAATGGTACAAAACACCTCCAAGCTTTGCTTCTTCAAAACTAGGCAGATTATGAGGAACTATACAAGTCAAAAGACATAATAATCCTCAGTCCAATTCATTGTTTTAGTCCCTATCCATCATAATGATCGTCAGATCCTACTTTATGTTGCCCGTCTTCTCCCTATCCACTTAGATGCATGTCTTCCTACTACATGCACCATAACTTGGAAGCAATGGCAAACCAAACCCAGACATGCAATGTTGCACCTCCACCAGTTAATGAATACGACGGCAACTACTACCTTTTTCTTCAGGGAAAAAAGGTAATCTGATTCGACAAGCCTTATACCTCCACTTTTATTCATGTACTCCTTTATTTAGCTATGCCATCAATATTTGACTATATCAGCAGCGATTCCGTCTCATCTCAAATTTGTGAATAGTCAGTATTAGTGTGCCAATTTTGTTAAGAAGTTCACAAAGGTGACAAGCTTTCTTCTAGTTGTAGGTTAAGATCATGCATTATTTCTAAGTCTATTCAGTTCAGTGATCTAGTCTGATCCAAGGAGCATCTGACCTCCTGATCAACTTTTTGAGTGAATGGACAAAGTAGAAATAGTGATGGAAGGTTACTATCTATTTAACGGGTGACACTCTGACTCATTGATAGAAGTAGATAGAAATGTTTACCAAACCCCTAAAGCAATACATACAATTCTTGAAGAATTAATTAGGCAACTATCTTTTAACAGATAAAGCTCGGGATATACTTTGCACATTTATGAAGTAGGAAGTTGGTTTTTAGACAACACACACGAGAACTAATTGTCAAACAGATACATAATCAAAAGAGACTAATCCACATTACAAGGTATTCTTGTTTTTTATCTGTGAAAACATCTCTTAGGGATATTGCTAAGTATCACAAAATTCAGGATTTTTTAAGTGCTATTGATGGAACGTTCAAAGACTGGATGCACCTAAATAAAAGGGAAGAATAAAATGCCAACAAAATGTCCTGGCAACATGTAAATTTGACATGAAAATGTAATGTTGGATCTGAAGGAACTTGACAGTCTAACTCAGGATTCTATAAAAGGATCTTACTCAAAGAGACAGACTTAAAACTTGAACAAGCATGCTTATCTAGAAGGTAGCCTGTTGATTATAATCTAATTAGCAAACACTAGTTTACTGAATTTTTACTAGTTAAATGATTTTGTTGCCTGGATAAAAGTATCTAGTATATGTGGATTTATGCTCAGGACTAGACTTATTGCACCCTGGATGTTCTGGTTTTGTTAATACAACTAGCAATTTTGAACTAATGTAACGCCCTTGTTAATGCATAGATATTGGCGTCCCACAAAATTTTGTTCTTGCTGTGTGCTCATCAGAAAGACTTGCGATTGTTCATAATTCAAATTGTTCTACCAGATTGTTTATTTGTTCTTAAGCACAAACAAAAACAGGGTGCATCACTAAACATTAAAAATTATAATGATGTCCATGCCTTATTTTTATTATATCTGAAAAGAAAGTAGAGAATTATTTCCCTCTTGGTCATACCACACAACTTCACGAAAAGAAACAATGCTTCCCCTAAATAACACTTTTCCTTCTCCTGTCCGCTAGTTGAACATAAAAGTTTCAATTTTTTTCATACTCCCATCATGCTAAGCATGCTGACCCACTGATGTTGTCCAAATATGTTGAGGCAAAAAACCAGTGGAACTTTACAGAAAAAGAATAAGAACTTACCTGAATTTGAGTTATTCTCCTATCGATCACTTTGTCTGATAATTTCACAGCAAGTATTGGCCAATATGCGCTTAGTTGTTGACGTACCTAAAGAGATGAAAGAAAGCATTACTTTGAAAAGAATAAGAAATCATATCATAAGAAGCTAGTATAGCTCGAACAATTTGATGTTCTGTAATTATTTCTTAGATAAACTAAATCAGTATGAAGGCATAACTAATTGAAACTGAATTTGAAACATAGGAACTATCACCTCTTGTATCACGCGCCATGTAGATTCAAAAGGATAGGCCTCCAAGGTCCCAATAACAGGCTTGTCTTGTAACAATACTTCAATGCATGCCTGGGCTGAATTTGCTAATGATTTAAGGTTGTATCCTCCTTCAAGTGCCATAACAATCTTTCCTCCAGCAAACTCCATCAACTATGTTAAGCATTACAGGAAACAGATAAGTATTTTTCCTAATCTCAGACCAAAAAGTTTCACAATGTAATATCAAGGTAAATAATCTTTACAAGAAAAGAAAAGGACAGTGGACACATACAGTACATAAATTACACCAAAGTTCATGAACAAAGAAAATATGAAGAAATGTTCTCATTGACTAATGATTAGTACAATTATTTCAAATGCAAACCTTGTCAAGCATGATTGAGTACCCATACGGACTAACACGACAGCCCCCAAGAGGATCCCCTATGGCTGTTCAAATCAACATCACATAATTAAAGTCAAATGTTTGCCTTCATTTCATGAATAGGTAACTTTAAAGTAGAATCGCTTTCAATACAGAAGGAACTGAAAAAAGAAAAGCACACAATTTCAGTTAAATGGAGTGAACAAACCAAAGCAATGTAAGTAAGCACCTATACAATTTAGTCCAAGTACATGTTCAAGCAGGAAATTATAGGAAACCCAGCTCAGGCAGAAATGGACTATTTATCCTATTTACAGTAAGCTTTTAGTTTCAGGGGCAAGCTTGACTTATTTACTTAGCACTATGAAACAAGACTGCAGTTGACTTCATGCAAAATTCAATGCTACGGTGCCCTAGCTTTTACCGCAAAATAACTGACTCGTAATCTTCCCAATTTGAAGCAGAGAGCGCAACCCTTTATATAAGTTATAGTTTTCAGAAGGTATGTTTTGTGAAGAATATTGCCAAGCAAGATTGAACATAGTACCAACAAGCTAGTAATCCAAGGAAGCATTTTGCTTTTTAATTTGCAATTCACCAATCCACATCCTCATCTACAAACTAATTGGACATGTGCTCATGATGGAATCTTTTAAAGTTTCCTCAAGTATGCACCTCAGAGAGCTCTGGTTCCAGCTCCCTTTGTATATTTGGATATGACCAACTACATCTATTCAAAGCCAACTTTCACCTATGTAGCGCCAACTCAAATTCAGGTAACCATGGTCAAATCTGTGTAGTAGTAAAAAAAACAGTTTCTGCTAACCACCAAATTTCCTCAGAAAGATGCTACTGCATTTCAAACTCTTAACTTTACAGTAATACGATATGTAGGGTTATAATCAGTTTCTCAAGTGATGGTCTTTCAGTCCATTAGTAAACATCAAATGATCCTCTCTAAGGACAGTCCTAGAAAGTCTATATAATGCTTATAATGGGGATAAATGGGATGAACGAATTAGCTGAACACTCGCACAACAGTCCCAATCTTTTCTGTATTAGAGCCCAGTTGGGACACGTGATTTTCCTTCACTGAAATCTATACACATAAAAGGGCAAATAACTCGTGTTCACAAATTTTTGTTTTTCCAAAATGCAAATGTCTTGAAGCCTGTATACTGGGATTACAAGTATAATGTTTCATTAGTTAGCGGAGGTTTTGATTGCTTCATTACCGACCTTAATCAATCTATGGCACAAAATGGATCTTGTTTTTGTTCTGAATTTTAGGAAAAAGATTTCAAATTATTATAATTTGTCTTCAATAAATAGGGTTCAGGAGATGAATTGAAAATGGAAACAGGTGTCTAGTATAATCTCCTTCGGAATAAGCATAAGATTAACGATTAACAGTTGTGCATGTTGATGAATGTAACCTTAAAAGACAAGGGGGAGAAGCCGGCATCTTACATATAAAAGGAACACTATGTGAAACGTGTTATAAAAGGAAAGCATTCAGGATTGCAAAACCTGGCCAATCATTTTATTGAGCATTTAGCACTGAATTATAGCATGCCATGAGAGGGAACGAACCATATCGTAAACGATGCGTACAAAATGAGCTCAGAAGTTGGTTAATAAATATTCAGCTAACCTGCATCAAATCCAGCAGAGATTATTATCATGTCAGGATTAAATTGCTGGGCAACTGGGATTAATATGTGGTCCCAAACAGCAAGATAGTCAGCATCCCCACACCTGCTATTCTCCCAAGGGACATTAATATTGTATCCGGCACCAGGACCTTCTCCAGTCATGATATATGAACCATCATCACCAGCTGGATAGAAAGTCCCAAAGTCATGCCTAATTGAGAGAAAGAATTAAAATTCCTAAACATGAAAAGAAAGAATATCAATATGAATTATGAATATTACGGCCAACATTGAATTAATTGATTTGAGAGACTTTCTTCAACTTGGTTCGCATTCAGTCACTTTATCCCCTTACGATAACATATAAAAAAATATCTACATGAGGCAAGCTTCATTAGTAGGTTGAATGGGGCTATTGATCATCCGATATGGCTCATAAGTTAATATTCCATAGGTTCTTGATAATCAGAAAACAAACTACATGGTGATTCGGTGAAGCATGTGGAAGAGATGATATAAGACCTACTGATTCAACTTTCTGAAGGGATAAAAGTCATAGTTTAATTGCACTCGATTAAACAATCTAGGTCGCAGAAATGCTCTGCTGTTGCTATAATAATCACTACAATGTGATTTATTGGACAAGCCCTACATGCTCAGACTAATATGTTCACTATTCCAATTCCAGACATACGGAACTTCAAGGATTCATTAGACATGTCAGGAACATCTTATGAGATGACACACCAGAGATCAAAATGTCAATTCAACCAACAATAGCTATCTAGTTATAATTCACAAAGTGAAGGTTCACAAATGCATCAAATTGGGAAGAAAAGGTTTCAATAACTAGCAAAGAGAATCACATAAAGTAGCTTGTTCCCACTAATGTGATTATCTCCAGAACCTAATGTTCTTTCTGGAATTCCATCAACTATTTTGGCTCCGTTAAAAATCATTTGAAAACCAAAAACCTGCTCTTCTTTTTCTTATTCCCTAAACTTCCGTTCAATTAGTCAATCACCTATATCTTTATGCATAAAATTTTGGTAAAGAAAATATAAATATAGTAATAGTGATATAATCAATTAATAAATAAGCTCTATGCATGTAGTACCCTACTTTTTGCTGTTTCTCCATATGTCATTCCCTCAGTCAAATTTAAGAGCTGCAATTAAAAATTTTCATGTACCTGTGCACTGAGAAGAAGAGTACTCGAGGATCTTTGTAAAACATCTTCTGAGTGCCATTTCCATGATGCACATCCCAGTCAACAATCAGGATTTTGTTGATCCCCAACTCCCTCTACAATAGGAAAAATGGTGGGGCACATAAGATTAACACACAAGTAAGATTTATCGAAAGCATTAATCCCTTCAAAATTCATGAAATCATGATTAAACTAATCCAAACTAAAATGAGATCTCACTCTTTCATTCAACAGAAAACTTGTCGCTATAGCAACATTATTGTATAGGCAAAATCCCATTGGTTCAGCTTCTTCTGCATGATGCCCTGGGGGCCTGACAATAGCAAATCCAGAGTCGAGTTTCCCTTCAGCAACTTTCTCTGCAACCTAGATTTGCAGATGGCAATGGTTGAGTTTCTCAAACAAAAAGAAACACATGTTGGAACAAATGGCAGTGATATCTACTTAAAAGCTAAAGACAACATATCACTCATAATGTTAATATATTGCACAATGAAATATCAACTACAATCGCAAAATTTGGCCAAAGAGATTAAAAGTAGACAAAATAGTATGACGAAAAGATCGAACTGCTTATCCCAAGTGGACCTCTACAACATACTCTCTCAATCCATAATAACAGGCTTTGTCGAAGATGCCTGGAAAATTCAGCAAAAAATTTGATTATCTATTTTTAGAATATACTGTAATAAGCACTTGCCAGAACTAAAGTTTGAATTTAGCTGATGGTACTATCTAACTTGCTTTTCAGACATGTCTTACTTTTTTTACTTGTTCAAGAGTCATACCTCTATGACAGATCCTGCAGCAAGATAAGCGGCTTCTGATGAGCCTTCATTAAAATATATAGAGTTAAATTTGGCAGCAGTTCGTTTTCTCCTGGACTCAGAGCGTTCAGAACTAGTACTCTTAATCAAATCAATGTGATTTTTGGTGTGAACCAAAGCTAAATGGTTATCGTCTGCATCCTTGGCATTCAAAATAATACATCTGCAAACAGTAAGCGTTAATACAGTCCACAAGAATTTCTTTAAGTTAAAGCAATGTTCTACATAGAGACCAAAAATAGTCATTACATGAAACTGAAGGCTCGAACCATTATTTAAGTATGCAATCAGAGTCAAAACAGCAGAAGGAAAGGGAGTACATTGTTCAAGAGCTTAAAGGCTATCATTGCCCTTTTAGCACACATTTATACCAAAAACTTTCAATTTCATAACCAGGCGCAAAAACTGAAAAAAATTCAATTCAGGAAAAACAATTTACAAGAACCAGAATTATTCCAGCAGCCACCTATATCCCTAAAACAGTCATAGAACTGGAAAGAAAACGAAGAAAAAGGAAAAAGTTCAGCAATCATCAAACCCAAAACAATATTATAATAAAGTTTAAATGCGGACACCCCCCCTCAGGCCCCGACGCACTTTGCACCCTCAGCATTCAATTTATGCGGACAATATATTAAACTTTGTACAATGTTGCATGAAACCTCTTGATTCCATTTCTAGTGGAATCAGCCACATTTTCTGAAATGGCTGTGATGATGCGTGCTCTGTACCCTAACCTTTAAAAAATGTGATGTAACCACGTATATTAGTTGAAATCTGACATTTTACAATAAAATTCTTATTTTGATTGAATAAAATGAAACATTTCACAAGAATTATTGTCCTCAACTATCTCATATGGATATTTCGACCAATTTGGAGCTATCTATAATTTTATACACATAAGAGAATAAAAAGTTAAGTTTTATAGTTATTCCTTCAATAATTGTTTCTGTAATGTTAGGCAAAGCATGTAAATTAGATTGTTTGTGAACTTAAAAAGAAATGAGAGATATACATGACAATGATACCAAAATTCTTTTTTCTATTTTTCTATGTATTAGAATAATATAAGTTATCTTAAGCCTATCAAATCCGAGTCCTAATCAACTTATTTGATCACTAGACAAATAAGTATATGCTAATATATCATGACAATTGCTCATTATATAACATACATAAAACTAAAAGAACATTACTACTAAAATAATTTATTACTATTCAATAATTGAAATTTATGTTGTAGCACAAGATATTTTAGTGACATCTTCCATTAATTTCAATAAAGATAAAGATTCAATGATGAAGTGCAAGACTTTAAATAGTTCAGGTGGTTATATAGTTTTTAAGTTTAGGAGGCAACATGCACGTAACTTAAACTATTCTAAAATCTCCAGCAGAATATTCCATGAATCAAGGGATTTCATGTAACATTTTACAGAAGTTGGGGTGTCGTCCACACAAATTTGAAGCTAGCTTGATGGGCAAAGTGCATTACCCCTCACATTTAACCCTTGTAATTACATCAGAAAAACCCATCTTGTAAACTTCAAGAACCAAATGACATAAAACACCATAATTCAGTCCCTGGATTCTACTCCAGTGCATCATTTAAAAGAAAAGGAAAAAAAGAAAAGAAAGACCAAAATTCATCTAAATAAACTTGAGGTCAAACACTTGATCACACACACATATGAATCATACACCTCAATATGCGCACATTTGCAACATACAGAGAAACCCATTTCACAAGTTGAGCTCAAAGCCTCAATTACTTGATCTCTCTCACTCACACACACACACACGTACATGCACATACTTCGTTTAAAGAAACGACCTTTTTGCAAGACCAGAAGAATTCAGCCTGTCCCAGATGACCCGAACGCGATCAGGACATTCTGGATGATCCTCGTAATCAGGCGCGTAGTGTTGACACATCCTCTCATCATATATCAAACCCACACGGCGATCTTTTGGAGTAGCAACATCGCTGCTTCTGCTCAATGGACCATCAACCTCATCCTTAACGTCCATTTCCCTTTTTCAGTTTGATTTCTGGGAGAGTGCGCTCAAGTTTGAATTTTGAAGCTGCGAGAGTTTGGGGAAGAGAGGAAAGCTGCTAAATGAACTGGGGCTTCTGAGTTCTGACCCAAACTCCCCACCAATTGGTTTTTCGTTTTCCTTTTTTTCAGTCAAAAAGAAATCCAATCATTTGTTGTTCTGAATTTCACTTTCTACCCTCTCAAATTTAACAATTTTTCATTTTTTTTTAAGAATCACCCTATTAGGTGTTAGACTCCTTTTGGGGTCTTCGTCCATTTTATATTAAATTCAAAAAATCAAGAATACAACAAAAAGTACCGACTCTCTAATATTAAATTTCAAATTCAACACTTTGGAGTATTTGGTTTTGAGTTTTGTGAAAATAAAAGATATTGTAATTATCACATTTTACATAGACAATTAGTAAATATTTTATATTTATTTGTTTAAAACTTTTTATTTATTTATTTATATATGTGTGTGTGGGTTAAACTTAATTGAAAAAGAACAATATATCTATATTATCAGTTAGGATAAATTGTATTCATCTCTCTTGATATTAGACATAATTACAAATACCTTATTATTTTTTAAAAATTACACATACCCTCTTTAATATCTGTCTAAAAACAGATTTATTCCATTCCATTAGCCTCTGCTAAGTTTTTATCAAATATTTGTAGTAAATTGACAAAAATGCTCTTTCGGATTATGAATTATAAATTTTATATATTTTTTAAAAATTTCTAAAATATTTTTGTTTTTCTAAAAATTATTTACTTTACTCACTCTCAATTTCTTTTTACATTTTTTCAAATATTTAGAAAACAAAATCAATAAAGATAAAGTAGTAATTTCCACCCCAAACTTTAAAAGCTATATAATTACTTTTCATTTGAATGGGTACTTTTAATTTTTCAAATAACACAAAATATTCATAATATACCAAAGCTGATGAGGTAGCTATAATTTAGCTCATCTTTATTATGTATAAGAAGGGATCATTTCATATTCAAATACTAAATAGTAAACTCCTAGTCATATTTTTTATTTATTTTCAATCTTGTCTAAGTAAAAAAAATCTAAAATAATTAACATATAATATTACATATATGAAAGTAATTTCAATATTCAGTACAATTCGATTGCCAAATTTAATTTTTTTCACTCTGAATATTGAATTTAAATTAAAAAAAAAATTGAACATTGAGCCATATTTTTTTATTCGCATTTGATAAAGGCAAATTTCATCCACGAGTCTATTAGCCATCTAGAACCTACAATTATTAGGCTCAATTCACAAATAATATAAAGTAGTTGCTAACAGGGCTCCATAAAATGTTGCAACCGAGTGAATTCCCTTCCACCTCCTTGCTGCTACCCACTCTACAGCATGGTGTCAACCTGGATAAGGCCATTGCAATTGGAACTTCCTTCTAACCAGTGACCAGCAGTCCAGCACCTGCACCTGCACCTACCTAAGTGCATTGAAAGAACAAGTCTTAATGTGTCACCAGCATATCATGAGTATCGCATAACACACTCTCAGAATAATGTTGTTTGCAACCATGGCTTATCAAGAGTTGATAATCTTCCTTGGGATGGTATCAAATCAGATTTCGCAGAATTGAAACAAACTTCTTATACACAATCATAAAACAATATGCACAGCTTAATCACAAGGTTTGTGAAAAATGAAAGGAACTACTTTCGAATCTAATAGCATTACTATGCATGAAAAAGTACATGAAACAAAGCAATTAGCTTCAAATGCAATGACTGATGCATTACAGGAAATAAATCAGAAGTGCAAGTGAGATGCAGCTGATGGAGAAATGAGAGTTGATGCCACATTCATATAGTGTAGGACGGATAAACTTTACGGTTCCATTGATGAGTATTGAAATAATGAAAATTAGTGAGTAGCTAGTGAAATAGTAACACCAAACCTTGTGTGGAACAATAGCCGAACAACCTTTCAAAAAAAAAAAGAAATAATGGCCGAAACAAAATCTATCCACACTTTTTATGAAGCAAAGTTGAAAATTCGAAGACATTTGTATCCTATGCTCTCGATGGAATTACCAAGTAGACTCAAATGTTTAAATCTCAAATGAATAATTTTATCTTGTCAGCCAATCTTAAACAGAATTCTATAGAGTAATTTAATTTTATTTAATAAAGCAATTTAAGAAGGGCTAAAAACCTACGAACCGGAGATATTGAAGAAACTCTAAGACTCTATCTATTCACGTCTCTGTTTTCACATCTCACCCGCAGATCCAGCACAATGCTCAATAGAATCTTACTTGAAAGTTTTTTTAGAAATAAGTCCTACAATTTTTATGAACTAAAAGATAAAAGCAAATGCCAAAAAAAAAAAAAAAAAAAAAACTACGAGAAATACAATTAAAAAATAAGTTCCCTCTCATGTGAGTAAATCCTATTCCTGTGCCTGCTACAACTCTACCTCACTGCAAAGTGAAACAATAAGAATAATATAGAGGAAAATAGGAAAAAGCAAGAAATCCTAAGTAGCTAAAGAGGAAAATCCCATTAGACTGGTGCAGAAGGAAACCACTAAGCCCTTTTTTTCCTATCAAAAATATAAAAATGCAGACTTTTAAGGGGTCTTATTTCAATACACAACATATCTATCAAAAGATGCGTTTGAGTTTATTTGCAATTCAAACAAAGCAAATGCAATATATAATTTTTCTCAGCAAGTTCAATCTTTTCCCCAGTATTTTTCTTTTTGAACAAACAGGACATCAGCAAGCACTTGAAGAAGGCACCTGAAAGACATGAATGGAGACATTATAACAGCACGGACCACATTTTGTCATTTTCACTTTCCCTTCACACGTCAGGTGGAGGAGGGAAGAAGTGATTACTCTTTGATGACAGTTTAAGCAGCAGGATATCCCTAGTGCCACAGTCCAATAGGATACGACCAACTCAATCAAGAGGATCTTAAAAGCTTCTGCATAGATAACTTTGGCTAGAAGGATCACATCCCCCCTTTGTTTGTCGTCTTAGGCAGAAAGGCAACTAGCAGCAGCACTATCATCCGAACTAAATGGTTGAGAAGTGAAGCAAAAATGTAAGAAAGAATAGTTCACCATTTAAGTGGTTGCAGAGAGGTTCAGTCAGCTCACAATCAATGTCCAATAATCCGAGGATGTTCTTTTGACAAACAAAAAGTCACTGCAACGCGCATAACCCTCATGTTTAGTAGCCATTGTTGAGTTTGGAACCTAAATAAGAGAGCTGGTGATAAGCCAGAGGAAGTTGACGTTGATGTCAAGTCTCAAAGACCTTTAACACTAATAATCTAGCAAAGCCACATTGCTTATATCTAAAAAGTTCGTACATTGTACTCATAAGCCATAACTGTGTTAATCTGAGAATCAGATCCAGCATTGATTTGATCGTGTAACTAGCATTGAGAACCTATTTTTAGCAAGTAAACCAGCTAACAAACACAATAGTTTTTTATAAACATTGTATAGCTCAACAGAAGGGGACCAAAACATTCCTATAGCAACGTCACACAGAAATATGTTAGTGCACGACACAAATATTGAGCAAGTCGCAAGATGGTTATGGAAATGAGTGATAACTCACCTTTTACGCTTCTACACCGGTAGGTTAAACTTGGTCGTGATATCGTAAATAGTAACATGCAGAAACTCTAGCCTTACAGTTTTTTATTGGTAGCTCAACTTTTGCCTGATCCATAAGGAAATAATGTAGCCTGAATTCTGCATAAGACATTAACACTTTAAATGCATCATAACATGGTTATGATAGTCTGCCAAAATATTCAGCATACGAGAAGAATATTCAGTGTCCATCAACTTTTTAACAAGATAATAAACCTATCATCACAAATGTTCCACTTGAACTATGGCTCTCTGGTACTCTAAACTAATGTTGAGTTCCTAGCACTCACATTAGAGCTACGAATTCATAGGAAAATATATAACAAATACATACCATCTTTAGGAGTAGCTATTTAGCAAACAACCGACACAGACTAGATATTCTTCAACTAGGTGAACCACAAGCATGCATGTCGGGAAAAACAAGCCCTGAAGTTGCAGAGACACAAGCGTTGGTTAGAATAAGATTAAGATATGTTGATATACAAAAAAAATAGCTTCTTTTTAAGGATAGTTGGTAATTCAATATAGTGTCATAACTAGGACAAAATGGAGTTTTGGATCAATTACCCAACCATCAATAAATGAAAATGAAATCTGCATATTTTACTTCAATAAAAACTGCAACTTGCACGTCAAGGACATGTTCATGAATACAAATGGAGAAACACCTCTCAATGTCACTGGTAAAGAAATACAGTCCTTCGTTTGGGACAATTCCTGGAAAAATTGATCCAGAATTCTTTGTGGGGAAGCGAATTGAAAATGAAATACTTTAGGCATTTGCTTTGAAAATTCATAGATCCTTTGATGAACTCAGGCAAGAGTATGAGCTTGAATTTGATATTTAGCAGACCATGTCCATCATCAGCCTGGATGCTGAAGCTTTCCCTACCAAGTGGAAAGGAAAAAGTCATTATGCAAGGAAAGTTTTCTCTGTAACACAAGATTGTAAAGAATGCAAACCATAACAATTTCTTTGCAAACTTCAAACATGATCGGACAATGTGCAGGATGTCTCTATGTGACTCATCTCTCACATATTTTTTCCTGCTAGCAGAAGTTTTAAAGATGACTTAAACTTAAATGATGTTCACATGCATACATAAAATGAATATAAAATTCTGCAACCAACTGAATACAAAATACTGAATAGAACCAAATAAAACTGAGCACAGCCAAAAAGCAAAATCAAACTGAATACTGAATTTATATAAAAGTTAAAATTGAAACCAAATGTTTTCACTCAGTTTCATTACATACCAAATTTTGTATTGCTCTTCGATTTCGTTGATTGTTACATTGTGAACTAATTATAAGGTCGAGCTTCATTTTTGGGTAGACTTATCTGAGAATGTGGAGCATCCCACATTATTCTTTCATTATTATCTTTTTAAGATGCAGACTGTAGAAGTTCTCCAATCTCAAACTTGGAAAACATTTACTCATCCATAAACCCATGAGAAGAATTATAGTTGCCTTAGATCCGTTGTTTAGCAAACTCAGTCACACTTTCTCATGTAGTGATTGTCTACAAAATCTGCAAGAAAATATAGCCTATGCAGCACTTTCACTTTCTACATTATATAAATTATAAGTACTCTCTAATGAGCAGGGTCTAATTGCATTTTACCCCCCAATGAAAACATTAATAGGCACAAAACTTTTTTAAACAAAAGAAGAAAAAAAAAAAAAAAAAAAGCCACCACAACCCCTAAACTTTTGAAAAGAAAGCTCGCGATCACCCACATCACAGAGTAGTCCTGCCCTTTCTTTTCTTTAAAAGGCGTTTCTTGCCTGTTAGTACTTTCACAAGGATGCCTGTTGCACTGAACCATAATAGCAGAAACAGAAATAGCGATAATTTTGTCACACAGGCCTTTAGCACACTTCTGCATTATCCAAGAAAAATGAGAACTTACATGCTGAGTGGCTTGCATCTTTAGCAACATAAGAGTGCATCAGGCTCAAATAATGTTACCAATAATCCCCACAAGAACAAGATCCATCTCTAAAGTGGTGGAATCGGTTGATATCTCTAATGATGATTTCTCTTGATTTCGATCTTGCAAATGTACTTGAATGCTGAATGGCAATCCAAACAAATACGAAGGTTCTTTTTCACCCTGATAGGAGCTCCTGGTGGAGTGGCAATCAGTCCAAAAGCCACTGCAAGTTTTTCGCTGTGATACGAGAGAAGCAGCTCCTTTTCTTGCTTTTCAACATCATGCAGGTCAACCTCTAATTTAGGAACATACCCAGCCTTGGCCATTTGTTCACTAATGTCTCGAGTTTTGCATATATCTCTTCACTTCTAGAATGGTTTCTGTCTCCAACTGTGAATGTGTATATGCTATCTTTTACCTCCATCCAGCTCATCCCTGGTTCCTTTTTTACTTTACTGTCTTTCATCAATCTTCGCACCTGTGCGACATTTTCCCATAATCCTGCTGAAGCATAAATATTTGCCAGAAGAACATGGGTACCAGATTTTTCGGGTTCAAGAGCATATAGTCTCTCGGCAGCACGTTGGCCTAGTTCTACATCCTTGTGAATTTTGGCAGCTCCAAGAAGTGCCCCCCAAACTGTGGAATTAGCTTCAAATGGCATATTATTTACGAGATGCATTGCCTTATCCAATTTCCCAGCTCGACCAAGGACATCAATCATGCAAGCATAGTGCTCTTGCGTCGGTTCAATGCCAAACTGCTCTTTCATTGTCTCAAAATACCATTGAGCTTCATTAACAAGACCAGCATGATTGCAAGCACTAAAGACACTGACTAACGTTACATGATTGGGAGAAATACCGTCTTTCAACATCTCATCGAACAAATGGAGGGCCTCTTTACCATGACCATGTTGTGCAAGTCCACAATCATTGCAGACCATGAGACAACAGTTTTGTCATAAACCTCAGAGAAAGCACGAGTGGTGTCCTCTATGCTTCCACATTTGGCATACATGTTGACAAGTGAATTCCCAGCAAAAACATCTGACATGAACCCTAGTTTCAAGGCATGAACATGGATTTGCTTCCCCTGTTCATAAGCTGATAAATTTGCACAAGCATTAAGAAGAGAACTGCAAACAAAAGAATCTGGCTTAAGATCCATGTCTAGTAGCTTGAGGTAGAGCTTCAATGCTTCTTCACCTTGTCCGTATTGAGCATAAGCTGTCATTATTGATGTATAAGAAGGTAAATCATCAATTGGGCATTCTTCAAAAACTCGAGCAGCTTCATGAACCTGCCTACATTTTCCATATGAATCAACAAGACTGTTTAAAATGAAATTATCAGCTTGGTAACCTGACTTCACAATAAGTGCATGAATCTGTTTGCAGATGGTAATAGCGGCCGAATCAGCAATTGCATTAAGGACTGCTAGTAAAGTTGCCTGGTCAAATTCCATTCTTTTCTTGTACATCTCCACAAATAGGGTTATGGCTTCTCTATCCTCGCCATTCTGTGTGTGGCCAGAAATCATGGCATTCAAAGAAACCAAGTCCTTTTCTGGCATCAAATAGATTTGTTATGGCATCTTTCACCAAATGACATTTGCAATACATGTCAATGAGGCCAACACTAACAAAGGGGTCCTTCATTGTCTCCATCTTTATCAATTTGGCATGAAACTGCTTACCCAATTCTTGGACACCTAATGCAGCACAAGCTTTAAGAGCACTTGATAAGGTGAACATATTAGGACAAATCCCAGATCTCTTCATATGATCTAACAATTTCAAGGCCATGTGATGATAATCATGAGATACGCAACCAGCAATGACAGCATTCCAAGAAACAATATCAGGTTCTGGAATATTATCAAAACAGTTAGAGAATCTCCAAGATCTCCCACTTTTGCATACATGTCAAGTAGTGCATTCAATGAGAACGGGTCACCCTCATATCCAAGCTTTATTAGATAGCCATGAACCTTCTTTCCCTGACAATATCTCCTAGTCCTGTAGCAGCATTCAAAATAGTCGACAAACTAAACTCATCAGGACTAATTCCACTAGAAATCATTTCCTGAAATAACCCCATTGCTTCCTCAAAAAAATCACTTTGCGTATAACATGAGAATAAAGCATTCCAAGAAACCACATTCCTTTCTGGGATATCCTCAAACAACCTCCTCGAGTCTAAAAATGACCACATTTTGCATACATAACCACCAATGTATTTGCAACAAAAACATCAGACTCAAATCCAGTTACCACTATAATCCCATGAACTTGTCTCCCTAGCATAAAATTCTTTGTACTCGAGCAGGCCTTGAGAACGCTGGGGAAGGTAAACTCATTACACTTAACACCCAATACATGCATCTCCTGGAAAGCCGAAAGAGCCTCTTCCCCAAGTCCATTCTGAGCATACCCAGATATCAAAGAGGACCAAGAAACCAAATCTGGTTCATGACTTTCTTCAATCAGCTTGCGGGCATCAGAAAAAACTTTACACTTGGAATAGAAATTTATCAAATGGTTCCTATGCTTCGGGTCATGGGACAATCGAAGTTTGATTAGATGAGCATGGATTTGTAGGCCTTGGTTTATGGATTTGGTTTGTGATAGCTGTGACAAGAGCTTTGAGTAGGAAATATAAGTTGAGGCAAACTTCGAGACCGCCGGAAAAAGCATATACTCCAGCTGCCGAAAAGAAGAGAAAGATAAAGGCGAGCAGTGTCGATTTCACATTAAAGTTTCCAAAATCAAATAAAACACAAACCATTCACTACATAATTGAGGCCTGACTAGAAATAGACATAAAGAGCGTGTACTCTATATTTTGTCAGTAGACCTGAGGCAAACTTAGTGGTGCAATTCATGTTAAGTCAAGCTTCTTCAATTCATGAGATATAGGTTGCCTTTTTGGCTCCTCCATGTCAAGCTCAAGAATGAGAAGTATTCAACTTCATTTCCAGCACAACATTGCAACTCGATAACCCAAAACACATGTCAACGTCCATTTACACAAACAGAAGTATGAAACAAAGAAAAGGAAGAAGATGCATATGTGATAAAATGATAAGAGAAAGAGAGATAAGAGATTGCAGAGGTATATGCATCTCTTGAGATAAATACTAAAACATCAATAAAGGTGCAGCAAATCAGAAACCCATTAAAGAAATTGAAACTTGAATACAAAACAAGAAAAACTAAAGAATCAAAGAGCAGGAAGATTACCGATGAGGCGGCAGCGACGATGCTGGTGATGGTGCGCAGTCGAGTTTTGCAGAGATGCGAGAGACAGTTGAGGACATTTGAAGATTAGTTGCAAAGTTTCATAATCCTGAGGTACCTATGTAAATAAATATTGAAATAGTATGAATTCTTCTTAAATGAACAAGGACTTTGTGGAGCTATAAAGTCAAACTGTGAATCTTTTGGTCAAATTTTCTACTATGATAACTCTAGCAATTTTTCAATTTATCTGGGAATAAATGCATAAACCCTACAGTATTCATGCGAAATTGCAAAAAAAAAAAAAACCCAATATTGAAGAAATAGCATAAAAATCTCCTTGTATTACATTTAACTCAACAAAGAAATTTCTATTTCTAGATTTGTCTGAAATTATGGGTGAGAAGTTGAAACGAGCTTCAACTATTTTTTTTTTTATTAACTGCAACGAAAAATCGAAAAACCTCGCACTTAATTCTTACCGTTTCCGAGCTTCTTCTTTCTTGAGTTGGATTCTCGCATTTATTTTTCATATCTTGAATTTACTTTGTAGTAATCTTGAAGATAAGAGCCAGATAAAGGTTGGTTTAGTTATTTCTCCTCCGCGAAGAATGTGACATTTTGTTAGTCTGATTATGTTTTTATTTGATTTTTTATTTGGGTGTTGGTAAGAATTTTCTTTTTCTAATATAGCTTAATACATTATTTTTGTATTTTGGGTTAATAAGCATTCTATTTTCTATGTTCCTCTAGCCGGAATCTATGTGCCATTATTAATGACTCTTAAATTCCTAAACTTTGACAATATATTATTTGTGTTAGGATGCGATTTGAAAAGAAATTAGAGTATGTTATTATTCAAAAAATTTTGATTGATGCGCTCCAACTATTTTCAAGACTCTGTTAATTTTTAAAAGTATGTGGCCACAACTTTTGATCAAATAAGAAAATAATTCCTATACTAATTAATAAGAAACACATTCAAGAGTGAAAATATAGTTATTAAAGTTACGTATAGAAACCGATTTAAAACTCTGAGCACTAGAAAGATAACTTGTGGAACGAAAATATCTTTATAGTATGCGCAGTTAAAAATTTACGCCATTTTCACCAATTAGCTAGTATCGTGGACAATCACCCATGGTGATGGATACTCTTGGATTAATGAGTCCATCATATAATGATTAATTATCATTTAATTAATTTAGAACTTGAAATTGATTCAAAATTTATTGAAGAACACTTTCCACTTCAAAAGTACTATTCTAGTTCCAATTTTTTCAATTTCTAACAAGACATAAAGCGACAGAAACTAGTTTTCTGTGTAGAATTGCTATAAAAAAACCTCTGTTTTGCTCTTGTATGGACAGAACTTGGGAGTATACTTCGATTCCTTCAAAATGATCAATACTTACTACTTGGAACGCTCGACTTGCATGTCAAACGAACACAATGAAATTTTTAGTACACAAAATTATTCATATTTTCTTGTGTTGTTCTTTCCTTTCGACCATGTTCCGGTATTCTTCAATCCAGCGCACGTCTCCACTCCATGCGAAGGTGTAAAACATTCGTTTCGCCAACTATAACTAAACACCACAACCAAATCTTCATCCGTTATCAACTCTTTGCGACCACTATGGAAAACTACATGCTCCAACAGTACTTCATGATTCCTACCCAACAAATTTTACAACATGATTAAGCTTATGGCACATATATATAGACACATGAAACATAATGTTAGAAACATGCTCATAATAGTGCACATCGTAAGCCAGAGCTTCATCGGTAACTTCTGTAACTTGGAGTGTACATGCAGCTTTCAGCATACTTAACCAAGTCATCTGGTCGAGGCAGCCGTGTTGCCAGACCTAATGATACAAACACCTTTTCAGAAAGAAAATATACGTCGACAAATATATAGTAAAAGGGTGGGCTACAAACCGAGTTCATATGCTTTAGCAGCTACATTTGCAGCAATGTGAGCTGAGATCTTTCTTATATTGGACAAAGGAGGATAAATCATTCCCTTATCACAGTGTTCGTCTGTTACTTGACCAGCCAAAGCTTCCGCTGTTGTGCAGAAAACAGTAACAATTAGTAGTAAAACAAGGGTATGTCAATCAAAACGAACTGTCAAAGCAGCTTTGATATATAATGATACGGTTTAATGCATCATGGTTCCCAGTAAAAGAGAGAGTAATACGACCTCTAAACTTTTAGAGAAAAAAGGCAACATAACCAGCCCCGTGCGTGGGAGATAGGGAGCTTCTTGTCCAAAAGTTCAAGCCTCTGCTATTTCTTTTAATTTTTTGGTTGAGGAGGTTTTGTGCCTATTATTATTTTCATACAATGACAAAATGCAATTTACCCTAAAATACTAGGAGAAAACTAACGATCCATGTCAAGAAACCATTGAGGACTGTCTTAAGCTAAATGGTGACCTTTATTAGATACATTGTTTTCTGTTGTATACTTACAAGCTGCTAGAAGCATATCATCATGCACGCGAATAGCACCGGAAATGACCAGCCCGAAACCTAGCCCTGGGAATATGTATGCATTGTTTGCCTGATTCCACAGGTGCAGGAGAAGTTTAATGAATGCAGTTTAGACGATTTATCAAGGTGTCGCATGTAGAAAAAATCAAGTCGAAAGTAGGAACCTGGCCTGGTACAAACGCTTTCTGTTGAATTCCACAGGATCAAATGGACTTCCACTTGCAAAAATAGCACGGCCCTTCAGCAAAACAAGGATAACGGTTGAGTTGATTTTACTAGAAAATCCAATGCTAATAGATACTATAACTAAAAGACATCAGCCTAACAGATGTAATTTAACATTCTTTCTGCTCATCTGACCTCAGTCCAAGTATAAGCTTCTTCAGAAGTGCACTCAGATTGTGAGGTTGGATTGGAGAGAGCCATAATAAGAGGTTTCTGCAGCATTAAGTCTTGATGAGACTTGTCTTATGTTCAGTTATTGGGTGCAGAGAGTGGGAGAGAGATAGAGAGAATACCTGATTGAAGGAGGCTATTGCCTCAACCACCTCCTTTTGAATGTTTTTCCAACACCAGATGTTCCAATCAGAGCTGTTGGCTTGATAGCCTAGTAGAGTTTGAAACAATTAAGATAAGTATACATGCGAACTAAGTTTCTGTAGCGAAAAAACCAGGCTTAAATTCATCCGACCTTGACCGCATCTAAAAGATTGTGAACTGGTTCATGCTCATGAGCCCAAGGTTTCTTGAAGTGTTGAAGAGATTCCTTACGGGAATTTACGATCAAACCCTGCAAATCATACAGACACATCATTTAATTGGAAGATACTAACTAGATCCTGCCCTCCAAATATACACACACACACACATAGATATACACCTGTGTGCGCGCGCATATTTAAGCGCTTACCTTTGAGTCCACCAGCCAAATCTTTTTACGTGTTTCTTCCAGAGGAATTTTACTCTATGCAATACAAAGACATCATGGTCAGAGAATTGTGTATGCAAAGCATGCAATTTCTCATTCATCAAGCATATCTCACCTGCTTTGACATTTCAATTGCTATAAGCTCGGCTATACCAGTCCCCGCCTGCAATTACAAGAGTACTCTGAGTAAGAAGGCGAAACACAGAGTCTAGCAGAGACAACAACTGATTGGAAAGGACGAGGTTAAGGGGACAGAGAGAAATTAAATGTCAAATAATTAGCCCTTTTTTCAACATTATTCCCGTTTGTTTGTAGTGTATATCTTTGCTGTCTTTATTTTTCTCCCTCGTTGAAATGGGCCGTGTTTTTTCGCATATTTTTTTGTTTTAGATTTTCGTTTGCCCAAGATGGTTGCTCAGATGCCACTAATTAGTGCATCATTTGCCTAAGACATCATTAGATCGTCAACCGGTTAGCCTGCTCTCTGTCATGTTGATTATTCCTCCTTCCGTAGAGCTAAAAGTTAAGAGGACAAACAAGAGAAAATCAGGAGTAGAGATGTACTTCTCCAGCACCAAAGAACAAGAATCTGTGATCAGCAAGGTACCGCCAAGCAGCTTAAGCGATGCAACAAGCCCAGCAAGCACGACACATGCTGTCCCCTGCATAAGAAGGATCAAGAGTTGCAGCATAGGCAGAATTCATGAAACAGTATCAATATCAACTTACACATTACTGTATATCATCGTTAAAGACCAGATGGGTAGTGCCATATCTGGCCAGCAGCTCAAAAGCATTATGGTTGGCGAAATCCTCAAACTGCAATCTCAGTTTAATTTCACTAACTGTTAAAATACTACTGTGTCTGAATAGTTAAGAGTAGATGGTAATAGGAATCACTAACCTGTATGAGAACTTTCTCACCATAATTTTGCTTCACAGCAATCATGAACTCATGTAAGAAGTCATAATATTCCTGAACCACAATAATATATCAGCTTGTCATTTTAATAAAATTAGGAGGAAGTTGCATATAATAGATCAGATGCGAGCATACAGAGACGACAAATAACCTTTCCAGTTGCCCTTTTTTTGTTTAAGCCCGATGTAGAACTCATCATTCAGTAGCTGCTCATTGTTTGTTCCCACATCTATTGTTATCGGCAAACACTACAAAGGTAAGTCAAAAACTCGTCTTAGAAGGATAATGCACCAACAATGGTTTCCACGTGGTTAAGTATATGCTCACCCGAAGAACTCTCCTAAGGCAGTGTACAAAGCCAATTTCCCGACAGGTATTCCCATGCCTGGAACATATACCACAGTGATAGCCAAGAACAAAAATTTAAACTCTAGTTAGTACAATGATGCACTTAGTTAGAACAGCTTATAGAGAAATAGGAGTGAACCACAAGTGCAAGGAGGGGCACCTGGCAGCCAAGATCCCCAAGTCCCAATATCCGCTCACCGTCGGTCACAACAATGACTTGAATTTTCCTCTGAGGCCAGTTCCTCAAAACCTCGAGAATTTTTCCCCTGCATGAATTGGAAATGCATACTGCCGGTTTAAACTCGTACACGTGGTAGGCTCAGAATATAATGCAGCTAAACTAAACAAAAAAATACTTTTCTTTTAAACTTATATAAACCCTGAGGACGTCGAAAGATGCTTCCATATTTTTGGCAAGCTTCACCTACAGTCGGAGTGTAGACAACCGGGAGGAGCTCCTCTACGTTATCAATAAGAAGCTTGTAAAACAACCTTTCATTTCTCTCCTGTAAACCAAGAAAGTCAGAAATCTGAAAAGACAAACAAAAAGAACACAAAATGAATCCACTTATTCTGCATTATCTACTACCCAATAAAAGCCTCCAACTTCTCCCCAGCTAAGTTAAGCAAACAAGACACTGAACAATGGAGGGACGAGAAAATGCAACAGTTGGGAATCACAAGAAGCCGTCATTCAGCATCAACGGGAAGGAAAATTCTGCAAGTTTTAGAGTTACCTCGAGTTCCATCATAGCCATGTATTTGTGCAGAGGAAGGTCATATTGCCGAAGACTGTGCATTAACTTTTTCTCCTGATAGAGTGATCAAAGTAAGCTGACGGATAGGTGAATCAAAGTAGAGAACATTGGGACCATTGATATAATGAATCCAGTACCTGAAGCTCCTGGGATATAATAGCTGGCGGAAGAAGGCCACGCAAGTAATGAGCATCTCTCTCTTTCTCATTAAACGCAAGCCCTTTGTTGTGATGAGGATCTCTCAGCAAACGATACCCGCTATTTCACAAAATCGAGCGAAATATAATTATCCTACCTCGTAAAACGCTTTAAAAATCCACTATTTTTTAAGAAGTGGGCAATTCTTGATAAATGGGAGAAACCCGTCATAAACCTTGCGATCTTGAGGCACAATGGAAGAAGAACATAAACTAAACACAAAATTTGCTCATATAAATAAAAAACCTGCAAAACATTTCCCATATGCAATTCATCTCAAAGATCAGATTCATAGAATTTAACTCCGAAACAGTACATTAGCAATTCAATCATCAGAAATTTAAACCAAAGCTTCATTTTTTTTGCTCAATTGGCAAGAAAATAAACCAAAATCAACTGTGCAATGCAGAGACAGAGCCAAGGGGACCAGACGGGCCAGCCCCACAAGTCATATATTCTTAAATATTTTTATGTAAATTAAATTAAATTCAGATTTTTCACTCCTTCAAGTTGGGTAATTACTCAGACGTACAAGTCAAATGATCTACTTAGCCGGCAAAAGGTTAGGAATCAAGCTCTTTTCTCTATACTGCACCATCAGCATCATAATCAAACCTCCACAAATGATGAAAAAACATTCATTTATGTTCAGAACTTCCCACAAAAGCAGAAAGAGAACCAGCAAAATTGCCAGAAAAGAAGAGAGCAGCAGACAATTCTCACGAAAACAACGTTTCGGGGAAAAAACAAATTCAGGGCAGCGCATGGTATGATACCTAGCAACGGAGACAGTCCAGGGAGTGACGAGCTGATCCTCCGTTGCACGATCCTCGCCGTAGACATCCTCAACTCCTCCCCCCACCGTCCATCTTGGGCTCAGGTCCAGCACCGACTCCCCTCCCCTCTGCGCCTTCAGTACACTCTCCATTATCTCCCTCACTCACATGCACACACTTTACTAGGTGTCAGCTTCTGGGTTTGGTGTATCTGCAGTACAACTAGCCATTCTTGCATTTTATAGTGGAGTTGGCAGCGATAGTTCTACAAGTTTTTTGTGGTTAAGGCACAGAGAAAATGCGAAGCCAAGACTCACACATGGCGGGCTCTCCTTACATGCTTAGATAAGTACATATGACGGTGAACATGCAAGTGCACACTCAACTCAGATCGATCCTTATACCTTTTTTTTCTTTCTTTCTTACTTATTATTTTTTTTTCGAAGAAATTATTACCCACTTATTAGAGAACACTAATATAATGTGAATATCTTGATATATATATTGATATATAATTTAAGAAAATGATCGATCACACATTTACTCTGTAATTGAATGAGTTCGATTAAATCAGATTTTCGTAAGAATATTTTCTCTTTTTTCTTTCTTTTATTATTTTCTCAAACTCGAAAGCCTGATTTGAACTCAAGATCCCATCTCTTTCAATAAAGAGAGCCACGTCAGCTCTGAGTGGTCTTTGTTTTATTTCTATTAGTATTATTTCAGAGGCACACTTAGTTTTGCAGAGGTTTTGCAATATTATGCATAAATTTTTTATAATTTAAAAAATTATTTAATATCTATAATATTTATTCATTAGTAAAAATTTATTAATATTAATAAAAAGTAAAATAAAAATTGATATTTATTCTCGATGATTTATTACTAATTTATTGCAGATCAATTATATTTATTCGACAAAATTATCTCCTCACATACATTAAGGTATGAAAATATATGGATATGGGGGTAATTTCATCATAAGAAGATTTATTTATTTATTTATAATAAATCAGTAATAAGTCAATCGGGATAAATATAGATTTTTATCAATTTTTTAGGCTAATATCGGCAAATTCGATAAAATTTTAACTAATGAAGGAACTTATTTGTTAAATGAAAGTCAACTTCAGAGATACTAGATGTAATATTTTAAACTACAAAATTAAAGTCTAAATATAATTATACCAATCTCAAGTAAAGAAACAGTTGTTATTCCTATTTTAAATATACATAAAAAAATTTTGTGGTTTGAAAATTTTAATTAGCACTTCTAAAATTTACTTCCATCTAATAAATATGTTCCCATTAATTAAAATTCAACAAATTTATTAATATTAACAAAACTAAATATTTTATTTACTAGGCCCACCAACACAAAACAACACTCATGTGTCAGAGGACAAAATTATAATTTTATTTCGGCATCATAAATGTGTTCATCTATATGTCTAAACTATATAAAAAAAAAAAAGATATTTCATACTCATAAATATCGATTAATAATATTGCTAGACTAATGTTTTGTAAAGCCAAAATATGCTCTTCAATAGCTAAAATAATTAATTTATTTAACTTTTTAAATTTTACACTAATTAATAAATTAATTTTTTTCTTTCTTTTTTTTATTTTAATATAATATACTAATTTATATATTTTATTTTTATTATAATATTATTTATAATATATTTTGAGGTGTGTAAAACATTTATTTATTATAGGAATAGGATGCCACAACTAGTGCTAAAAAAAAGAAAAGTCAACCTTAGTCACAAATAGAGATTACTTACACCAAGACACTAATTTTTAAATTAGTAAAATTAACATTTATGTATTTCCAACCACCCTTACTCTAATTTTTCTTATCATCTATATATCTATACTATCTATTTATACTGATATACAAAGAAATATCTTTATCATTCACATACAACAATTTATAACACCATGTTACTAAATATTTTTTTGTGTTTATAATATTCATAAGTTAGTTTTCTTTTATTTAATTATTTTTTATAAATATGATGTATTAATTTATATATAATATATTTAACACAAATAATTATTTATTACATGCACCAAAAAACAACATACCATTGCTAGTACTAATCAAAATATTATACTTGGTTATTTAACACAAATAATTATTTATTACATGCACCAAAAACAACATACCATTGCTAGTACTAATCAAATATTATACTTGGTTGATAGGGATAATATCAGTCCCAAGTAAAGGATGCCTAAACATGTTTACAAACATGTAAATCTCGAATCAGTTCATAGTCAATGCAACTATAAATACATAGTCACCCAAAGTGATAGCTACGCAAGACATTGACACAGAGAATGACATATGATATACAGAGAAAACATAGGCATGCATACAGACTGTACATCAAAGATGAGGATAAGACTGCATTTCAATACAAGCACAGCCATGCTTGTCACTATTTCAACAACTCGCGAAGAACAGACGGTAAAATTGCAATCGGCTCCTCCTTCGGGCCGGCTAATTTCCAGGCACACAGATCACACAGTGCAGACCCTGCTACTTTCCATGCAAAACTGCATCTTGTCACACCATGGCGCATTGCATAGTCGTACACTACATGATATATAGCGATAGCTTCCTCATAGATCTCTTCAGTATTCTTTGCACTTTCTTCCATACAGGGAGCTTCATACAACAACTGCATTTTCAGAGGTCGTTAACATGACAGCTCCATTTTTTCGTGAAAATTACACTCAAGGAGCAAAGTTTATTACCTGCTTGTACTTGTGGATAACATCACGTGCAGCGAGATCCTTAGATTCGTCACTGGATTTCATGGCATGTTCATTTCATTCTCTCGGTAATCTTTATACCTAGCTGTCCACTTGACGTATAGCTCAGGGATTGGATCGTCAAGGCAAGACAATTTCCAGATTTCTGGAAAAGGTGGAGAACAGTCAAGTTAGCACCATCATCAGCTAGAATTATTGACTTGAAGTTGCCCCAGTATTGATGAATGACTTGCATAAATTGTTGATTGCCATTCAAGGAATATTTACCTTTTCCGGGCACAGCCTCGTTTTTAAACGCCTGTACTGTATATCATATATTGTCCCAATATAGAGGACGAGTGGTAGCTAAACTCAGCGCCCCTTTCTATGTGATGTGGATACATCTCTGCTCGCAACCCTTTAGGAACTTTAACCTGTTTTGTGAGTACCGGAACATGTAAGTAGTACATTGCTGGTAATATCTTCCACATAACCGGTATATGAATGTGATTATTTTTATTTTATTTATTATAGAGTTCTAGCCATAAAATATAACCGGCGAGTAGTAGCTAAACTTGTCGTCTATCTTATTTGACTGCAAATAAATATATGTTCGTCAAAATTGGATACAGCGATACAGTTTAGGACAGCCATTAAACTTTTCCATCAACTGCTTGGATAACAGTGTTACAGTTTCTAGTGGCAACTGATACATTCAAGATAGAACTGGGGAAAGCCCTTAACATTCAAGATAGAATAATCACGAGAACAAAAATATAGTATATTTTAAACTATGTATATACGCTACTCATATAATAAAATAAACTACAGTGGCACGCAAAACAATGGCTTGCTAGTGGCTAATGCACATACGACGTGTATGAACACCTCATATAGTATTATAAACAGGTAAGAAACAAAAAATATATATAATTCAAAGGATTGGTGATGCAAATGAATTTTTAAACAAAATATAAGTTAAAACTACCTATAATCAATTATAATTTTCTTAATATGGTTGTAGAATGTATGTAATAAGGTAAATGTGCATGTCGATTTTAGTAAGAACGAACGGAGTTTCTTTAAACCTTCTAACTTTTGTTTAATTCACAAGAGAAAAGGATGTTTAAGTCAACACACATTTTTGCCAGCCAAAATTAGTTAGTATATGCCATTACTTCTTAATTTTAATAGTATAGTATAGACGGTGAACGGCAGAAATGGGTCATTTTAAAAGATCAGAGCTCAAATAAAACAATTGAAAGGAAGCGAATTAACCTTTTTCCCACTTTTGGGGGCATCTAGTGCGTCATAGTAGATGTCAATCAACTGAATGATCTTTTTCTTCAAAGAATGCTTCTCAGAGGCACGATCATCACCTAACGTCAAGAGGCGATCCATAAATGTGAGCCAGCTATCTGCTGCTGTCGTCATGCTGAAGCTGCCATAGTGATAAAATGCAAGCAAAAACAACTTAAGGTAAAAAAAAAGAGGAGGAAAGAAAAGAGAGCCAGAATTAGGCACATAATGTACCATGGAACTTTGACTAGTCTGCATGAAAACTGATAAATCCAACAAAATCATGGAATCATTGCAGAAAAAGCTCCAAACAAACCTACTGAATCTATGTTTTGATACAGATCAAAGGTTGCATAAGTTTTCATAGCAATTTATGGAAATTAACAACTTGAGTTTGACAATGTAAGAGACATGAAAATAATAAACAATGCACTTGCTGAAGACTCCGAACGAGATAGTCTAATTACATGTTTTGCAAGGACAAATCCCAAATGTTTTACTCTTGAGAGGTCAATAGTCCTAACAGTATCAATTTCCTTAGAAGAAAAGTTGTCTCTTTTCTAATGAATTCATAAATAAACGGGAAAGTAACATCAAAAGAAGTTCGAGAATAACGTAGCAAATAAAATGCGGAAGGTATTCAGTATAGATGAAAAGATTAAGCGAATTTTACTTTTATCTGAGGGATGATTTTGTAAAAGTTAAACACACAATATAGTCGCTTGTTCCCATTTAGATTCAGAAAGCAGATTATATTGTAGAAATGCTTAAGCAAATAATATATGCTCCAATCAAAATTCAGACCAGTTTATGGATCACTTTTATTAGAAGCACAAGTTATCCAAGAGTGCACATGGAGTACCTATCATATAGAATTTATTTACCAAACATACATCATATAAGATACTTTAGTTCATAACCAAAACTGAATACCTTGGTTTCCGAGCTTCTGGAATAATTGAAAAAGTTCACGTTCCAACTCCTATCTGAAAACTCACGTGGATTTCTTATCTTCGAATCAGCAGGTGTTGAGTAGAGGCGTTTCCATGGTTCACTTGCTTTAAAATGTTTTAATAGCTGAAATGCATGAGAATCATTCAACCTTTAGACGGCAAGATGTATATATATATATACATATATATACAAATGGAAGCATTAGAATGCAATTCCAGAGCAATCTTCTCTTTGTTGAATTGAGTTCAGCAATTTCCTCCACTGGCCATTTCTTACATGTTAAAAAATTCACACGGGATATTAATGACCACCGAAATTGTAAATCAAACAAGACATGGGGCTGTTCTACCAGGTACCACACACAGCTCTATACCAAATGGACAGACAACATTGATTTCTTGCATTCTTCCTCTTTCATTTTTCATCCTATTGTTCTTAGTCCACGGTGTGGTGTGTAGTTGCCCATCTTGATTAGACGACTTTACTAAGGTATTGTCCACTTTATTTGGATAATCAAGGAAAAGAAGCCTTGCTAGGAAAAAGAGAACTTTGAGATTCATCTCCATGTGGGATGATAGTACACACTTAATGTCATAAACCCCTAGATGAGCAACTTGGAAAGCACAATAAGATAGAGAGACTTGATGAAAGCGTAACAAGTAGCAATTATTAGCTAAATCAATTTGCTCAATCATCTTGACTACTCTAGCTGAAGATGTTTGTTAGGAACTAGCAATGAACCAAATGTGACAAAGATTCTATATTTTTTCAGAAGATATTTCTCCATTAAATCACAAGACTTTACTGAGGTATTGTCCACTTTATTTGGATAATCAAGGAAAAGAAGCTTTGCTAGGAAAAAGAGAACTTTGAGATTCATCTCCATGTGGGATGATAGTACACACTGAATGTCATAAACCCCTAGATGAGCAACTTGGAAAGCACAATAAGATAGAGAGACTTGATGAAAGCATAACAAGTAGCAATTTTAGCTAAATCAATTTGCTCAATCATCTTGACTACTCTAGCTGAAGATGTTTGTTAGGAACTAGAAATGAACCAAATGTGACAAAGATTCTATATTTTTTCAGAAGATATTTCTCCATTAAATCACAAAAACAAAGAACAAAAGTAAAAGGTAAACCAAGGGCCGCCACATAGAAATCACGTAGAGAAACTCAGCATGCCAGGAACTTAAACATTAGATCAAATTAGATGTGACAGTTCTGTCACTACTGGAGATACACTTCAAGTCTCTCAACATTTAGAAAACATATACATAGACCCCACATCAGCCCACTTATACAAAATCAAGTTTCCCCAACAATTTTTCATAAATAAAAGATCACAATAAATTTGCATTTAGATTTACTCCCATCTAACTGATTTTACCCTGAATTTCTACAGTAGATGAAATTTAAGGTGTGAAAAATACGGCCCAAAAGGGAAAAAAAGGGAGCATAAAAACACTTACACACGACATAGTTCAGTAGCATGTAAACAAACATTTTCCACAATAAATCTCTGATCCGACAAATGCTAACCTCAGGGTTTCTTGAAACCCAATACATGTCTCCATCAAAATCACAGCCATTTCCGTAAGCAGCAGACTTTTCCCTTTGGTTGAAAAGAAAATGCCATTGCCCCCACTCTCTCCAACTCCTCCTTATATACAGCTCCTCATAACATGAACATCCCCAAATGCATACCAGGATTCCGATACACTAATACCTTCCCTGAAATTTTGTCACACCATATTCAGCAGCAAGACATAATCAGCATACAGGTTTCTTATTTCGAAGAGAACTCATCAAAAATTTTGATTGCAGTTGAGGATTGGAAAAAATGAAATCATAAAGCAGCAAGGAAGTTTGATATGTTGATATTTTGAAGTGTTTGCAGTAACAAATACAAAATGGTTCATGTACATACGCAAAGTATTTGATACACAGGTGATACACAGAAGTACTCTACATTCTCAAAGTTCTTTTAAGAAAAGAAAACAAAAAATCCCAGGGAAGGAATGACTGCTAGTTTTGCCTATATTTTGTGCTTTGCGAGATATTCAAAATTGTCCAAAATGAAAAAAAACCTTATGTTTTGGATTTTTTCAAATAGTACCAAAGTTGAGAAAACTTGACACATCTAATCCTCTGATTTACGGGACTAAATGTGTCAAGTTTTCTCAATTTGGGACCATTTCTGACTAAATGTGTCGAGTTTCGACCACTTTTTAAAATCTCATGATGCAGAGGATGTTTTGGCCAACAAGAATGTGGAAGAAGTAATTTGATGCATGACTAAATCATAACACCAGAACTTTGATAAAAAAATTTAACATGTAATGCCATGCACTATGGTAAGTATACCATCCTTGGATAGAGGCTGAGACGCCAAAGTAACAAGAGAAGGAACTTCACATACAGGATAACACAGACTTCATGGTTCTTTAATACACCAGTAGGATCTGCTGTCCCCATCAGGTAAAAGCTTTCACTGACTGGTAACTTCCCTTGTTTAAGTTTGATTTTCTCGCCACTTTCCAGACTTGACAGACAATGTTGGAGATATGGTTCACTAAGTGGTATTCCAGAAGAAATCATTCTTCGTGCCACAAGTCCAACTTCTAGTGCATCGTAGTTGGAAGCAACTGCAAGAAGAAATATGATTCTGAGAAAAGATAACATCAAACATATGCTGAGATAAAAAGCAAGTGGGAGTTGGCCGATATTCCTGGCCTGAAAGTTTCTAGGACCCAGTTAAGGAAACATTAACTTTTTCTAGAAATTCAATGTCCAGAGAGGAGGAAGACTGATATTGACCATAATAACTTGTACTAGGAACAAGAAAGGAATCTCTTGGAGTACACATGTACTAGAAACCATAAATCAGTTAAAAGAAAAAAATGGTAATTTACATTTTTCCATCCGAAGTGTGTTTGTTTTTTACGCTTTGACATCTAAACTTTTTTTTTTGTCAACTTACTATCTCGAATTTGCTAATCCTATCGATTTTTTTTGTCGGAAAAACATCAATGTGCAGTATATTTAGGGCAATGAACGGTTAAAATATCACATGTGCAGTGCGCATCTGATGCTTTTCCAGCAAAAACATCATCTGGAAACTGGTTACATATGGTAGGTTATATATGGTAAGGTGTAAACTCAGCAAATTTGTGATCGTAAGTTGAATGGTAAAGTGTAAATACGAGCATAGTTCGAATGGTAAAATGCAATTTATCCAAAAAAAAAAAAAAAAAGGCATACTATGAAGAGTTGCTCTGAGAAATACCTCTTAGAGCTGCACGCGTATCAGAGTACACATTTCGAGTCTCTTCCAAAGCATTTGTAAGCAAGTTGAGAAAGAATTCTTGAGGAACACCCCCATAGCTCAAAAGAGCAATTAAGTACTTTGAAAGAGCATTTCTGCCTGGCTTACGACTGAAAGATGAAACCATATTGCATTAATTGATAGGTGATTCTTGTCATATCATCAAATGGAACTCTTGCTTTCCAGTTTTCATATTTTGTCATGGCAACTATTACTATGACATAGACTTATTGGCGATGTTAACTGAATCATATCGTTACAAAGCAGTTAGGAAAGGAAAAAGGCAGAAGAGCTTCCTGGTTAATCATTAAAGTAAATCTGAGATGATTACTGGTTAGTAGACTTGCAAAACAAACTCAGATCCAGCAAAGTGAACAGCATGATTGGATGCATATCTTCATGAGAAGATAAAAAAGTCAGTATGGGTTCCTAGACCTTGCCCAGATATGTTAATATAGTACATTTCACCTAGAGGTTCGTCTTATTTTCAAGTAAAGAATACCTTCTCTACCCATACAGTCAAATGCGGAAGGTTGAGCCCAAAAGCATTACCATAATGTCCTTATGTAACTCTTGAAACTCTTCACTTAGTGCAACTTTAAGGTCCCAAATATGCCTTCTAGCCAATCATTCATAAATAAATTGCACGTATGAGGAACCAAATAATTTACAACACATGGATGATTTCAAATCATCCGGGAACCGAATTTATTGGGTGTCAAAATTGGAATATGTTAATTTACTTTACACGAGTGCACTTGAAACTTTATTTTCCATGTACTCTTTTTCAGTAGTTTCTGTAGAAACAAAGGAAATGCAAAATTCTTCTAAGTAGAGTGAGCCTAAACATGCCAAATCATGTGAAATTGGACAATAATTACGGAGATTCTTGATTGAAAGAGTGAAAAGATAAACACTTTGAATGCTGTCAATCAGTGCCACGTGTGACCAAGAATGTAAATGAATTTCATGAATTGGGAAGGACAAAAATAGGTCAAATGTTGCAAACAAGCAACGCCATCATTTGGTTTACATAATTTTCATTACAAAATGTCAAGATTTTAGTTGGACAAAAACATATTGCATATTAATGTAATGATAATATTCAAGATTTTAGTCAGACAATATGTTACCTTCCAGATTACAATTTTGAGGGAATAAAATGATGCAAAAATAATGTTAAAACTGCCAATAACCAGCTAAATAATTACCACAGAATATAAACAGGGCAACGGTATTTTTGGACTTCAAAATTAGATGACTTGTGCTATTGGTAACCTTTGGAATTTCAAAGAAAAATTGTTATCATGCAAAAATCACCGACAGCAATATGTCTCCCACTTTGACAGTTACAATTATTTTCTTAAAGAAAGTGTTTTACGGTTTGTTTAACATATGCTAAATCATAGACTATTTTAAGAGATCAAATTTTTACTATATTTTGTATGGAATTAATGAATGAAAGTTTACGTGTGATTATACCAAATCCTAGAGGAGGGAGTAATTATCACTTTACTTTATTTGAGTTAAATTAAAGTTAGGTATCTCAACATTTTGTCTTCACAAATAATATAAAA
The DNA here is from genome assembly GCA_034509725.1 of Sesamum angolense. Taxonomy (NCBI): domain Eukaryota; kingdom Viridiplantae; phylum Streptophyta; class Magnoliopsida; order Lamiales; family Pedaliaceae; genus Sesamum; species Sesamum angolense. The sequence continues at coordinate 5,207,358 of JACGWL010000011.1, read as the reverse complement.
TATTTTGATTTTATTCATATTTTTATAATATTACTATTATTATATATGTTATATAACATATATAATATAGATATACATATATACATATATACATAAACTAATGTTTAAACCTTCATTAAAAAGAGTTATACATAGAAAATCAACTAGGAATTATTAATTTTCATAAAATGCAGTTCAATTTACTTGCAAAATCTTATAATAAAATCAAATCTAAGTTTAATGTTTTCATGTAATGCATTTAATAATTTAACATGAATAAAATGAAAATTTAAGAAAATTGCAAAATTAATGCACATTATATCATTAAAAATAATATTATTATAGAAATATCATAGCTGAATAACAAAAAAGTCCAAAACAAACTCATATCATAAACTGTTACAAAATGTTATTATTAAACCCAATTCTTCATAGAATAAAACATGCAGATTTTGTAATTTACAATTTTTGTTCCCACATAGAAATTGAAGAGCTAATATTTTAAATCAAGTGATGTATTAATTAGTGGTTAAGCATAGTAGGAGTTAATTAATAAGTCTATCAATTTACAGTTTTATCCTTAACATTAATGATATTATAAAAATAATTTAGTCAAGTCCAAAAATAGAAAAAAAAAATTACATGGTTTTATACTTTCATATATATTAGATTAGATTAGATAGTATATTTTGATAATCATATCTTTTTGTAATAAATTAGTAGTAATAAAAGGACATTATTTGGAATATGAGATTTTTGTTAGAGAAAACAGAAGCTAAAATCAAAACATAATAATAACTATAGTCAAGTTCAAAAAGGATGTAACTTTTTTCATTATTTTGGTTGTTAAAAATTTTGTTGTAAATAATGTTATTTTACAAATGCAGATACTCTTTGTGAATAATGATCCTCTTAGATTTAGGACGCAAGTGGGGAATCAACTGAAATTTTTTTATTATTAACCCTATTTTGCCACATCTCAATCACACATTTCGAATGAATATGATAACAATATTTGTTATACTGCAAATTTAATTTACATCTCGGACTTTGCATTACACAAAGACGAGATATTTTCCATAAAAACCACAAAAGAACCACATGCATTGGCATATGAACGTCAATGATAAAAAAGACTGCATTGGCATATTATCTTGCAGCATCTATAATAATAGCAACCAAGAAATGCTTTATAAATGGACCAAAATAATTCATCATGGAACATACCTAGTCGCGACAATCTCCAGTGATTTAAAAGTTTCTTCCAATGGCAACGTCTGGTCCCTCTCAACCTTAATCATGGAGGGTCTGATCTGGATTGTTCCTGGTTCAAGCTACAACAGTTTGCAATTAGTTAAGTAATGAAACAAGAGCAAGAAACAAAAACTGAAGTTCTCACCAATAAGAAATAGATCCACATGTCACTAAAATTCATAGAATTTGCTTATATCAACAAAAAAATTGAGCAAAATCAATACATATTGTAAATTGTTTGTAGGACGAAAACAAAGCGTAGTTTCCCAAATCAAAAGGGTCTACGTGAAATTACATTAAATTTTAGGAGAGGGTGGTTAAATTTCCCTATATAAAAAAGTAGGACATAGAGCAGATAATTTGTTAGATGCCAGAATTGTCTCCAAACCTACACATGTTTGGTGGTTGCATATGAGTTTTCTAGCCAAACTTATAAGAAATTCACTATTTATAAATGTGATTCCAAGGGATGAACTATCAAAATGTGTCGACAACGTAAAATCTACATCATTTACCCAAATAATTATTATTTTCGAGGTATTGTCACTTAACTAAGATGCCAACAACAAAGATTATGTAGTGGCTAAAAGAGTGTCGTGGTACATCATTATCCACCTTAGGGGAAGCTTAGATATTGCCCTTGTTAAGGGCATTACTAATGCACAATGAAGCCAAGATTTTAAAGTTGAAATAAGATTACAATGATTTTCACTATGGACAGATTTGAGATATCCATACATGGATGTCTGAAGGGCATTGAGAGCTAGATTTGGTAAAAAGAAGAGCTGATTACAAAGAGATGGGTGCTCCAGTAGCCAATTAAATAAATGTGCTTCTACTGTCCCTTTTGATTTATTTGCCTGGAGACTAGCTCAATCCAAAGTAAATTTACATGAGTCCAGAGTCTCCAGACTGAGGGCATGAGTTTTGCATAGCAAACCAGTAATGTCGAGAAATGGCACATAAACTCGACCAATATTGGGCAAGGTCCTGATACAACGAGAATCTTTGGGGCGCTAAACTGGAGAATAATTCAATTTTTTCCGTCTCTATGCCAGATGTATTATTCTTGTGAACCAATACATTAGATTCATAAACTTGACGTACAAAATACTCGCAGTAAATTTTGGCCATACCTTCCGATTAACGAGAAGAGTTCCCTTGACAGCACAACCATCATAGAACAAACGGCACTGTATTAGCAAAGGCTGAAAGAGTGGAACAAAGAAGAAGATTCCTTGACTAAGCATCTAAAATAATGAAGTTAAGAATTTGTACTGTCAAGCAGAGAAAAGAAACTGAATGATAATAACTTAAAAGTTACCGGCTCCTTATTCCTAGCTTCTGCTCCTCTTTTTTGACAGGCTGTGTCTTCAATGTAGAGAAGCTCTTCGTATTTCTAAAGATAGAAAAGCAAATGAGTTAAAAATAGACAAACCCTTAGATAGTGGAATTTAGATATTTTTCACGAAAAACAGCAAAAAATTGCACTCTTATACGAGCCAAGCTCCACATGGAGTAAAGATAGAATTTTAAAAGGTCAAAGAACTTGGCAGCATTTATTAAACTGATAACACGAGTAAGGGAAACAAGCTTATACGTAGTCCATGCAAAGTTGTACTACATTCTTATGGTCTTAGCTTTCGCTATAAAGTTGGAAAAAATTGGTACTATTTGTAAGGAAATAAAAATGCCTCAGTGCTGAACAAGTTTTTCTCTATTGTTGGAAGTAGAAATAACATTTATGTGTCCTTAAATTTACTATATATTACCACTTCCCAATACAGATGATCTAAGGCCATTAAACATACTACATAATATGAGTAGCTTTTGACGAGAAAAACCCTACCAGCACACTGAGAACCTATGTACACTTTCAGATTCAGTACAAAAAAACCAAATAATTTGAAGAGGTGAAATAGACACATAAACCTTTAAGATGGGAGTCGATGGAAGTCCCTAGAAGGGGCCAGGAATCAAAGAGCTATTCTACTTCCCGTTGTAGGAGTGAGTGCCAGTGATTATGATGTTTGTCAGTGTAGGTGATCAAAGCATATATATGAAATGAAGAGACATGAAGACCTTTTCCCAGAACTTCCTATAACATGTTCAAAGATTACCAAGCAACATTCTTATAGCATACCATTCAACTTGAAGGGTGAAACATCAAAAATCCTGCACTTTGTTAAACGTCTAAATAATGTATCATAATAATGAAAAGTGAAGACCTTATCAAGCACTTCTTCACTAATCTAAATATTAGTTTGAGCAAGTGTAGGCATTTTGTCTCAAACCAAGAATTAGGGTGGGGTTAGAAGTAATGCTTTCTCTAATTTTTCTGATAACTCCTTTCAACAAGTGATAGAAATTGAAATTGCAACTTCTTCCACTTGAATAAAGAAAAGACAATTGGGACACCCTGGGAGCCAACTGGCTTGGCCTGAATTTCAACCATCATAATAACTTGTTTGATGCTGAGTCTAAGGATGGCCATCTATCATTCTCAGCCTTATCATGATCTATAGCACACTTGACACAGAACTTAAGAGTGAATGCATCAAAGTGTGCATCGCCACGGCACTATAAGATACACACTCTGTGGCAATAAATACAGAAGAGCCAAGCTGCGCCAGGTGTCTCGATGAGGCAACTTACCTCCATGCCCGAGGTCAATGTTGAAACCATCAATGCATGTCTAGTGGCAAGTAGACTCTTATGCTTTCATTTATCAATGGTCATTTGCATGTATATGAAGCATTCCTCTTCCTGGCCAGTCACAATAATCACCTCAGGCTCATCACCCATCATGGTGCCCTTTGTTCTATCCACATGGTGCATTCTTCTTACACCACAATATTCTTAGAGGTGTTGGTCACTGAAGAAATGGATGAGACTATACCACGTCACAAACTCCACATCTATGCTTCTTAGGTGGTCAGAAATACTTTCTTTCCATAAGATTGTCTGTAGGATCTACATGCTCCGATGCTCATTGTCTCACCCGAACATCTTGAGCAAATACCAAAGAGAAGAGTCGGCTTTTGCTTAATATGCACAAGCGCCAAGATCTTAGCCTATTTACAAAGAAGTGACTGTTTTACATATTCGTTTATCTTTTATTCATTCATTAACGAGTGTCACTGACACTTTGTGTATGTGAGAGAAGGCCCTTTATAGAGAAGTGCAATGTAATTGTCACAAGCGAGTATGAGAATCATGATAAGTTACTACATGTTCACCATTACATTGTACATTACAAGTAAATGAATAATTACCACGAGTTTGTCCATCTTTAGCTCATTCAACATGATTCTCCTCTAGACATTCATCATCACTATCAACTAATATGATCACTAGTATAATTTCATTTTCATATAATTCTTTGGAGTTCTGCAAATAGGGAGTGAGAGAAACTCCATCAAATTCAGGTGAAAAACGAAAAACTTCACTCATATTATCTTGATGTATAGATCAAGTTAGATAAGCAAAGGCCATGATAAATTGGAAGTGAAATGTCACAAACACATAGAGTTCCACACATCACAAGTAAAAGATAAATTGAAAATAAACATAACTTACAATAAAGTACTCTCGTTAAAGGAAAATTAAATTCCAGACCTCAAAACTATTATCTGTGATATCATTTGCCAAAGAAAAATTTCTTGGACACTTCATTGCCAGGTCCTCGGAGATATATCCTGTTCCATCTGTATGTAAAATAGGTTTCCCATCTTCATCATGTATAATTGACTCATTCTCATCCTAAATCACAAAACAAGACAAATAGAAATTAACCTCTGTACATCCCCTGAATATCAAAAGAAAAATCAACTAGCATGGGAGAGCTCAAGATAAGGATACTGAAATGAAGTATACTATACTCGGAAAGGGATATCTTCGATTCTTTGAATTGTAACAGCTCTAAAGTCAATATCAAGCTTTCTTGTCTTTGAAAGAATCAAGGAAAACCTGAGTGACATCAAAATGATTAAAAGATTAAATTTTTTTGCTAAAGGATCTTCCACGGACATCAACATCAAAGAGGAAAGCTATGCTGATACCAACCTGGCCATGTATTTTTCTATGGTTGAGACAGTATGTATATGCATGAAGAGGCGCCTTGCTTCACTAATTGTTTTTCTGGACAAAATATAATCTTCCTCGTAGCCATGAGAGGACACAGAGTCAACATGTACATAATAGACTTTAACAGCACTGTAAGTGGACTTTTTCTCCAACATTTGGATTTTCTTCACCTTTTTGCGCTCATCTTTGAACACTATTTAATAGCCAAAATCAAGACTGTAATTCTGGCAATTTTAAGAATTAATGAACAAGCTAAACGTGCAAAAGGCATTTAGAATTACTGCAATTCCTAGTCCTTGAAGCCTCCAGGATACAGATACATATGAACACAATGAAATCTTATATTCCTTTAGCTATTTTTAGTCCATGAGTACATCAGCAGCTTAAAAAGGGGTTTAATTTTTTTATCAATACGTCCGGACTCCTCATATCAGTAGACTTGTTTATGAACATGCTTAGAAAAATAGTCTGGCACTGTATTTTTTTATCATAAAATTAGTGGCAATATGATCTATGTCTTCTACATAATTTATACTTTATTATTAAGTGAGAGCACCACTTTGGGTTCTTACCTTTTTGGTTTATTAATTTATATTATTTTTAATATTGAATTTTATTTATTTATGTATTTCTTAACTTTCCAACCTCCCACTCTTCCCCAAACCACTCTTTTAAACACCCAACTTCCATTAACTCTTTATATTTCTTTTTTTTTTTTTAAATTTGAATATTTTTAATTCCTTCAATTAAAATATATTTTTTAAAAATATAAATTGTCTTTCAAAGTTTTTATTTAATTATGCACACTAATTTGAGTGTGCCACACACACTAGTATTCTAGAACATATGAGATTCATCAAGATTAATACAATTTAGCCCCCCTGAAAAAAAAAAAAAAAAAAAAAAACAGAACCCCTAAACAAGATGATGCACCATTTATCTTTCAAAGCAATTGATATCAGCATATTTCCCCCTCCAATATAGTGTGCACACCCATCAATGCCCTTAACACAAATTCTATTTTATTCATTTCTTTCTTTTCCCTTCCTCTATCATTTGTTTTGTACTTTTTCTTCATTCTTCATCAACTTTTTCCCTAAATAATCCTTAGGTGGAGGTGTGATTGTTGTATTTAGATCTACAAAAGATGTTGTATTTAGATGTACAAAAGATGTATATATATTCAATATCTTTGCAAAATCATGTTGGTGAGGAGCATTAGCAATGAAGATCAATTTTTCACATCGTTCTAGCTTCTGGCCAACTAACATTATACAATTAACAAAGGTAAGGTTTTAAATCTTATTGCGTTTTGGTTTAGAAATTTATTGCATTCACCTTTTGAATCTTATGCAAGTCGTGAATTACAAGACATCTCACTCTAAACTTTCCAAAGCCAATTAAACTTTTGTATTTAAGCAATCAGGATATAGTAAAACAAGCTGTCATACTACAAATTCTAGAAGATTAAAAATAGATAAGGTGGGCATATCATTAGAAAAAAGACACAAAACATTGGGAAAATTATTTTTAAAATGCAAATGAAGAAATTGATAAAGTAGTGTGCTTTTAAAATATTAGGTAGTGCTGCAGCGACAATTCACGGAACTAATAATTTTTTTAAAAAAAAAATTCTGCAAAGCAGCGTTGACTAAATGAGGCTCTTCTAAAATTTTATTTTTTGGACAGCATGTTGCTCAAGATTGTCAGAGCCACGTTGACTAAACACGGCTCTGACACAAATGCAAAACTGCGTTTACTATGGTGCAAGCAGGTGGTGGAGTAATGGGTCTTGGCAAGTTCACCTCTTGTTTAAAGGAATGAGCTGAAACGATTTGAAGCAGACACCAAAAAACACACTTGTATTAGCATATTTAAAAATAAAAAAAATTGTACGTCATGACAAATTTTGGTCCAATTAATACAAGTATGTTGTACGTGCACACAAATCATCCATTTGAAAATGTGCTCAGAGCTCTGGATACAACTTTAAATGTACGACGCGGTGATATATCATTTTTCGTATCCTTCAACTGGTCCCACATCACGTTCGTGTTCTACATGTATTACAAAATATGAGTTTTTTAGGAATTCTACAGTATCGTCACATTGAGATTGACACACACCTAATTACTGCATTAGTTGAGAGATGGTGTCCCGAGACGCATACTTTTCATTTATCGGTTGGTGAAGCAACAGTAACAGTACAGGACATCGCCATCATCTAGGCCCATCCAATTGACAGTAATCTTACTACTGAAATAGATACAAAATGGACGACTCAACAATGACAAAATTATTGCCATTAATGGTTGAGTTCTAGCCAGATGAGAATTTTTTTAGACATTTTAGAATAGAACTCACCGTTTTACTTGAGGAGTTGCTTAACAACACGTGTGACCATGATTTTCCGTTCGAGAATGTATTACAAGAGGCATGTGTATATGTTATGTGCATTATTGGTGGGATATTGTGTCCCGCTGCTACGAATAACATCATGTCGTTATTTTATCGAAAGACATTCATGAGGAAAATACCTCAAACTGGGGTACAACAGTGTTGACCTATTTATATCGAAAGTTGTGTATGGCATCACAATGAGGGAAAACTAATATCGCCATACAGTTACTACAAATATGGGCATAATCACGCATCATAACACTTGCACCGATCCCCTCAAATAATGCGGCAGATCGAATGGCAATAGTGATTGACCTAAAATACATCCTACCCATCGCTCCATATGTTGCACCTTATGTACACGTTTATTTATAATTATAAATATCTTGTAATAAATAATTTTGATTTAAGTTGAGTTAATGTAAAAATTTTGCTTTTAGGTGATCGTATTATATAACTCGGACGTATATGGCTCACAATATCCTACGTATTATAAGGAATACATTAGATCATATGCAAAAAAATGAGGTACGTAGGCACTAACACAAACATTTAAAAAAAATAGAATTTGATTTTACGCAATGTGCAAAATTCGGATTGATACCCCATGAAGAAATACTATATATAAAAAATTATTAGCCCTACGTACCTTATTTTCTTGCATACAATCTAATGTATTCCTTATAATACGTAGTACATTGTGAGTCGTATGCGTCCGAGATATATGGTACAACCACGTAAAAACAAAATTTATATCAACCCAAATCAAATCAAAATTATTTATAACAAAATATATTTATAATTATAAATAAAGTGTACATCCTATGCAACATACGGAGGGATGGATAGGATATTTTCAAGGTCAATCACTGTTGGCATCAAATTCGCCGCAAAATTCGAAGGAATCGATGCAAGTGTTATGATGCGTGACAATGCCCATATTTGTAATAATTGTATAGCACCGCCGATATTAGTTTTATCTCGGTGTGATGTCATACACAACTTTTGATATACATAGGCCAATATTGTTGTACCCCAGTTTAAGATACTTTCCTCATGAATGTCCTCCATATGTCGTAGATAGAATATCAACACGGTATTACCCGTAGCATCAGGACACAATATCCAACCAATAATGCACATAACATATACACGTGTCTTTTGTAATACATCCTCGAACGGGCTATCATCGTCACATGTGTTGTTAAGCAACCCATCGAGTAAAGCTGTGAGTTTTAGTCTAAAATGTTGAAAATAATTCTCATCTGGCCGGAACCCCAACCATTAATGGCAATAATTTTGCCACTGTTGAATCGTCCATTTTGTATCTACTCCGGTAATAATTACCTTTAATTGGAATAGTCCAGATGATAGCATGTCCTGCAGTGTTACCGTTGCTTCACCAATCGAGAAATGAAAAGTATGGGTCTCTGGACGCCATTTCTCAACTAATGAAGTAATTAGGTGTGCGTTAATCACAATGTGACCACACTGTACAATTTCTAAAAAACCCATATTTTGCAATACCTGTAGAACACGAATGTGTCGTGGGACTAGTTGAAGGACACGAAAAAAAATATATCACCGCGTCGTACATTTAAAATTGTATCTGGAGCTCCAAGCACATCTTCAGATCGATAATTTGCCTGCCTGCACAACACAATTGTATCAATTCCTCCCTCTCTATCTATCTAAGCAATGGAAGGGTAGAGGCTTCGCCTCCGTCACAGGACGAGGGCTTCTCTCTACTCTGATCCACCACCGAGAAAGAGCTCCATTCATATGCGGTTAGCGATAACACCAAAAAAAGAAATTCTAAGTAAATGAATATTACTAAGAGAGGCATGGGGGTAGAGTAGGAAAATGCGGGTCTAGGAAAAGAATACAACATCCTCAACTAAAATACCATCCTTCGGATTGAAATAGAGCTACGAACGTTTATTCGAAAGGAAAGTCGGATCCAAACAAAATTGATGAAACGGAAGAAATCCAAGTTATATTTTCTCCTTGGTTTGATGATAGTAGGGGCAATTTCTTCAAGTGAGATATCGGATCGAAAAACTTCTTATTGGTTGAATCAAGGAACTGAGAACCAAAGGGCGAGAAGAGCGCAAAAGCGTATAGATAGCGAAATACCCTGAATCCTGTATCGACAAGACGGCTACCACTATCCATAGTATCGAAGGTTGTCAACCATGTGCTTGGTCAATGGTTTAGCTGGGGTTCAACTGGCTTCCTTTGGAGTAAATGCAGCTCTCACAATCTTTAGCGAAGCAGGAAGCTGTCCAAAAAAAGAAAATTCTTTAAAAACTTAGCAGAGCCGCGTTTAGCCAACACGGCTCTGCTAAAGTTCCTGCGAAGCTTTATTTTTAAAAAAAAATTATCAATACCGCGAATTGTTGTCGTGGTACTGCCTAATATTAATTATTTTAAAACCACATTACTTTATCAATTTTTTTTATTTTTAGAATAAATTTCCCTTATAAAGATAGGTAGCAAAATTCTACGAACTAAAAGCTTGCAAATAACAAAATCACATCCATAGACTATGTCACAACCTAAGTCACATAAAGCGGAGTGGAAGTGCGAGCCAAAAAAATGCATAGTGTTTAGTTTTGGTGTTTTAGAGATAGAGAGAGAAAAGCATATATAGATAAGTGTGTGTTGGAGATAAATGGTATGTTTGGATTTATGTTTTGAAACAATATAAAATAGTTTAAAATAAGTGGTGTTTGGGATTTGGGAGACAAAAATTAGTGTTCATTGTCAAATCATCTCTTTTATACATATTTTTATATATAAGTATGTGTATATATATATGTTGTATGTTTAATGTTGTATTTTTTAAAAACAAGAATTACTATTTATTGTCAAATCGTGTCTCTTTTATATATTTTATATATAAGTGTGTATATATATATATATACATAGAGAATTCAAAAACAAAAAACACAAACAAGGTGTAAAAACTAATAAAATAAACATTGGGTGTGTTTTGTTTTTGTCTAAAAAATTATCCAAAAAACAAATCCAAACATAGTGATAAAGTTTTAAAAACATACATTTAAAATTGTTTATCTCAATGAGAGCTTGGCACTATGTGGATTGTTTATGTATTCCCTAAGAAAGTTTTACTCATTTAAGCCATAAGGAAATGGAAGTATATCCACACAAAGGAAAATAAACAGAATAATCACCAAAGAAGCGATAGCGCCTCAAACCAACAAGAATTCCATCTTCAACAACACTACCGCCCATGGTATTTGAGTCATCCTCTAAAAACTTGACTATCAATATGTTATCATCCCCAATGACCTCTGTAAGTGAGTTCTGAAACTATTCAAATAGGGGCCCTGTATTATCCAAAAGATACATTATGGTAAAAAGGATAACGAACAATACACAAAGTGGAATACAACAAAATCAAGAATGGCATAAATAATTACTATTTATATATTTTCTTGTGTTCTTTTTCTTTGACCTAACTAACCTTATAATATATTAGTTTTAATTTATATATACATGTAATAAATTGTTGTATATAAATATATGAACTAAAGTTGTAAAACCAAAAGTACAACCTTTGATATCGAAGAATTGTATTTCAATACATAAATTTTTTAACTCGAAATTATATTTCTAAAAAAGTTATATAACTACTTATGTATCACAAGAATAAATGTTCTAATAGAATATTTATAACGTATGTGTTTCAAGGACAAATAATCCTACAGAATATCTATCAAAAATACATTAACCTAAGTAACTAGATATTCCTGAGATCTTATTGTCATTCACATTTACAATAACTAAGATATTTTTTAAATTCTTGAATTATATTCAAGACTAATCTTCATGAACTTAATCTTTTCCGATATTTATTTGCAACATGCGTACATTTTACAAGTTAATACAAGATATGGTCATGCAGAGTTGATAATCACTTTGGGAACCAGCAAGTATACAAATAAATTACACAAAAGTTGAGACTAACCTTGAAATAGTAACTTCCATCTCGGCATACATGGCAGTAATAGTGATGGGTTTTTTGTGAATCCCAATCAAGATACTGCAAGAAGAAAGCACAACATGTAAACTGGATACTAAACAAGAGCTTCAACACAGTGATCAGGCTGCAAATATTGAGAGCGCATGCATTGAATTGTAGTACAGTTTTATATTCCTTCATTCCAAGAATAAAATGTACCCCTTCAGTTAACATATAAGTAATGCTGTTTCTTATTGAACAGTCAATATGCAATTGATCTCTTTCCTGAAGTACAAGTCTTTTGGAAACTATAGACGACTTCTCTATTGCAAAATGTAACGAGTGCACAAGATTATCATCTTTGAACTATCTCCTAAAACTCGGAAACCAATTCAAAGGCTGAAGCATTCAAACGAGCACATAAAGATTGTACGTTATATGGGCTCAACAAAAGAGTATGATTGCAACAAGCTACAATGGAAAGAGCATTTACTAGATGTATAACTAACCTGGCTACGGTCCGATTCCTCACAGAATTTCTTCCCATATGAGTTCCAAATTTTGGCCTCAAAATCTTTCATAGGAAGATTCTTCATACCATATATTTCATTGGCAGCGTCTAGGTTTACCACAGCTTCCAGTTTTTGCCTATGAATTTTAATTGCTTTTAATTGGATATCAGATCAATTTTATTATCAGAAAAACATGGAACAACAGTCGAACAATAAGTAGACTTAACCTCCCAATATAGCTTAGAACCAAAAATAATTTCCTAAACCGGAGCTTGCTCAGGATCATCAACTGCTGACTGATTGTGTCGGAATCTGTCATCTCTCCAAGTTCATCAGGAAGTGGTGATTGATATCTAGCACCAGGACTCCTCTTCTCTAGAGTTTCATCTTCAAAAGATAGATTGCACCTGATATTTTGAGGGCCTGTCCTATTCAAATTTGATGGGATAGAGTCCACTGATAAACTTGATATAGGTGACCGCACTCTTTCACAGTCTGACCACAATACAAATGACTATATAAACAACGTAACAAGAAAGTTAGAAGAAAGAAACAACAGGTGCAGAGGAGTGAATTCAGCAGCTCGTATCTCACAATAGCAAGAAGCACAATAAGAAATTTAAGACTGCAGCTAAAAGTATTTGACCAGTGACCAACAAACAAAAACTTGCGCTGCTAAGACCTCCATATGACGTCCATAGGTAAAGTGCACCTTACTCTCCTTCTGGCCAAAATGTGCAAGAAATCATAAACCATCCTTTCAGCATTTATTCAAATGTTAAAAAGCATTGAGAAGAATAATGTTCAGTTTCAACATATAGCTAGATCCTCGCAGCTCATCAATTTCTTTTTTGTTAGTTTTGACTTCAATCTGTAATTTAAAATTTATACTTCTCCCATTTCGGACAACTGAATGTATAAAGAACTGATGTACAGCAAGAACATCAGTATAGGTAGCATCTCTCACAACCAACCCACAGTATTGTTCCGGTACTCACATGTTTATCAAGGACAATGTCAGTTGCTAGTTGCTACTATGTGTTGGGGTGGTGTACATGCAAACTGAATTTTAGAATTGACATGGCGGAAACTGTCAAAAATGGACATGCAACATTTTTTCCACTTTATGGTGTAAGTAGAGGTACTTACATATTTTTATATAAAGCATATATACACATGTGTGTATGACTAAAATCGACATGCAACAATTTTTCCAAAAATGTACATGCAAACTGAATTTTAGACTTGACATGGCGGAAACTGTCCAAAAATAGACATGCAACATTTTTTCCACTTTATGGTGTAAGTAGAGGTACTTACATATTTTTATATAAAGCATATACACACATGTGTGTATGACTAATGAGCCTGAAATTGGGAGGCGAGAACAACAAGCAGAGTTAGGTGGTGCTTTGCCGGGACAACAAGGAGATTGAGGTGTTGGGTGCTAGTGCTGTGGTAGCAGCGGAAAGGGTAAAATGAATGTTAAAAAAAAAAAAAGAGGAAAATTAAAATAAAAAAAAAAAAAAAAGAATTGTGAAAGTAAAAATAAAAAAAATTAAATTTTATAATTTGATAAAATTTTAAATGTTAGAAGAGAAAACAAATTAAAATGCTTTCAATATTTACATTAACATCCATTATAATATTAAAATATTCACATACACCTCCCTATATGGTTAGGGTAAAGTAGTCATTACAATTTTTGAATTTATTTTTATCTCTTTTTTTTTAAAAGACCACAAGGGTAATATTGACATTTCCACATCACCATCTAAAAAACAACCCACTCCTAGAAAAAATATCAAATATCAAAGCTAATAAAATAATAAAATTGTGAAAATTTTTAAATGTTAATTGTTAAACAATTTAAATTATCCGACAAAATTCAATGTCAACTTTAGATGTGCAAATCTAAAAAATAAATGGAAGACGGGTAAATTTGAATATAAATTACTACAATAGGGGTAAAGTGGTTTTATTTTTTTCTTATTAAAAAAAAAGAAAATTATAAAAATATACTCTATTTAAATTATACAATATTTTTGTGTCGAGTCGTGGACACGATAAAAAAAGTACTTTTAAAAAAAAAACGAGTCGTGGAAACCATCCACAACAAGAGAATATTTTATAAAAAAAAAAAAATTAAAGACTTTATGAAAAGGCTGACCACCGCCAGCCTCAAATTGAGGCTGGCAGTCAGCCGCTTGAGCTGACATTCGTCTGCAAAATGCTGATGCAAAAATATATATATATATATATATATATATTGTATTATATATTATAAATTTAAACACATAATATTGAAATTTTATATATATCATAAAATTTAAATATTTTCCTAATATATAGATAATAATATATATTATAAATGTAAATGTTTTTAAATATATAATAAAATATTAAAATATTACATATATATTAAATTTAAATAATTTAATATTATAATCAATATTTTAAATTTATTTGTATATTAATCTTATTTTTATAACGTGTCAATTTTATTGCTGCGCGTCTGATATTGAGCAATTTAAGCTGTAATGGACAACAAAAAATAAATAAATAAAATCCAATTTTTCCCTCAATTTAGTGAAAAAATAGAGAATATTTAGTGAGAAAGTAATTGAAATTGAACCAGCAATTCGTCCCCCAACATTGATGCAAGTTAATTATAATTAAATTTATTTCTATTTAGTGAATATTTTAAATCTTTTTAGTATTTTTTATTTTTTATTTATTCCCTAAATACAATAAATACAAGTATTATTTATGATTTGCTACCCCGCACTCATATATTGATGCAAATTAATTATAATTAAAAAGTATATAAAATTTATAATTAAATAATTATAATATAGGGTAAAATACGCTTTGCCTCCTAAATTATTTGTCATGTAACAATTACCCCCATAAACAAACAAATATAACACTTACCCCCTACAATTAAATTTTTAGACAATATTGCACTTATATTATATATATATTTAGTTCAATAATTTCTTTTGGCTACAATATTAATTGATATGGCAAAAATTATGGAAAATGGCTTCTATTAACCACAACTAAATAAAATTCATGCAAAAACTAGCTTTTTCGATGTGTGTTGTAGCCAATAACTAATTGTTACGGTTATTTATTATTAATCAATACAATTAGTCATAGTTAAATGTTATATTTCTTATATTGTTATATTATTTGTAACAGTTGATTGTAATTTTTTTAATTAATAAATTTTTTAACATTGATTATAATTAAAAGTATATAAATTTATACTTAAATAATTACAATATATAGTAACAAAAATATATAATATTTAAAAAAATACATCAACTGTTTTTATTTACAAAATAATATTCAACAAATATATCATTACAACAACGATATTATAATATATCATTACAACAAATATATTATTAGAAAACATTTAAATTTATAATATATAATATTATCTAATATTGAAATATATTTAAATTTTATAATATATATAGTATTTGAATATTATGTTTTTAAGTTTATCATACATAATATTATATAAGTATATATTTTCTTTTTTTCAATTTTGAGCTGACATGTGTCAGCATGACACGTGTCAACTCAAGATGTTGACCACCAGCCTCAAATTGAGGAGTTGATTATTTTTTATTAATTAAAATAAAATTACAAAAAAAAAATTAATAAGTTAACTTTTTTATGCCAACTCGACCATTAATTTCTTTATTTTTTTTAAATTAAACCTTGAGTCGCGGTTGCTAACCACGACTGGCAGGCGTTTGGCGTGTCAGCCTTTCTTTTTGTTTTTTTATTTATATATATTTATATATTATTATTTAGATATATATATATTATAATTTCAAATATAATATATATTATTATTTAAATATTAAATAATATAATTATTAATTATAATAATTAAAAATTTAATAATTAATTATATTTAATCAATTTGATCGAATCACTCCTTTTTTTCTTATTGATAGCAGTAAATAATATGTAATAACTTATCTCAATATATAAACAATAACTCATTTAAATAATTTTATCAATAAAACAATGATAACTAAATTACAATAATTTAAATAAAGTGAGATAAAATTTAATTTAACTATATTATAATAATTTATATTTATAATCAAATTTAATTAATAATCAATAATAAATTTAATTAAAATTTAATTAATAATTTATAATATCTATAATTTGAAATTATAATATATATATATATATATAATATCTAAATAATAATATATTAAAAAATAAAAACAAAAAAGAAAAAAGAAAGGCTGACATGCCAGAAAGGCCTGCCAATTGCGGTTGGGAATCGTGATTGCGAGTCGCTGATAAAAAAATTTGAGCCTTGAGTCATGGTTAGCAACCGCCACTCGAGGTTTAATTTTTTAAAAAAAAAAAATAATGGTCGAGTCGCAGTTTGAAACTGCGACTCAACATAAAAAAGTTAAGTTATTAAAAAAATATTTTTTTTGTAATTTTTTTAATTAATAAAAAAATAATTAACTCCAAATTGAGGCTGGCTGTCAGCCTTTTGACAACCTTTTAATTTTCTTTTTTTTTTAATAATAAAAAAATAAATAAGCCAGAGTAAAGTCATCCAAAATCGAATAGAATTTATTTACAAAAAGTCAAAAAAGCAGCTAGAAAAGCCTTTTAAGTTGCTTAGCGCTTGGCTGAGAAATTCTTTTTTTTTTTCCCCTACAGTTTCTAAAGCAAATGCAATACCTGAAAATGCTATTAAAGCTTTTCCCGAGATCAAGAGTTGATACTTTCTTTAAGCTCGTAAAAACACTCTGTGTACAGTATTTTGAAGGAAAAAAAAAATTACAAGCTGCCAATAGCATGAAAATGTATTATAAAAATATCATTACATTCGCCAATTGGCCTAGAAAATAGGGTTAATTGCAATTTACTTCCAACCCACCCCACTTCACATTTTCAAATATATAGACTTATATTGGCAGCTCATTACAACAGCTAAATCAGATTATATATAGATTAGATTTAAATTACAATAATAATAAAATTAATATTTTAATGTCATCCAACGATTTTTCATCAATTTTTTCTTTTTCCTTGGCCACTTATGTAGGAATTAAGATTTTACTGAAAGACAAAAGAAAAAAGAATAGAGGCTGGATTACATACAAACAAGAAAACACAACAAAATGTTATTCAAAATAGGATATAAATTAAAATCACACAAGAGGCTAAAAAATGGGTCCAGCAAGATAACTAATCTTGGCCCCTAGACATGATAAACAATTGGGGTTTAAGGCGGGCTTTAATGGGCTTGGTGGATTCCAAGCGGACCTCGGTCCACCAAAGCAAATGCTATATATTGCTGATTTGACACAGAAACCCAGCATAATATATATATTTGTGAATGAACAAACTATTCTCTATGAAAAAATAAAAAGCAATTTACCCTTTAAGTTTTAAAGACTAAAGTAATTTACCCAAGATAAATTGCTCCATTGTAAAAAAACACATGGCAAGAGGTAAATTGCTAAAAAAAAAAATTATAGGGAGATAAATGCGTAAATTGCATTTTTCCCTTATATATACATTACATTCACACCCAGAAATTTCAAATAGTGCCAAGGCTAATTTGATCAAAAAAATGCAAGAATCTAGGTGGAGACAAAGTTAAAAGTTTACTTCACTTTTTTGCTATTTTTGTCCAAGATCATAACCACAAAGTTTGATAGCGAACCAATAATTTTCAAGAGAATTTAGCAATAATTTCTACAGTTCATAGTCATGCCTTGGCACCAACCCCAAACGACAGTATCTGAAAGGGCACCAAATGCAACACACAGAACACAGAGCGGAAATAAGAAATGCAAAGAAGAATAAAGATAAGAAATGCACTCACACGGTGTGTGGGGAGATTTATTGGGAGAAGTAGAGCACTGATGAGAGAATCATAAGCACCAAGCACAGCGGCAGCCTGATCTGGGAAGTCTTTCTTCACCAAAAAGGCGACGTATCCGCCGAAGCTCCGAATGGTTTTAGAGAATAAAACGGTTGTGAGCACCTTGAGAGCCGCTTGCTCCCCGATCTCCGCCAGCATATTTCTGGCATACTTCTTGAGCGGTGGCTGGTTTTTTTCCAGGCAAATTCTTTGAATGATCATTTCCACCGACTCTGGCAGACGAACTTCTTGAACAAGCAAGGAAGCGTCCATCTTCGTTTTCTTCTTCGTGTTGATTTGAAGATTTTTCTTTCGTGGGAATTTGAGAGGAAGAGAGAGAGTGTGTGTGAACTGTAAAGGCGAAGCAGAAAGTCTACAGGTGAAAGTGAAGTGGGGTACATCGTCTGGGATTTCCCGCTTCTCTGATTGTGATGGAACTTCGAATATTGGCCGACAGCTTTTACTGTTGCCTGTAGTGCTCACTGATATTTATGATTTGATTGATGTAATTTTAAGTAAATTTAATTTGTAAAACAATTTTATTTTTTGAATATATATAAATAATTCAATAAACTTTTTAGGGTAAATTACATC
Source organism: Sesamum angolense (assembly GCA_034509725.1). NCBI lineage: Eukaryota > Viridiplantae > Streptophyta > Magnoliopsida > Lamiales > Pedaliaceae > Sesamum > Sesamum angolense. The sequence goes on along the minus strand of JACGWL010000011.1, from coordinate 5,188,619 downwards.
TACCTCCCCTGAGGTATGTCATAATTACGAATACCCTCTCGTTGTCTGAAAAATTATAAATACCCCCCTAATTTTAACGACCATCTAACAATTATCCCAATCTATCCATTTTTATAGTGAATTGATCAAAATACCCTTATGAATTAAAAATTATAATTTATTTATTTTTTTAAAAATATATATATTTTTCTTATCGACTAAGGGGATAATTTTTTTTATAATTTTTTAAATTTTTTCATCCATCCCATTCAATATTTTTATAAGATTTTATTTTTTTTTAAAATAAAAAAAATACAGTAAGGACAAAGTTGACATTTCTATACCTCCATCTAAGAATTACATAATTTTATCAAACATCAGGGGGGTATTTTAATTTTCAAACAACGAGGGGTATTTGTTATTATGCCAAACCTCATGGAGTAGTAGTAATTTACCCAACTTTTTATGATTTTTTTATCTTTTTTTTTTATTTTGCTACCATTGGATCTTTACATTATGTTTATTTTTGTTTTTTACCTATCTCGATTGTTTCTTTTTTACACCTTAATTGTATTTTTTTTATTTTAATTTTTTTATATAATATATATAAAAATATAATATAAAAGAGATATGATTTGATAATAAATAATAATTTTTGTCTTTTAAGAAGTAAGAACACAATATTAAACATATAATATTTATATATATATATATGTATTACATATATATAAAAAGATATGATTCAACAATAAACAATGATTTTTGCATTCCAAAATACAATATCAAACATACAATACTTATTTTAAATTATATTAAAAAATAATTATATACATATACTATTCAACACATACTTACTTATTTTTATTTTTCTCTCTCTATCTCCACAAGATACAATAGAACACTTCAAAAATGAATCCAAACATAATGTCAGTTTTTTCAAATTTATTTTGTTATATTGGATATTTATCATTTGGAAATTGACCTTCAAATTCTCGTTAAGGACTTTCAAGTTTATATGTTTTTAAATACTACATATTTGACTTCGATTATTTCAAAATTTTGTTACTTTTGACACTTATTTGAATGTATTCATTACAATTCAAAAAAAATTATAAATTAATATTATCTATCACAATCAAATAAAATTATACAAAAATTTAAATTTTGACCACTGTTAATTCATATTTATCATGATTTTATTTAAAATATTTATCATGATTTTTAGTTATAGCTAGTATTATGAACTCACCCGTAGAATTAATACCTAATAGTCTTCACGCAGTCATTGTTAATTAGTATTCGTAATTTTTTTTTTGCTTTTAATCATGATAATTTTATCATAACAAAAACTCATAAGTAGTGCTTGGATTAGTTTTTTGAGTGTTTTGTTTTTGTGTTTTTTAGATAGAGAGAGAAAAATAGAGAGAAATAAGTGTGTGTCTGATAGATGGTATGATTGGATTTGTGTTTTGAGATAATATAAAATATTTTGAAATAAATTATATATGTTTGATGTTGGAATTTGGGAGATAAAAGTTACTGTTCAATGTCAAATTATATCTTTTTTATATTATATTTATTTATATGTATAATATAATATATACATAATATTATAATACATATAATATAATAGATATGTGGAGGAAAAAAGTGAAATGGGCTAATAACCCAAAAAAAAGAACAAAGCACACCTACTTAAGGTGTGCAAAATAGCAACCAAACATGGATTGAAGCACCCGAAACCTTTCAAGACCATACGAAACCACAATTTCGATTTTGATTTCGAATTGGCAATTTAACAAATTATTTTAAAAATAATTTAATCTTATAATGTATAAGAGGGGGAAAAAAGCAATAAATTTGATATCATGAAAGTAATATAAACATATTATGTCATATATAGAAATACGAGTCAAGGAGGAGTTCTATGCCTATGTTTGGATTCAAATTCATGTTTGGATTTTAATTTTCCACACCTTAAGTAGGTGATCCCCCCCCTTTTTTTTTTTGGATTTTGAGCCAAGTTTGAGTTTCTCCCTCCACATATATATGTTATAATATTATATATATATTATTTATATAAAATATAATAAATACTAATAGATTATATTATATATATTAATAATATATAATATATTATAATATATATATATATATATAATGTAATATTAATTTTGATGTTGCATCCTTTCACAAGTGTTAGACTTGAGTTTTTTTTTAAATTATTTGTATTAAATATGTTATATAATATTTAATATATAATATATGTTAAATCTAATCAAATATATAAATATAATTATGAACTTATGAAACCATTTATATTAAAGATATTTAAATATCAATGCTACTGAGAAAAAATATTTAAAAAATTTCTACCTCATTGAAATACTTTTGCAGTTTTCTATATTGTAGACAATATACTAGTAATATATACCTAATTCGTAATTATTATTACTTTAATTATCTATTTAAATTTATCACTTCGAATATAAAGTCTAACAAATGTATTTTTTATACATTACTATAGTGCATTTAACTATTAATTATAGTGTTTTCAACTTACACTATTTAAATATTTTGTACTCAATATATTATTGTATATAATTATATAATAATATATATTATTATATTATATATATTATATATATTATATATAATATAATATAATATAAAAAAGACATGATTTGACATTGAATAGTAATTTTTGTTCCCAAATCCCAACATCAAACATACACCACTTATTTCAAAATATTTTATATTATCTCAAAACACAAATTCAAACATACCATCTATCTCAAACACACACTTATTTCTCTCTATTTTTCTCTCTCTATCTAAAAAACACCAAAACAAACACTGCAAACCTAATCCAAACGCTACCTTAGTGTTTGTTAATGTTGTTTTCAATGAATGTAGTTATTTGAGAATATAAATTAAAAACAAATTTTAAATGACTTCATTCATATTAAAAGAATATAAAATTCCATATTTTACAAAATATGATTTTAAGTGATAGTTGGAGAACTTGAAATATTTCATAATATAAATATATACAAAACAATTCAAAAAGATATATCATTAAAAATTTAAAATTTTCAATTTCAAATTTGTCAAACCAAATGTAACATAACATAACTTCACCTATCAATGTTTAGGAAAAATTTAATTAGAATTCAATTCGACCAAATTTGAACCAATCATATAACAAGTGCAATTCAATTGTCGTGTAATTAATGTATAATTAAAAAAAAATGCCCAATCACACAACAAGTATGATAATCTTGACATGGTTTGTTTGGTTCAAACCAACGGACGAGATTTGTGGATAATTTTCATAACAAACTTCATTAATTTGCACGGTTTTGTCAGTCAAAAAATCCGCCGCTCTTCATGCAAATTGGAATATGGATGTTGCAAATTCTTCATAATGCATAGTAAATCAAGAATATGTCAAATATCTTGTTCCTCCTGAAACAAGAAAGGTCAAATTTTCATACACGCTCAATAATTATTAGTTTTTTTCTTTTATATAAAAATAGTGTAATTTATAACAATATTAATAAATTAGTAGTACATCAATCCAATCAATAAAATTATAATGAATGAGATAAATACTTATTTTCATAAATTATTCACACCAAGTGAGAGACAAGTACCTACACATTTAACATAAATGGAATCAATTACTTGTGTGGCCTCGATCTTTATCACTAAGGTAAGATATCATAAATAATATTATTAACTTATTACATTTGAGAGGATAATAATTATTACCTTTTGGGAACCAACAAATTTGAGTCAGACTTAATTCCTGAGGCAAGGATTCTTTCTATTTTATTGTCTCAATTGATTGAATTATTTATTTATTTTTTGGTAAATACAAATGTTCATTTATAATTGATTTTTATAAAAGAAATATTTAATTTTAGGATAAATTACAACGATATATCCTGAAATTTGACATAATTACAACTATTCTCTTATTGTTTGAAAATTACAATATTCCCTAATATTTGATAAAATTATGTAATCTTTGGATGAAAATATAAAATTATCAACTATGCCCTTACTATATTTTTTTTTTAAATTTAAAAATTTATAAAAAAATCGAATGAGGTAGATAAAATGAATTTGAATTTTTTTTAAAAAATTATTTACTTAGTCAATAAAAAAATTAAATTTTTTAAAAAATAAATATAAATATCATTTTTAAATTTAATTTTTGGTCCACAAAAATATTTTGGTTTATTCACCACAAAAAAAAAATGAACGAAAACTAACAAAATGAGTTAATTATTAGACGACCATTAAAATTGAATATATATCCATAATTATATCAAACCTCGTAAAAGATCGTTGTAATTTACCCTTAATATTAATGCCCCTTAATGCCGGAGAGTGCCGATAGTGTGGAGGCTATCAAACGAATCATTTTAAATAAAACGGTTTCAAGTGCACTCTCGTTCCAAATAGAAGTTGAGAGCATTTTTTCTGCCCATTTTTGTAAGCAATCCTAAGCACATTTTGCAATGGTTATAAATTGACAAAAAAAAAAAAAAAAAAAAACGAAGGGGGTGGGGGGACAGAGCTCCTACAAACTGAACTGGCTTGATTGCGCTGTTCAGTCAAGACCAAGACTTCACCTACAACCAACAAAAGTTGCTCAGGGACTCTGTATGAGAACAATTCTTTTATCAAATTGAAAACACAAGAAATCGTATCTCTCCTTATAAATATAATAATTCGACTAAAAATAATAAACAAGTAAGAGTTGGATTTTAGGCCTTAAATGATGTATTTTCAAGACTATGATTTTTCCAATAATAAACACAAACCCAAAACTAGGGACACACTACATTAATTTTATTATCCAGCCTATATCTAACGTAAAAATGGAAGTCCAAACAAACAATTAGAGGCTACACTTCTTAGAGTTTATGTATACAGATAGTTCTGCTAAATGTGCAAAGAATATGTCATATATCACTCCAGTCAGCGTCCATTTGGAAAACCAAAGATGTTAGTCATTTACATCTCAACCACGGCACTGAGAGTTAGTCGAGTCCAGTGCATGAATCTTGTTAGACTGGGAAACCAGTGGGACTGACCTTGAGAAAAACTCATTCAGCAATCAGCTTACCAGACACATAGTTCTCCTGACAAATTAAATATGAGACCACCCAGTCATCCCTCCCGACATTCTTCATATGCTTGTAAGGTATTAACTGGAAGCAGGTTCCAGCTAGGCTGCTCAAGGTAACGTTTTGTTCAATAATCCCATAGATGCTGCAACTTCTCTGGATGTGTAAGTATCAGCTTGCTCCTGCGCGTCGTACAGAACACATGCTCAGTGAAATGTGACAACAGTATCTTTCAGGTCTTCAAATACATAGTCATAATGCTGTGTGGGCATATCCACAGGAATGCCGCAATATTGGTGGAAGCTACTAGGTTGGTGTATATATGGGGGCATAATAAGAAAAAGCTGCTGATGAAATTGTTGCGTGAGAAGCCGCAGTGGAACTTCGAAATGCTATGCAAATAAGGTTATAAAATTAAACAGTGAAGAGGACAGGGATGAAGGTCATCTCTGCCACTTCTACTCAGGCAACAATTTAATTTGTATTCCATTGATCCTATTTCGTTAAATTTCATCCAGCGACAGATGTGTCTTTAGATCATGATCTTTTCAACATCAGACTACACTACTTACAGCATATAACTCTTCTCAAATTTGTTATCTAGTAAAATTTCTACCATCATGCTTTCAACCTGTTTATTGACAAATTGATTGAGTAAGCAACCAAATATCCATACCTGAAGGCGATGCAAGAGGTACATCAAGAAGAAATGAACAAACACCTGTCAACATTAGCGGAAAGTATTATTAAACAAGTCATTTAGCTTCACTGAACTATGTGTATGGACTTTGCACGTCTTAAGTATATGTGTGAGTCAAAGTATCTTTGCTTGGTTAGAAAATTCTATTTTTAAGGCCTCATAACAATGCTAAACAGGTTTTTTTAAAGAAAAGAACAATGCTACACAGATGGTATGGCCAATTACTGAACATGGACATCTGTTGATGGTCTTCTAATATCTGCTACAGAACTTTCTTGAACAATCAACCCAATCTACCCACATGCCATAATAAAATACCTTAAATTAATCAACATTTTCCAAGTTTTATCCTGCAAAGTCCCAGTGCAAATATCAGAAATTTTAGTGGGAGGCACGGGCATCCCCAATCAGCAGAACTGAATCAGTGACCAAACGTTGACGAGAAATCACTCAGGCACATAGTAAGCAGGTTTCTTACGGTAGGTAGGTGGTCTTGTACAAAGAGCATTCTGATCATTCTACAGAGCCAAGCCAATCAGAACAAGAAATAAAATTGTTTCCGCGCTTCTATCATCTAATCTATTTTGACATGTAATGTCTGAAGCATATATGGATCAAGCGCCATCAGTATTGTGTTGTGCACAGATTCAAGACTGAGAGAAATGTTAATCTGAAACAACTATAGAATATTTAAAGCTTTAAAATATTAAAATATTAACAGGTTAAGGGAGGATTTCAACACAGATTGTGTGAACAGGGAGAAGAATTAGAGAGCAGTCTAAGTGGAACTCAAGTAAATAGGGTCCATGTAACAGGTGAAACTCAGTCTCTTAATAGAAGGTGGTTTCACAGCTGAAGGTCTGGTCTTTTAATCTCTTTTTCAGGCAGAAACTCAAGCAGACCATTTAGCCAAAACTGGCATGTAATTTGTAAATGCATTATTTTCTTGAATTTCTTTCATTTTCACCACACTTTGGTCTCACTTTTCTTGCATCGGGGAATCCACATTGTATCCCACAGGATTACCGTTGCGGTGCCATCTCATCTAACATGTCAACGAAAATGATAAATGCAAAGCATGCCAACTAGTTTAAAAGTAGACAACAATATCAAATAAATCAAACTCCAACTTATTGATGAAATGTTCTAACCAGATAGCAAAGCAGGCTAATTCGGGCAGTAGGATACCGCCACAAGAATCTTGTGGCCCTGACAGCTCCAGTATCTAAAAGCTTTGCTGCCTTTTGTAACTGCAATTTGCCAGTAAATTGAGAGTGGCAAAACATAATCTCAATGGACAAGGAATGAGCAGAGGGAAACAAGACATATCAAGCATACCTGTAAGCTTGCCCCAGCCATGTGGCGATGATGCAATGGGAGAGGCCTGAAAGTTAGAATGAGATTTAAGAATTTATATCTTCTCAAGTCTCTCCTAATAAAGTCCCTTGGCAGGAATTTAGCGGAGGATTATAAGAGTACATCCATTACAGAATCTCTTCAAGGCATCTTCAAAATGCAAATTGGGTTCATACAGTTGCTTTTAAACCAAAAAGAAAGGCTAAACATATACATGCCTGGAAAAAGCTATTCAAAGTTTGACTTAAAGGATAGACTATTCTTTTGACTGAAATCAAAATCAGAAGGGCAATTTCCCAGACTCTATAGGCACCAAATTGGTCTTAAGAGACTTTTAAGTAAATGTTTGAGTCCAGTATAGGAAAAGCAAATAAAAAAAGTTGAAAAAAATCCAAGTTATAGCGTATGATCGCCAACAGCAACATTTTAAAATATTTTGATGTATATAACTAGACGAGGCAAACATACTCAAGTGCTTTCATGTCAGTGTCCTCTTCCCAGGAGGATGATGCTCGACGAGAAACTCTGTTCCTTTCAGCTTCTAACTGTTTTAAAAGATAATTTGGTAAAAGTGAGACTACATAAAAAAAAAAGGAGAGTAAATGGTGCAGAAGAATGACAAAATATGCAACATAACCAAGTTCAGACCTGTGCTTCTTGGAGCCTCTTTACTTCCTTTTCCAACTGAAACTCAGCTGCAGCCTTCTCACTGGCCATAGTTTCCAGTTGTGTTTGCTTGTAATACTGGAGAACAATTGCAATAGTTGGGCATTCAAACAAATTATGGTGGTGCAGAGATAGCAAGTGACGAGTGTGAAATGACTTACTAATAAATCAGTTAGCTCGCGATAGCGTTTCTCCAGCTCCATATGTTCCTGCTCAAAGACATATGAAGTCACACTTGAATAACTGAGTGACATGTTCAACATATGAGAATATATGGACGAGCTATATGGCCTAATATTATGGATAAACAACATTAAGAATTGATCAGTAGAAACAACTTTGAAAGGTAAGTCCCTTATACTTTTCTGTTACCACAATCTTATGACAATAGAATGCAGAAATTTTCTGTCGGCATAACTCAGCAGGTGATCTGGTGATGCATCATTAACAATACTAGATCATTTGGAATTCTAATTCCTCATCACACGACTTTGAAGTTCAAGGTTATGTTAGGCTTTAGCAAGCAGTAATATTAAATGTAGAAGCACAGGCTTGATTTCAATACCATGGCATCCTACCCGAAACTGCACCTCTTCAGGCTGATATGATTTAAAATCATCAATTATCAGCATGCAATGAAGTGCATTACATAACTTTCACACAACTATGCTAATGAACAATGACAATAACCAAAGAATCAAAGCCCTGGTAAGTTTAGCATATATTTAATTCTCATCCACCATTCAATCTCTAATAGGTCAGCTGGATCAGGGGATCAACATGATAAGTAGGAAACACATTATGAATCTAAACTGAACAACATCATAAGAAAAGTAGTCAAAACTCAGACCAGCACTCACTAGCTTTTCATACAGGGAAAAGTGCATTTCTATTGTATTGTATGGCAAGTTCTCAGCTGCAGAGGTGTTCTCTTTTAGGTAGGTTCTCTTTTATGCATAACATTTAACACAAGTACTTAACAGTAATGCACGTAATCACTGTTACCAAGCAAAAGAAAGAGTGTTAACCCTCAAAAAATAATTACATGTTACCAGGTCTACTAAATTTGATCCAAACTCTAAAATATGTAAATGACTTCATTCCAGAAGAATCCAGATATGCTGAGAGAAAGAAAGGGTTACCTGGCGTGAGTAATGCTCAGCATCCCTCTTCATGGCAGCCATTTCAACCCTCATCTTTTGAACTTCAGCCTGCAAGAATACATGGAAAAAACAGATCTTGAGAATTAGTATGGATTTCTGCAGGGAAATTTCAACTTAACCTAGTCGTATATTATCAGATATGTCCTATAAGCAAGAACAAGCAACTTGCCTCCATTGAAGAAAGTTTGCTCTCAGCTTCTCTCTGACCTAAACGTGCACGCTCGACTTCCTCTTGCCATGCCTGCACCTTCATGTTTAGAAAATAAAATCAATCACAAGCTACAGAAGATATCATGTTTGCAGATAGAAGAACTAACTCATCGGGTTTTTGTTCTGAAGTTGAATGTTAAGGCGTTCAGCACCAACAGCCACCCACCCCCACCCAAAGCAACCACAACCATCCATTAATTTTAGAAAGAAGACAGGAGAAATTGCCATCCAACTAAATGTTACTAACGAAGACATCTAAACTAACTTCTAATATGCTAGAACCAAGAAGATGGCCGGATATAACTGGTGAACAAAATGTTTCAAGAAAAGTTAGAGACCACAGCATATCCAGTAGTTAAGGTCTTAAGACAACTTCTTACACAGATGATGCTCGCGTTATTTCAAATCGACTTTTCCAACCACATTCCAGAAACGTTATCCGGTAGCTCCCCAAAGGAAATGTCAATGAACATTGTACAGTTACCATGAATACACATCATTGTACAGTCAGTATGTCTAACATATAACTCAAACCATCAGCGAGTGATGAATTCTATGAACCAACTGAAACCCATTATCCTAATGATTTAATTAATCAAGTAGTTCGTGCAAAGGGAGAACTGAATAATATAACACCTGTCTCATTACACAGAAGAATAAACAATAAACCTACTAGACACTACTCAATCTTCAAGCCCCAAAATAAGTGCTAAATATCAGTAGAAGAATAAGAAAAGATAAAAAGTAAATGGTGGAACTAAATGGAGGATAGTGAGGACTGAGACCAGATAAAAAGTAAGTGGAGGAAAGTGTGGACTGAGACCAGATCCAAATAATTTCAAGACTTGGGTCTTATCCTTCACTATGGCGACTCAATTATATGAAGTGGACTAGTCAATTATGAACTAAAGAAAATGGTCACGACTCACATAAATCTTAACAAATACTTATTTGGACTATTCAGCAAAAGTCCTCTTCCTTCCGCTCTAGTCTCATGTTTACATATCATTATCAGAGAGGCTTACATCCTTTATCATTAGTTTATATGATCTTAGGTTGTCTTTCTCCTGCTGATATTTCCATAAGATTTCCTAGAAACTGCATCTAACAGCCTCCAGTATAGAAGTCTAACAGTCTGATATAAGATGTCCCTCCAATTTTTCTCTGATAGGAGCTACGGCTACCTTAACTGACTCAAAGGGAAGACTGATTTCTACTTTATCCTTTCTCTTTTTACAACATATCGGTCCTAATATTGTGACCTCAGCGATATTCAAGCCATATAGATATTGTTTCTAAGTAATTATTTGTGACATAGAAGATCCAAGACAATTTTATTTTAGAGTTTATCTAGAATCCAACAAACTCCTTCATTTTCCTGAACCAGCTAAATACTTTGAATACCATCTCCGATCTTATTCTATAAATCATGCAACTGATAAATAAGGGTCAAATTTTGGCTATGGGTATCATCTGATCTCCAATATAAAATTCCCTGCGGCATCTTTTTTTTGCCACACTCTTTCATTTCTAACTTACAGCAATTCCCTTTCTGGTTTCATCCAATTAAGATTTATCAACAAGATAAAGCATACACCATTTGGCATACAGATGATCTTAAAGAAGAAAGAATAGCAATCCAATTATCATGATGTAGGACTACAATGAGATGAGTTCCTTTTTTTTTTTGTTGGATAAATGAGATCTCTGTTCATTACTACGAAATGCAACAAATGCATTTATATTAAAATATGATAGCAATTTTTGACTTTCTTCTGAACCTGAATTGCTTGATTTGCATCTTCAGGGGACTTCTTTTGTCCACGGCGAATACGAGCTTCCATATCTTGCAGTTCTTGATTGAGGGACGAACATTCAGCCTAGCATCACGTATTAGGGATTAGATGAAGTTTTATCTGTGTCCTTGATTTTGAAGAGGGGTCCGAATGAGGCTGGGGACAGGGAGATAAATCCATAAAGATAAGGAAGGAATGTCATTACCTCAAGAAGTGCTACCTTCTGCTCAAGTTCTGCTGCCTTTGAAGCCCTATCATCTGCAGTTCTCTGATGGAATAATCAATGATTGTACTTGCGAACATTAGGTATAGAATAAAGAATATCAATTATGAGGAAGATTATCAGATACAGAAATACCAATACATAATCTTCCCTGAATTAAAAATATTAGTTCAATCCTTGTGCAAGAGAAAAGCAAAGCAAATACAATTAGGATACTGCAAAGCAAAATAATGAGTAAAGCTTATTTTCAGTAACAAGGTTCTATTTAACCACAAAACTTCACTCAACTCAAACTTGATCCGTTAATGGATTTCATGTGCACCAATTATGCCAAAATTCTTCCTTTCAACTGCCAGTGATGAAATCAAGTTCCAATGATGAATTCAGAAACACATACTGTTAGGTGTCCAGAACTATTTCATTCAATTATCGGGGATGAAATCAATTATTAATGATGAATCCAGAAACACAATACCAGGATGCATCAAGTATTGCCAGAAAGAGAGTGCGGAACGGAAAACCTCTTTCAGGAACAGAAAGTTACCTCCCAAGAAGATTTCCTTGATGAGCAAAGAAAACTTTTCCATGAAAAATAGACCATTCAGAGTAAAGCATGACCAAGAAGGTGAAAACTAAATTTTGGGTACAAGGCTATTAAATTTAACAGAAAATTGTAAATGAGTAGACCATATCGCAAAGCCACTGCTGCCAGTATTTATAATAAAATTGTTTTGGCAAGTGCCAATACGTCTAATACAGCGTATTTGCCAGCACAGCTTGAATGCTTGGACACCATTGTATATCAGCTATAGTCAAATTAATGTGGTCTATAGACTTTGAATACAGATGGAACTTGAACCCCGGTAGCAGAGAAATAATCTTATTAGGTACTAATCATATCAACACACAAAAAGATTTACGAAAAGAAAGAAGAGGAAGTGACAACGTAAATCATTACAGATGATGTATAAGAACAATTTTGTCATGCTCCCTTGCATTACCTGAATTCTGGCTAATGCTGTGGATGCCTCAATAGCTCTTTGTTCCAGTTCTACTTCCCTTTCCCGTGCTGCCTGTTAGATTGAGAAATTCATTATACTGCATGACAGCAGGCTGCAGGCTTCAACAGCAAAATCACATATCCTTGAGAAACAACTGAAAATAAATACCATCTACACGCTCGGAAAGGGACAGAACATACAGAACTCAGAAGAAAGAGAGAGAGAGAGAGGGAAGAGAGGATAACTAGAGACAAACCAGCTTTGTAGCATTATGTGCAGAGCGCTCTTCCTCAGCTCTTCGCTCAGCAGCGGCCAGTTCCTCCCTTAAGGCCTGGTATTAGACCAATCTCATCTATTTACAGCTTCACTACAACCATGTTCCTTAGACTTGAGGAAAGAAAGTGAACTTACTTGCATCATCCTTGTTTCTGTTAGTTCTCTATTTCTCATTATAGACTCCATATTTGCCTGATAAATATATTAAACAGGATAAGAAAGAGAATAAAATGATTGACGTGATAATCAATTATCAAACAAATAGGCAAAGAACAAAGAGAGGTAAAAAGAAATTAACAATTTCCATGAAGAAGATGAATTACACAATTCTGAGAGGATAATAGCATTCAGCTGTGCGCAACATATGGCTCTAGAGTACAACAATGATGCAACAATGCTCAAATGCCAACTTCTCATTCCTTTTTTCTTTTGATCCCCCCACCCCCTGAACGCCAACCAAAGCCAAGGTCATCTCTTTGGCTTGGATCCCAAACTAGATAAAGACTAGATACATTCTCGGAAAAAGTGATATATAGTGAAAATAACCATCTCTTGTAGATAGTAAATGACCTGCAGTGATGCCAAATTCCCTTCAGACAAAGCAGCTTGCTTCTTCAGCGCATCAACAGAACTGACAAGTGCCTCAATTTCAGCATTCTTTGCTGATAATGCCTCTACCATATTTGCCTCCACTCTGCTCACCTCTCCTTTCGATGCAGATACATCTTTCTGGAGCTGCTTTATGTGAGCCTCATATGATTTAGTTAATTCCCTCTGTTACAGCAGAGTGTAGCCACATAGAAGGTCATATTTTAAAGCGAAAAGGACTCAAAATTGAACTTCTAGTCCATGTGAAATAGGAGCTTGTCATTCACCTCTGCCACGAGAAGCTCTTCCAACTGAGCATTCTCAGATTTGTACTCTTGCAGGCGTGTTGAAAGTCCAGCACAAACCTGAGCATGATAAACATTAAACTATAACAAACATAAAGAAAAACGACTGCACATTACATATGACAAAATTTGTTCTTTTGCCTCCCAAAATGACACCAAAAATCAGCTGAACAGTTTGCTTACCATAAGACATATGATCTCTATTACGACTAATGCTAGGACAAATAGTTAAAACATGGCAGCACCACAACCACATTTGGTGCTCCGTTAAATGATGGCATTAAGACAACAAAGACAGGCCAAGCTTCCTTGTCATACTACTGGTTAACATACTTTGAGCTAAAGCACTTCCAAATGCAGTTTGGATATATTTCATTTCAGCTTAAAATATGAAAATGCAGGTATAAGCCAAAAATACTGATTTTCTTGTTTAATCTTATAAAGGTAAGAGTTCAACATAATGCTCCTGTTAGTGGTGGTACCCCTGTTTGGTCTACAAGTTCTTAGGTATTGTTAACAGTGTATACCTAGCAAGTCTTGCAAGTCACTGTTTTAAGCATTACAGCAAACGCTTGAGTGCTTGGATAAGATCAACAAACGAAAAGTTGAACTTTGGTGCGTACAGAAAACATTTCTTACAGTAAACTGCTCTCTAAGAAATATGGTAGGTATGCTAGAAGGATTGGGATGTGGTATTTGGTAATCTTTCTGGCTTCTTTCACAGGCACCTATTATGTCTCTCCTAATTTGTCAGTTACACAGAAACCATCCAATGGTCTTCTGCAAGACTTACGGAGAAAATGATGAAGTTTTTTCACCTACTTACATGCTCCAGTTAAGTAAGTTATCTCCCTGACACTCTTCTCTCTTTGTCCTATATAAATAGAGTTTGTGCAGTAGCAATTTCTATTGTATGAACATCTCAGACATGACTCATCTCCTAGAACAAATCAGATACAGATGTGTCACAGAGAGATAAAATCCTTTATCTCAGCCTTCTTGAGCCATAATCTTTCTCACAAAGATCTGCATTGCATAAGTTTCCTCGAAAATTCTGAGACTGCACACTCACAGTGATGTCAATACAAGCAACAGTTACAAGTGGTGAACATTAAATTCACAAAGAAAAGACTCCAGACGTCGCTTCTGCAGTCTTCAAGCAAGGTAGGCAACACTCTTCATTTACTGAATATATTTTTTGCATGGAGAAGATTTGTCGCAACAGCTGTGACATTGAAGAATTTGTGGATGACACCACTTTTGCGAGCCCTCAGACGTGCTTGTTTGTTTGTGTTTTCATTTCCAGTTTTCAATTTTTGAAACAGTAACTAAAGTAAAAGCATGTTTATTTATTCGTATTCTCATTGGAATTATATTGATTTATTACCACAATTCAATATAAACCACAATCTCATTAACTAATCCAAACATATTCTCATTTCAAACGAAAATCTATACAAAATTGAAAATGCATATTTTCCACTGAAAACCAAAAAATTAAAATGAAAACACAAATTCTTGCTTTCCTTTCTTTATAAATTGCAGAATAAAAATCCTCTTTCGAAAATGGGGAACAGGCTTATTATTTCCAATTAATTAAGGCTTGTTTAGGGTTAAGTAGGCCTCCTACTATTTCCATTAGGTATATACTCCATGTCAACTTTAGTATTTGAACTATTGAACTCCATTCATTTAAAGCATCAACAAGTAACTGCAAATGACTTTGTACTTAGGTTGGAAAGTGAAAACAAGCACATCTTGGTAGCAAATTAATGAAACATATGTTCGTGCACAAGGATAATATTTCTTACCCGGGCTAGTCTAGCTTCTTTTGACTGCCCTGTTGAGATTGCACTTTTAAGTAATCCTTGAGCCTGTTGAACTAAAATATTTAGTTTATGCAAAAGCTATTCTCATCATTAAAGATCATAAATTAAGAAACAGAACTAAAAGTTTTCACAATTACACATACATTACCTCATCTAGTTGCTCCTGTACTTTCACCGCAGACGTAACAGTTCTTTGTTCCTTATGCTGCTTATTTTGGATACCAGGTTCAATAACTAATTCTAGATCCTTTGACTGGGAATCAGCTTTGGTTGCTGCATCTTCATGTGCAGTTTGAGATTCTGAAAGTTCGGCAGTTTTCAAAGGACCTGCCTCTTCTGACATCATATTCTGATTGGAGTCAGCTGGAGAATTGCCATTCACAATGTCAACATCTTTGGCAGAAGTTGATGGATTTCCAACTGGGGTATCTGCAAGTTCTGCCATCCTGAGATCACCATTTAAATTTGAAGCCATAACCTCTGCTTTAGAAGTTTCTACATCCAGATGATCACCAACTGGCTTGGCCTCATCGTTAGATATTGTTCCAGATACAGAATTCTCTGTTGTGGAACCATCTCTATCAGCCTTGTGCTGCTCATCAATGTCAACTTTGCCACTAATACCTGGATTATTGTCACTACTTTCAATCAGAGATATGGGTACATTCCCATCAGGTTCTGCTTGTGATTGTGATGTTTCCGTGATAGTTTGCTCTCTTTCATCAAGGGCAGAAGGAACTTCATCCGGTAAGAGTTTCTTCTGGCGCCAGAAGAAATTTCCGTATTAGAATCAGATAACAACCTTAGATTCTAAATGCGATAACATAGATCTATGCACAAAAAAAGACCTAAGGAAACAAATAAGTACCTTTGATCTTGGTCTACTCTTCTTTGCATGAGATCCTCGTCTATTAGAACCTTGACAATTTCAAAAGTACCAAAAAGAAACATTTAGTTAACACAGGAGAATCATTAGTTCCAACTCAATATTAAAACCCACATTCAACAATCTAGGGTTGGCCTCACAAGTTCATTTTCTGCTCTCGGCTCTTTCCTATGCTAGCATTAAGAAGGCAATTGTAGTGATGCATAGATCCCCGGAGGCATTATGAGGTAAGACTTTATGTTTGTTTGTAACAAGACTGCCTTGATATGGCTTAAGCCTCAGACAAGACTGCCTTGATATGGCTTAAGCCTCAGAAAATCCTCTGAACAGAGGGACTCAATGCCAAAATGAGGAAAGGCAGAAATTTTAACATAGCATTTCTATGTTGGAAATGAAGCACCCCAGGTGCTTCTCACCAGCTCTTGTAATCCAAATTACTAAAATCCCACACAATAAGTCCTCATTTTTTCCTGCAGTGACTTTTAACAATATGATCTTGGACGAAACCAGAGTTAATGGGCCAATCTATTTGAACAGATTGAATCTTGTTTTCAAGCAGTTTTCAGATCTCATTAGCCTGGGTTGGAGCAATTTAGTGTCTTTGAATTCAACGAAAAGTTATTTCTATGAAAAAAGACTTGTTTGATACATTTTCCTTTTAGCAAGGCACGATCCTCTGAAAGTAAGAGATCCATTTCATAGTGGCATGCAACTGACGAAAATAAAAGAAGGAAAATGTGAAGCAGGCCAGGAGCCATGCATGGTAACTCTATTGGGAAAGGTCAAAGGTGAAAATGAAAAAGAGATTTCCTCATTGCAAGAAGCATTCATTCCATATTAGAGATCAAAAGGAAGGTGGCCATGGAACAGCTCTCTTTATGTATTCAGTGTTCCTCAACCTTAAAACTTAGAAGTATTGCCAAAGGTTGAAGAGTTATGGCCCATCTAAGTGCTAAAGGCCTCTATACCAGTAATCATTATTAGATGGGGAGGTCCCTCGTCCTGGCCAGCTTTAACTCTTGGAGCATTATGATAACAATAATCTAACAATTCCCCAAGTATTATAGTGGGTTGAGCAGGGTCCAGGGTCCAGGGTCCATTGAAGAATCAGCCAAGGCCTTACAGTGTTGTACGCTAGAAAGTCCGCACTTTAAATAAGTGCTAGTGAATTCGGCTTCATGGGTTCCCTGGTTGCCGCAATTTGGGGATGTCCACAATTTAAGTGAGGTCAATCACCATTGACAGGTATATAGTACAAAAATGTGTCAAGGTGCCTCTTAAGCATCTCTTTTTCACAGGGGATGCTCAAGGAAGACTGACTCAGTCCCTGGTCAGTTCTGAAAGACTAAGGTCCGAAAGGAGGACAAAAAAGATGGCAATGACTAGTCGAATTCTAGACTACAGAGTATTAAAAGTGTACTTTAACTTGAGTATCCACGAACGGGTCACCATTTTCAATTGATTGATTAGGATAGGAAGAATATAAAAGAGGAATCAAAATTCTCAGACATATACCTGGGGTGGGAACAGGCAGCTCGTCTGATTTCTCACCAACCACAAGCTTTGCCCTTCGATCCACTACTTCAAACAAATCTGGCAAAACGAAAGCACAAATTACAAAAATGTAGAACATATTTCAACTAACTTTCCTGCAGAACTAGTCTTTCCCTTTACTGTTTTCCTTGAAAGACTAAAAACACAAATGAACACATTCATTCGGTAAAAACAAAATGGTATAATCACAACACATTTACGCTTCAGATTACAAAATTTTCTCCAAAAATACTATCAATTCTCAGCATGTCTGGTGCAAGAACATATGCGTACGGCTCTAAACTAAGTAACAACCAAATATTGGGGTTAAATTAGCTCAGATTGACGAGAAACGGACAATTCAGATCAGGCTGTGATCCCAGCAATGACGCAAATCATCAGTACATAAAATATCAGACTTCAATTAAGATTCAGAAACACGACGCAGAACGAGGTTTAACAACCGTACCTTCAGCCGCTTTCAGCCATGAAGCCATCGAATCAACTCAATTACTGCAAACAAAACGCTCTATGCTCTTTGAATCATCAAATGGGGCTAATTCAAGATACAAGTATTTCAACTGGACTAATCTCTCAGTGAGATATTGGAGATCGATAAAATATAGTGAAATAATTTCAAGGTAGATCGCTTGGGTCAGTTGTTTGTTACAGAGGCTGGGTGCATTTCAAGCAATGTGGCGTACTCCGTTGCGATGTCGTACGGGCAATCGGCTGATTAACAGTTGGGCTAGCTACGTTGATGGGCCTAATACAATGGGCCTGTTTTGGTACTCTATGTCATTTGTTGGGCCTTCTTTGTTCAATTGCACAGGTAGAATTTAAGCCCATTAAGATAATTTGCAGCATCTATAACTTTAAATAATTGAAAAGCATTATTTCAGTATTTTTAAGTTTGGGTAAATTGCATTGATACCTCCTGAAATTGTGTCAAAATACACAAATACTTTCTAATTTTTTTATAAAATTACAACTACACCCCTATTAAAATGCAAACTTATACAAACATCTTCCATAAAATATTACACTAACACCCCTTGAAACTTACACACAAACACCTTTCGCAAAATACTATACTAACACTCTCTCAAGAGTGTAGCTGTAATTTTATAAAATATAGTTCACTTGATCAGGGGGTGTAGCTGTATTTTTATAAATACAGGATAGTATAGCTGTAATTTTATAAAATATGGGTGTTTGTGTAATTTGGCCTAACTTCAAGTGGCATCAATATAATTTATCCATTTATTATTTTAGTCTGTCCTTCCTTAATCTATATCTGTACTTAATTATAATTAAAGAATATTTATTTGGTGCCTAAATTTTTTGTGATCAGTTATTTTTTATTTTTTATTCGGTGCCTAAGTAAAAATGACAGACCAAAAAGGAAGAGACACCAATTAGGTGATCTCCCTTAATATAAAAATATAAATGTAATATATATATATATATATATATATATATTGTTGGTATAATTACCCTAAAACTATAACTACAGATGCATACTGGGGGCATTATGGTCCATAACATATGTGAAAAATTGAAAACCATCTCAAAAGGGGCGTAAAAAAGAGTTATTACTATAATCTTTGGTGTATATTAATTTTTTGGGTAAATTACAACCACCTCCCCTGAGGTTTGGCGTAATTACGAATGCTTCCTCGTTGTATGAAAAATTATAAATACCCCCTTGATTTTAACGGTCACCTAACAATTAGCCCAATCCATTCATTTTTCATGATAAACTGACCAAAATACTCTTGCAAATTATATATTTTTTTTTTAGTTTTTAAAAAAAAATATTTTTTTTATGGACTAAGTGGATATTTTTTTTTATAATTTTTAAAAAAATTCATTCATCCCGTTTCATATTTTTATAAGATTTTAATTTAAAAAAAAATACAATAAGGGCAAAGTTGATATTTTTATACCTCCATCCAAGGATTACATAATTTCATCAAACATCAAGGAGGTATTTGTAATTTTTCAAACAACGAGGGGGTATTCGTAATTACACCAAATTTTAGGGGAGGTGGTTGTAATTTACCCTAATTTTTTTTAGTCGAAAATGTCTCATAAAGGGTATCAGTGTAATGACAACGACAGTGTTAATGAGTATATACATAATTATAAAAATGATGAGTGGTGTGTGTAATTTTATTATAAATTAGAGGATGTTGTAATTTATCGTATTAAAAATAGAGACAACAAATAACAAGTGAAGATATAATGGTTAATACACTAATTTAATAAAGTTTTTTTTTTTAAAGAACTAATTTAAAAAACAAGGGCGGGCTTTATGCAAAGTTACTTTATCTTTTTCCAGCATTCATTTTTGTTTCACTCAAGGAAAAAAAAATTCTCATGTATCAATATTCTCATGGTGAGATTTTAATTTTGTATAGTGATCATCACTTTTTTCACTCAATCTTCAATAATTTTTTCCCAAATATTAGGTTAAATACACTTGATTTTTTCTAAAAAAGTAAAATAATATTTTTCCTCAAAAAGTTTTTAAAATTACACTTACACTCTCTCTAAAATTCTCCATTTACACTTGACCCATTTTATTAAGGTTTGAACAGAAAATGCTGACATCAACAAAAAAATTACATTAAAATTTCTTACTTAATATTTTTATAGTTATAAAGGGGCAAATATAATATAAGGGTTTGATTGTAATAAAATATTATTTTTTAATTATATGGTCATTAGCTGACAAGTATCGTTTATGAATGAAAAAATAATTAGTCATTTGCTTTATTTTATTTTTTTTTTCACTTTCTATATATGAGTGAGGGGTAATACGCAATTTGGCCTAAAATATTATTATCGAATTATTGCACATTGGAGAAAAATAGTTGCTGGCGAATTAATGAAAGAAAATGTCATATTGTGTAGAAATTGTGAAAAGATCGATTATTTGTAGGAAATGTTGAATAAAACGTAAAAGTAATTTTTTTTTTGTATATTAATAGAATTGAAGCATTGCTTAGTTTATTAAGATATTAATGTAATTATGTACTTACAACCTGAAGAAAAAGATAATTGCATCGCCCTCCCCCTGAGGATCGGTGAAATTGCACTTATACTACTTATGGTTTGAAAAGTTATATCTAATATCTTTCACATTTGTTTCATTCAACAAAGAGATCCGCCCGTTAGTTAAAATTCACAGAGTTTGTTGATATCAGTAAAAAAGAAAAAGTGCAATTTGGTAGTCCTGTAACTTTGGAGGGGTGACATTTTTTGCCATACATAAATTATTTTTGCAATTTAGTCTTGTTAGACTGCAACATTAAAATTTTGACAATTTTTATCCTTTTTCAGCCAAATAACTTAGGAGCGGTAATATTTTTGGTCCTACACAAATTAATTTTTGCAATTTAGTCTTGCTAGACTGTAGCTTTAAAATTTTAGCAATTTTAATCGTTTTTTTTTGGCCAACTTGGCCGAAAAAATAAAATTTGAATTATGCATGACCTAATTAAATTAAGAATTCCAATGAAAAATAACTAAAATTGTCAAAATTTTAATACTAATTAAATTAAGTACAAGATTAAGTACAGGATTAAATTTTAATACTAATTAAATTAAGTACAGGATTATAAATGCCACTGCCCTAAATTAAAGGACTACAACTGCAATCTTTCCACTCATTAGTATTCATGCGTACAAGGATCCCGCCTGCATATATATATATATATATAATACGAAAAGTGTATTACAATTGTTATATAATTGGTTCAGATTTGATCGAGTCGAATTAGGCTAAAATTTCGCAATATAATACTAGAAGATAAGTCGAACTTATGAGAATTATTGAAAATATGGCAGACGACGGCTAACATATTGATGTGAAACCAAATTAATGTGGAAGGGCACGAGCCTCATAATTGGGGTGTAGATAGACAATACGATTTGCAACCAAAATTCCAAAACATTTGGGCACCACAAGCCATCAAGTGCTGGTGGATAAGTGTTTAATATCAGTGGGAGAAGAAGAAGAAGAAGAATGTCATAGGCATAGTGAAGTGAAAAACCCTCTTAAATGCTTGAGAGCGACTCTTCTTTATTCATGAACAACTATGGCCACAACTTCTCAACCCTACTCTTTATTATGGCCCTGGTTGTTAATTGCATTTTTCGTCCGACGACATAAGCGGTCTACGTTTTTTATTTTTCTTAACGTAAATTTTTAAACGATCTTAAAATCGGATATTTTCGATATATGTAATCCGCATCTTAACGTAAATTTTAAATAACCTTAAAACCTAGATACAGAGACCTCTCGCTCGAAGACTCTGATACCATGAAAAGACTTGAAAACGCAAACTCGAAAGTAATTTGACCGATAATTTGGTGTATGTGCACATGTATACATCATAATGTGGAAGAAAGAAAACAAATTGCGAGCCTAACTACCTAAGTTGACTAATAAACCAATAAAGGCACAACACGCTTAACAAAAATGTAATATAAAACACGACTTTAAATATCAACGCAATTGCCGCTGAGTAACTGCACAAAACTGCAACCAATTACCGCAATAATTAATTTTGATAAAAAATACTAAATCATCCTATTCCATGACTAAGAATTATGTCTTTTCTATTTGTCGGAAAACAAACACGATTTACACAATATGCATTTAAAAAACTTTGATTGAACCATCAATATATTTTATTTGTTTCGAGGCAACTTTTCGTCCAAGCTCAATTAAATAACTGTTACCACTAGAAAAAATAAAATGTGTATTTTCGTTATGATTAACATGGTTTTAAAAAAATGGCTAATATTAAATTAATTATGACTGTGCAATGATTATTAGTTGTTGTTTTTATAAATAAAGTCAAAATACTGACTACAATAAATAAAAAAAAAAACATAGAATTAAGATGTTTTGGTCATAAGTAAAATCATAGCAAATACCGATACTATCGTGGTTAAAATTTAAGTTTTCGTATCAATTTTGTTTGACAGTATAAATAATATTAATTTGTTATAGTTTTCGAACCATAGTGATTTAAAGCGTCGGAAATAATATATTTTTTTGGGCAAAATACCCTTTTAGTCCTATAAAATAAGGGCATACTTTGTTTTGATATCCAAACTATGACAAGTGTCGCTTTTAGTCATATAAAACTTATAATCACACATTTTTAGTTCAAAAAGTCATGTGTATTGCGATTTTGAGACTAAAAAGTCGTTGCTTGGGATTAAAAAGTGTTGTGAAAAGTCCCAGAATCACATTTTTGGGACTAAAAAGACGTAATTTTGAATTTTATAAAATTAAAAGTGTCAGTTACTATAATTATAATATCAAAATAAATTATACCAAAATTAAAAATATTTTACCCTATTTTTTTGGTAGTGTACGAAACTTTTGATCAGTATGGGAATTGCAACAAGCAATCCCTTCAATTAAATCTTGCCACTTGAAAAGAGGAAAAGTTATAACATTTCTTACTAAATAGTAATTGCATGCTAATGTTTGAAAACTTTGACCTTAATATAATTAAGGGCATAAATGCATTTTTAGTTCTCTAATTTAAGTTATTTGACGTTTTCATCCTTTAACTTTGTAGAGTAGCCATTTGGTCTGATATTTTTTTTTTTTTTCTTTTTTGAGATTTTAGTTCTTTTTTCACCAGATTTCACCCTTCTCGTAGGTGGAGGTGAACTCCAGCCAAAAAAATGAATGAAATCACAAACATAAAATAAATAAAATTACAGGACCAAAATATTATTTTAAAAAGTTAAAGAACGAAAATACCAAACAAATTAAATTACGAAACCAAAAATGCATTTAGTCCTATAATTAAGCAAGTCTTCTAAGTCATGATATTATATGAACAGTTTTTTCGTTCATGATATTGCATTTTGACAATTTTTTGAGTTTATTCATAACTTTAAAAAAAATTGGGGAAAATGCAATCAACCCTATAAAGCACAACTAATCATGATTAGTTATTATACACTCCATATATATATATATATATATATATATATATATATCATATTAGTGACTGGACAACCAATGAAAAAAAAAAGACATAGAGGCAGACAATGGGATAACTAAACTATTGATGGAACAGATCGACCAAGATTCTATACAGCATAGAAAGCACATCAGACCATTGGAAGCTGTCGCTTCTTTTCCTTTTCATTTTTATTTTTATTTTTTTTGGAAAAAAAATACAATTTTAATCCTACAATTTAGGATGGTATTTTTTATCTGCGTAAACTGATTTTCGTAATCTTATCCTATATTTTCTTTTTTGAAAGTAAGAACGGTTAACTATTATTAATTGACAATTACAATCATTTCTATCAATATCAATATCTAACAAAAACTGTTATAATAATTATATCATGCTCAACAACACCAACTATTAAAGTAAACAACAACTCATACTATGCAATAGACAACATCCCTTGCACATGACGGGGTTCGAACCCACAACCTTTAAAATCATGGGGTCCCAGTTTCGCCAACTGAACCAGGCCTCATCGACAGTCCTATACCTTTAAAAGTTCAGTAATTTTAGTCTTTTTACAGCCAATTCATTCAAGAACTGTATGTGACTTACAAATGACCAATTAATTAAAAATTTTAACCCTGTAAATCAATTTATGCAAAATCAAAAGTACCATACCATTTAAAATACAACTAAAATTACATTTTTTTCGTTATATTCTTCATATATATATATATATATATATAACCCACGAAATAATATGTTTATCTTAATAGGTTGCATTAAAAAAAAAAAACACCGAGGCCCTCGTGCGTAGAAATGCTAAAAAAATTAGATTTGTGCACTGCGCGTAAAATCACAATGTTTTAAAAAATTATAAGTCCGATTAACCTAATATTTATTTATTAGATATTTATTTGTACTTAGAGATATAAGTTTTTCTAGCGAAAAGATAGATTATGGAATTTTCCCTTATATTATACATGGAAAACGACCTGCCAACTACTCAAGGATAGAAGAAAGGGAAGTCGTACAGATTTTTTTATTTTTATTTTTTTTAATAAAAGTGATAATTACATGATTAAATTAATATTTTAGTAAACTGAATGATATGTTGATTAAAGAAACCATGAAATACACTACAATAAATTTACATGTAAGTATTGTGAGATTCAAATTCATAACCTCGAATTTATTCACGAGACCTAAACTTCAACTACTAGGTGGCTTATATAAATATTTTTTTGTTTCTGTAATTTCGGCACTTTTGTATTTTTATCTTTTATCTTTCTAAACTTGGAAAAATGTCCTATAACTTTTTGACATTGTAATTTTGATCCTTCTGATGCTGGATTTTGCAAAAGTCGTTGGAATAAATCATGTGCGTCTCACTTGGTTCATTTAAATTGGAGTTTTTGTTCTGATTGGCTCACTTTGGCAACATGGATGAAAAATTAAAAAAAAAATGCCGTGCAACATGATATATTCTGGGAAATTTTGCAAAATCTAGCACCGAAAGAATCAAAATTGCAAAATGCTAAAAAATTACTGGACTATTTTACAATCCAAAAAAAAGAATAAAAATATCAAAGTATCAAAATTACAAAATAAAAAATATATTTAAGCCACTTTTGTTGGTTTCAGAAACAAATAGAAATAACATGTATTGTATACAAATCTTTTTTTTTTTTTTAATAATCAAATAAAGTACTAAAAACCAAACTCTCAACTCAAATTATCAAAAGAAAAGAAAAAGAAAAAGTACTCACCCAACACTTATGAGAGGTATAAACTAATGCCCAAAAAGTGAGGAAACGTCATCATTCTATGCGAATTAATTATCTTAATCTATATATCGTAATTAATAAAACCCAAAAGTGAAACATTTTATTTTATTTTTCACCATCACATGAACATAACATATACTAATACCGACATAGCCAAGAAGAGAATTCGACATCAAAATACAAAGGAAAAAATAACCCTATTCCCAAGAGTTAGAACTATTGTCGAAATTCAATAAAAAAAGCGCTCGTGCTCCCTCTCAACTTCACCCCGCCCAAAAACCAAAAACAAAAAACATAAAAATGATATTGTCATGCGCAAGTCACGTGACCTTGTACGATGTCGAAGGCTGTAAGTTTGTGGCGTGGATTGATTGGTCTTAATGTCGCGGACCACGTAAACCCTAGAGGCCGTGATCATGAACATGAACAACAATACGAAAATTCAATGAACAGCAGCACAGAATTTATTGCCCTTCATCAATTCTTCTTCATCTAGCCCATATGTGGTATGGCGACGGAGACTCCAGCGCAGCTATCCTCTTTTGATTCTTCAAATCCTTGTAGAACTTCTTGATGAACTCTTCACAATCCCTATCCACCTGGTGGTTCTCCTCCGGATCCTTTACGGGGAACGGTGAGTCCGTCACCCTCAGCTGCCGCCCGACGGGGCTACGCCCAAACCCCGGCAACGGGGAGGCCTCCACGACATCGTAACGGTTAAAAATGTCGAACACCTTGTGCATTACCTTGAGGTCATGATCCGGTTGGTGGTGGCGGTTGACGTGGTTTCTACGCTTTGATGGGCCGTAGGCGGGGCTGTTGCTGCAGCTGAACTCGTACTCTCGGGGGGAGACGAAGGACGTGGTAACGTCGTTGGATCGACAAGTGAGGGCGGAGTAGTAGTTGTGGTGGTGGTGGTGGTGGTGGTGGAGGAGCATGAGGTTGCCTACGGCAGCCTTGCTTGCTAATTTGCCTCTCTTGAGAAGCATGTGGAGGTCAAGCATGATTTTGCTCTTTGCTAGGCTTTTTCTCATCATGTAGAACACTATTCTCACTATGTTCCACAGTTTCTTGGCTATTTCTGGTGGGCTTTTCTCCATTTCCATTTCCATCTTCACTTTGATCTTGTTTTTCTAGGGAGAGAGAGAGAGGGAGTGAGTTGATTGGTGGTTTACAAGGGAGAAATGAGGGAGGGAGCTATACACACATATATATAGGTCTATATATGGAGAGGTGGGGCATATTCCATACGAAAAATAATTGAAAACCATACCCCATATATACATGGAGAGTGGTTAAAGAAAGTGTAAAAAATAAATATAATTAGAACATATTTGATTGGACCAAACTAATAATATGGGAAGGTTTTGTCCTGGCATGGCTCGAACGAACCTAAATCAATCATATAGCAAGTGTAATATACTTGTTATATGATTGGTGTACAGTTTGAGAAAGTGGTCAATCACGAATCAAGTGTATCGACCGAACTAAGCCCGCGCAAAAATTTTCCACAATATAATTAATTATTGTTTTATATATGATTAATCATGGTAAGTGTGTATTGTACTTTTTTTATTTAATTGATTAAATCATACTCGATCAATCTGAACTAAAAATTGTCATAAAGTAATTATTTTTTTAAATAAAATAATAATGACATTATTACATCAATATTTTAATAAATTAAGCAATTAAATAATATAAATCTCAATTTGATTAATACCTAAATATATTAATAAATCAAGAAATAAAATATAATAGACTCACATAAAGTGCAACGTACATCTACACATTTGATAAAATTCGAATTCATAACTCTAAATTTATTCATGTGGGAATTCAACTTTAATTAGTAACAAGTTGTTGGTCATAAAATAAATAGGTTACGAAGCTAAACTATAGCAGTTCAAGTTTGGCGCAGAACTAATGAAATTAAGACACCAAGGGAGAGTGAGCGACACGCTCCCCCTACAAGTGGCTTAGCATGAGCCAAAGGTGGTCCAAACTCCAAAGTGAAATGTTTTTTCTTTTCTTGAATATTAATTTATTGTTCGTATTTGATGGAAGCAGCAGTTGGGGATTACTATGAAGTCAATTCCATGAATTTAAATTATTTTCGGGCGATTGATATGTAGGAATGGATTCAAGAAAAATAAAATAAATTTAAAAATACAATAAAAATAAGAATTGAATAATTTTGGTATGTATATTATTTCTATGTTCGATATATTAAAGAAACGAAAAAGGAATTGAATAAAAAAAATTCAAATTATTCATTTATATATTTTGTAAATAATAAAACTTTAATATTTAACAAAAAAAAGTAACTGAGAAACATCTCATTACATAAATACTATTATGTTGAAATGTTAGATTAATTATTCAATGTATTCAAGATAATATATAATTTTGTCACTATAAATTAATCTTGCAACTATAATTTTAATTATTAAAATTATTTTAGCAATATAAAAATTAACATATTCCCGATCTATTGAGAATAGCTAAAACCATCGGTATGTGGGTGGGGGAATACCTAATCCTATACCAATAAGAATAAATATTCCTAATCCAAAGTAACACCAAGCATGTGTTTCGAATGAATTTTGAAATACGCATTCCATTTCTAACTTAATCCTTTACACCAATCATACCTTTAGTATATACTGTCCCAATTGCACGTCCACATACATGTAACTGGAAGATTTTAAGAATGTCTATGGGTAATTATAGCTACTTTTTTAAAGTTTAGCACAATCATAAATATATTCTCGTTATTTGAAAATTTATCAACACCACCTGATTTTAACGTCTGTCTAATAGGGGTGTTCAAACCGGTTAACCGAACCGGACCGAACCGAATTTTCGGTTAACCAAAAATTCGGTTCGCCGTTTTAAAAAACCGAAAACCGAACCGAAACTGATCGGTTCGGTTTCGGTTTTAACCGGTTCAGTTCGGTTTTTTTCGGTTAATAACAAAAAAAAACCGATTTTCTATTTAAAAAAAATCATTTATTTTAATCCAAAATGCAAATTTAATTATTTAAGTTCAAACTTAATAGTACATGTAGCAAAGTGAATAACAATACAACATTAATACGACTTTATCCCATGAATCAAGTTCGAAACAATCCAAAACAATGTAACATTGAGTGTTCGTTCAATGACATAATTGACACCATCAACATCAGTTCATCACTATAACACTATTAACTCTTCCTTCGTTAGTTGGGAGCCGGAACATGGGAATCCTGAGAATCTGTCTTTGATATTATAAATAAAAACAAAAAAAAAAATTATAAAACAAATGGCAAATAAAACTATAAAAGTATGAAAGTGAATGAAAAAAATATCTACTTGTACTCTATTATATTATAATATAATATATATATATATATAATATAAATATAATAAATAATATATGATATATATATATAATATATATAATAAAAAAATATATTTTTTTAAAAAATTGGTTTTCGGTTCGGTTCGATTCACCGGAGCCAAGAAAAAAAAACGAACCGAAAACCGATTTTTTAAAAAAAAAAACGAAGACCGAACCGAATTTTTCGGTTCGGTTCGGTTCGGCCGGTTTAACCGAATGTTGAACACCCCTACTGTCTAACAGAGAACCCATTCTATTAGTATCCATTAAGTTTTCATCCAACTTTTTTGAATGTTTCAAATTAAAGACCCTTTTGAATTATAAATTATATACTTTACCTACCCAATTGGGAAAAAAATAAATCACCAAGATAAAATAGTAATTTCGATCGCAATGTCATAAGCTACATAATTAATTATTTTTCATTTAAGAAAATATTTGTAATTTTTCAAATAATAAAAAAATATTTATAATTATACTAAATTTCAGAAGAAGTAGGTGTAATTCACATGTCTGTATGTATACTAAAGTCGGGTTTTGATTAATTTAAAATATAAAATATTAAAAAAAATTTCACTTAAATTATACAACATGCATACTGATATTTTAAAAAATGATATATTACACTAGTACATTTGTGAAAAATAAAATTTTTTATTAATTCTGGTTAGCTGATAATATAGGTAAGCGTCCTATATCAATAACAAATAAGGAGTTCGAGTAGCTTATAAGGTTGAAGGTCTTCTCTCTCTAATGATCAGACATCCTTTCAAAAAGAATAATAAACTCATATTAAGTCAGATCGAATAATACTTATAGAATAAGTCACACGCGACATCATTAATATACGTAACGTACGTACGGATTTAAGATGTTAGCTACAATAGTGATCATTAATATTTTCCCATTTTACTTTGAAAATAGTTTAAGCAATCAATATAATCAAGTAGCTTATAAGGTTGAATGTCTTCTCTCTCTAGTAAAACGTCTTTTCAGAATTAAATAATAAAACTCATACTAAATCGAATTGAATAATACTCACAGAACGAATCACACGCGACATCATTAATACGTAACATACGTACGAATTTAAGATGCTAGCTGTTGATCATCAATATTTTCTCATTTTACGTTGAAAATAGTTTAAGCAATCAATATAAATTTAACACGTACGAAGTTCATTTTAATTATAATTCTCTATTAAAATAAATAAATAAATAAATAAAAATTCTACCTTTCCCGGATCCGTATTTAAAGAGTGTGTTTACGTACTGTGCACGGAGTACATTATAATCAAACTTACTTTTCAAACTAATTAATTCTTGGTTCCACGCCAGAAAATAGAAATAACACGCAAAGTACTTTAATTAATATATTAATTATTGCATACGGGTTATAATTAATGTTATTATTTGATTATATTATTTTTTTAAACGATCACTACATAATTATATCAATATTTTAATAAGTTGATGACTACATATCAATTTAATTAATATATTAGTATTCGACCAGCAAAATAAATTACAATAATGTTATATAAAATGAGACAAATATTCACATGTCCAGTAAAATTTATACTCTGGACCTCGAACGTATTTTCATGGATCTTATAGACACCATGGGTTTTTTATTATACATCTAAAAACATGATTTTTGTGGAAATATATTTATCTATCGATACTATTTAATAATTAAGGGGTGAATTGTAATTTACCCTCATGTGATAGTGCAAGTAGGTAAATTACCCCTTATAAAAAATATATAGTAATTTACCCTCCCGTGTTTTAAAAAATAGAGCAATTTACCTCCCAACCTAATGAGGTAAATTACTTCAATTTTAAAAACATATACATTTTTGAAAAATATAGAGGATGAATTGCTATTTTATTTTTCATAAGGGGGTTGTTTGTCTATTTTTATAATACAAGTAGGTAGATTGTAATTTACCCATTTATTAAGGGGCTGACCTCTAGAGTAACCACCTCGGTTGACAAAATGTGAATTATATAAAATGCCCTCTAACTATATTTATTTTCTTACAAATAACCATATATTTTTATCAATTGGATTATAATTTCTTATTCATATACATTTAACATTAATTAATTTTAAGTTACTTTATTCTGTTAATAAAATAATAAATAATAAAAAATATTGAAACATGCATATGCATTCAGTGTGCTTCAATTGCTAATACTATTTATTAATATTCAGTCTTAGTATAACTATCTTTGGTGAACAAAATGTGAACCGACCAAAATGCCTTTACATATACTTATTTCCTTGCAAGATAAAAAACCATCTCACTAATGAATTTGTTATATGAATAATTTTATTTTTCTATATGTACTTTTAAAAAATTAATTTGCTTTATTGAGTTTAACCAATTATTTATTTTTATATTTTTTTATTTTATTTAATTAAATAAATATAAGAAAATATCAAATTAGGCATCCACACCGAATGCATTTTGACTACCATTATATATATGTGAAAAATTATAATTCGAACCCGATTGGCCGAACTTGAAACCAGTCACATAGTATAGTATACTTGTCGTGTAATAGGTGTACAGTTAAGGAAAAATGATCAATCACATAATAAGTATGATACATTTATTTTGTGATTGATTTGATTCGATCAAATTTGATCCGAACTAAAATATTTTATATATATATATATATATATATATATATATATATATATATATATATACCTTGAGTGTGTGCATCAAGAAAGCAAAGTGAAGGGGTATAAAAAAATGGTGTATTTCATGAGCAATTATGAGGAACAAGTGTGGGGTATTAACAATAAATGACATCTCCCTTGTTATTCACACCCTCCTCGCCTTTAAATTAAGAAACAAGAATATGTATGTGGCCTTTGTTCTGCTCCCCCAGCAAACTTTTTTCAAAAAAATTCATAATTAATTTAGGTACAACCAATAAATCCTACAATATATATATATATATATATATATGCATATATTTTTATGGGACAATCCAATAATTTGAATACAAAATTTTAAATCTCTTTTTCAAACCTTGAGTGTATGTGATATTGAGTGCGTCGATGCAGAAAAAAATACGTATACTTGTGTGTGCATATATCCTGTATGTTATATATTTTAACAAAATATTTAAAAATATGTTATATATGTTCTATTTATAGATATATAATTGATGAATTATAATGCCGGTGCTTGTATATATTAAATGGACAACTTAATATATATGCCTTTTAAATTTGATTTGAGTCCCAATTAAGTTAATTGATTTTTAAAATATGACAAAAGTCGGTATAAACACCACCAAGCAGACTTATTTATAATTGCTCGATACTTAAATTAGTGATGTCGTTTAGAGGATATACTCCAGAAAGTGGATATAAGTAGCAAAAATTGTATTCAGCGCATAAACGAGCATGTATTTATAAATATGACTAAGTTTATAGTTGCTCGTACATTCGTCGTGATTTGTACATACATGGGCTTAAATCAGGTCGATACACACGGAACATAATGTGTGTCGATCCAAGCTTTTAAGATATTAAAGAAAAAAAATTTATATTGAACCCACTTTAGTAATTCCACGATATTTAGGTGTTGTTCCACGTCGTCAAAATTGAATTCAGCAGTTTTTTTTTTTTTTTAAATTGATTTTGGAATTTAGTACAATTTCCAAAATAGAATTTTGAATAAAAGATGTGAACAAATAAATGGGAAAATAGCTTGAAGTGCATGGTGTTTATAACTCAGTTATTTATGTTCGTGTAGGTCAGTAGGTGGGGAATAGGTAGCCCAGTTGCCAGCTAAAAGCTGTTGGCTGGAATCCGTTGTCGTTACCTACTCTTGCTACATCGCATTTTCGTTCGACCTCACTTTGAAATTTGTACATAAATGCTTAAAAGAAAAAAAAAAAAAAAGAAAGAAAGAAAGTAAATTACAGTGGTATGAAATTTGATATAATTATAAATATTTTTAAAATTCAAAAATATTTTTTAATTTTTTATTTGTTAAATAATGAGCCTGTTTCGTATGCTCTGTTATCGATTTTCTTTTAATTTTTATGATTAACTATCAAAATATCATTTTGGATTATCAATTATAATTTTATATGATTTTTTTTACAATTTTGTCAAATATTCTATGGACTAATATGCCAAATATATATAGTTATTTACTTTACGCACCCTCATTTCTTTTAATATTTTTTTATTAGCAAGTGTGAAGTTGTAACTTTCACCTCATCATTTAGGAACTATATAATTATTTTTTATTTAAGAATAGAGGTATTTGTAATTTCTCAAATGATTAGAAACCACTAGGAAAAAATTATTATTGCCTATGATTTTATTAGATATGGATTAAAGCAATGGTATATAACTATTATTAATCATGGTTAAATAAAAAGCGAAACAAAAACTTAAATTATTCGCCATGAAAACTATTTTTACCATGACTTTTAGCCATAATAAATGTATTAATAGCCATATTCATAAAAATCACAGTCAATAACCATCGCGTGACCGTGGTCAATAACTGTTTACTATGATTATTAATATTTAACCATGATAATCAATCATGGTTAAATGTTATATTTCTTTGTAGTGACAAATATGCATAATTATGTTAAATTTCATAAAAAAATAGTTGTAATTTACCCAATAAAAAAATCAAACCAGATACTTTTATAATTAGGCATTTTCAATTCTAATTGCAAGAGAGTCGTAAAGTGATTGTAATTTATTCATTTTTGTAACTTTTCAATGAGCAAGTCTAGAAATTTTTAATAAATAATAATGTAAATAAAACTCAAAATATTAATTTATAAAAACTAAGCAATTTGTAATTAAGAAAATATTGTTTAAACACGACAAGGATCTATACTCCTTTTAATTATTTAGGTTGTTGGACCAGAATTTGAATTAAATTTTGACTCCAAAATGTAGACCTTCTGCATCTTAAATTAATAATGGCAGACGCCAATTTCATACAACTGTAAATATCTCTAAACCCTA
This sequence comes from Sesamum angolense, assembly GCA_034509725.1. Taxonomy (NCBI): domain Eukaryota; kingdom Viridiplantae; phylum Streptophyta; class Magnoliopsida; order Lamiales; family Pedaliaceae; genus Sesamum; species Sesamum angolense. The sequence goes on along the minus strand of JACGWL010000011.1, from coordinate 5,154,774 downwards.
TATGTACAGACCACGTACTCTTTTTTTAATTAATGAAAACCAAACTTGATTTCAGCATTATAACTGTAGACCACCCACATATTTAAAGAATTCTTTTTATCCGAACCAGGTTTGTTCGATTTGAATTAATCACAGAGTAAGTGTATCGCATTTGTTATGTAATTTTAGGTCATTAGCATTTATAATTCTATAAGTTATTGTATATTGACAGTTGGCAATTTTGGTCCAGACGACGTATAATTACATGACAGAAAATGAGATCTACTCCGATATAAAGCGACCAAAGTTGTCAAGATAAGATTAAATTTGAGGGGAAAAAAAATTACTAGATGTGATACATTCATGATTAAATTTGTCAAAAAAGGACTGTATGTGTAAACGAAGTAAGCTACAGGGCCAAAAGTGCTAACGACTTAAAATTATAGGACAAAAAATATAATTTTACCTTCTTTTCTTCTAAAGGAACAAAACTGATTAAGTTCAATTTAACGTCAGTTGATAAGATGAATATTGAGTAAGTGGATTATTATCAGTTAATAGTGTCAAAAAAGGAGTTTGAAGTGGATTACAAGTGTTTGGAACTTCTGTATAAATAAAAAATCGGCAACTAATATAAATCATAATTGTTACGTTCTCTCAATCACTTAGCGAAAACAGAAGTTTCTACACCTTAAATACCAAAAATTTAGAATGCAAACGTTGAATAAGACAATGTTCATCTTCTTTTGAGTCTTGACTAATGAATAATACCAGAAATCTATTCGTGATTCAAACTATACCAAAAAAAAAAAAAAAAACTCATAGAATTGGTATTCCGCTGCTCACATCAATTCGTTAGATGTGCATAGTAATTCTAAAAATTTGCATACAAAGAGAAAGGGAAAAACGAAAGAAAAGGCAGTTTGCATGGCACGGTCGGCGCCAGACATTTTAAAGAGGCGAAATGATTAAGGATGATGGTTTATGTATGATTTTTGCACAAATTATTTCTTTCCTTTTGTATGCAATACTGATGTTTCTTGTGCATCCTCCTTTAATCTATTGTTTTTGCTAAAGATAATTTTAAATATTTAGTCTTTGCAAAAGGTCTTTATAGTTTTGGAAACTCGAATGATCACAATTATTCATGTTGTAGAAATTTATACAAAATTTGTTGTACACAAGTACTTCTGATTATGTCAACGAGGTTTAGTTCAATTGGTGAAATTGATATTTTATGATTTTAGAGGTCATGTGTTTGAACCTCGCCAAGTGCATGGGATGTTGTTTGTTGCATATCAGGAGTTGGTCTACTGCATAGTAAGAGTTGTCGTCTACTGTAATAATAGGTGTCATTGAACACGTCATGATTATTGTAATAATTTTTTCTAGTATTGGTCAAAAATGTCGTACTTGTAATTGATTATTTCAATTAAAAAAAATTCATCGCTCTTGCCTAAAAAAAAATAGTACTTGTGATTATATATATGGATACTTAGTGTCCGTTTAGGCCCTGGATTGGACATCGCAACGTGTTTTTAATGCAAGTACAATTTTTAGTATCGTCACGGCAGAACATTAGAAAATATCAATTGATAATTTTAATATCTTCATCAACTATATATATTTAGTGACAAATTTTTTATTTTGTGATGATGATGAATTTTATAGTTTTAATAGTCATAATTTTTTATGAAAATTATTATCAGCGAAAATCGATGACAAAATATTGCGTATAAAGTTGCCAATAAAAATAATTAATAACACATGTACATGATAACCCAGCAATATTTTATCACTAATATTATATTTTATGTACCGCATTTTGCCTGTTTTGTTTAATAATCACTTTCAGGATTAAATTGCAAAAAAAAAAAAAAAAAAAACCATGTTTTGATAAAAGCTAAAATTTGCAAATTTTAATTTCATCACAATTTTTCTTTTTTACCTAACTAACCATTTTTTTAATTTCTTTATTAATTTTAACAATAAGGTCCATTGTGAAATTTAACAACAATTTGTATTTATATAATTAATTATAAAACTATGAATTTAGACACCATAATCATTATTCTAAAAATAAATAAATCTATAAACAATTATTTTAGAATTAACTATTCAATTGTCGTCGGCCTTAGAAATCTTGAAAGAGATGTTTAAGCATTTAAGAGCAACACAAATCCTGGGTCCTGAGGGAACGTTTCCGGCAATTTTCCCCAACCTGCACGCAGTCGCAGGCATCATCATGGACTTGACGTCTACTTCTCTTAATTTTTCTCGGAGCATTAATGGCTTGTGGGAGTTCACAAGGCGATCGACTGCGTGCAACTTGGACGATTGATGATCTGATTTGTGATCTGACGAAGATGCATTTGAATTGGAACTCGGAACATGTGGAGTTAGATGTGTCTTGAGTTTTATGATTCCAAATTTTAATTAGAAGATCTTTTCATTGGTTGTTTTGTTTTAATTCTCTTTTTATAGTATATTTTAAAAAACAATTAAAAGTGCAAGAGTCGTATTGGTATTTATTTTCTTTTACTGTTCTTATACGACATAATATTTGGTATATTGTATGCATGAAGTGAAGTTTTGGTGGTCGTATGCAGGCTGGAAGCAAGGAGTGGAGTGGGCTTCTCGACAATGGCGAGGACGGCATTTGCTCAATGCTACTTATCGGTGTTGTTCGGATATTTGATTTACCATTTTTCGAATGAAAGAAACATGCGGAGATTTTAGCAATAATTTCGGAGTTTTCTCATTCTTTTGAAACTTGTAGTAAATTGGGTTAGAAATAAGGTGTTGGGCTTGAATCGTGGGATTTCATTGCAACTCATAGCTACTTTGAAAAATTCCTTGGCGTCAACAATGAAGAACACGGGCTCCACCACAGCCATGTAGTTCCCAATAGTGCACTCACATCAGAAAGTTATATGGTTTGAGATAAGATCCGCATGCGATCGAAAACTTGCAATTGCTGATTGCATTTGTTGTATTTTTTACAACTTATTTACTTATAATGAAGTTTACATTTAAAACCCATAAATAAACGAGTGTTTGTAGTAAATTTTACTTTATGGCGGGAATAACTTGTAGAAAATTGTAAGTTATACAATAATAAAAGTTGGGAGTATTTGAAAAGCAAAAGTTAAATGGTGCAAAAAAAGTTGAAGTTGGAGTATTTGAAAATACAACTTAATATTTATAGTGGGTTAATTACACATAGACTCCCTTTAAAAAATAACAAATTACACTTTTTTCCAAAAAAAATCTAAAATTACACTTGTACCCCCTCGAAAAATTCACTGTTTAGTGTTTACACATGATCCTCTTTATGGTTTGAAAGAAAAATGCTATTAATTAGCAACAAAAAAAAAAAATTAGAAATTTTGAATTTTATCTCTCATTTAATATTATCATATTATAATTTTGTAGTTATAAGGGGAAAATTATAACGATGTTAACCTTATTCTAGATATATATATTATATCTATCAATTTATAAGCACAAAAGTATATATATAAATATTAAATGAAGGGAAAATTTTGTTTTGCTAACGTCAACATTTTTCATTCAATCATAACAGAAGGTGTTCAAGTGTAAATAGAGAATTCTCAAAAAGGGTGTAAATATAATTTCAAGATTGTTTTGAGGAAAAGTGTAATGTGGCATTTTCAGCAAAGATCTAAGTACAAATAACCCATTTATAATTTTAGCAATAACTTGCAAAAGTTGGTAGGGAGCCGCGTATAACTTTTGACAATAATTTAAAAATAAAAGTTGTAAAAGAAAAATACTTTTTTTAACTTATTTTTAATAATAAACACTTATTATAAACTCTTGCAAATCTTCAATGTAAAATAAGCATAAGTTGAAAGATAATAAATAAACAACAATTATGCCAATGAAACCTAGCTCATTTTTTGAAGTTGAAACACCATGATTTTAGAGGTCATGGGTTCGAACCCCGCAAGGTGCGTGGGATATTATCTGATGTATAGCAGAAATTGGTCTACTGTATAGTATGAGTTATTGTCTGCTCTAATAGTAGGTGTTATTGACAGAAATAATTATACTCATATTCGATTTATTTCAATTAATAAAAACCCATCGCTCTTACCTAAAAAAAAATAAAAACAATTACAAACTACTATACTGGTGTTGAGATATTATTTTTGTATAGAAGTACAAACTGTAGTACATATCACTCTATTAAAGGCTAATTAAGTGCATTAATAAATATACGTTGAAGGATAACAAATACACAATAAATACACATGAGAGTAGGAAAATAACCATATACATGAAAATCGCTGCTAATTGATCTAGAAGATATTTTCATTCTATTCTTTTTTTTTTTTTACAGACATTTATTTTCTGATATTCCATAAAAGACCTATGGTATATTATGGGGATTATTACATCTCCATCCCTAAGTTATGGTCTAATTATATAAATTATACTTGTCTTTTAAAAAAATTACATATACATCAATAAAAAATGACAACTTTATTACAAAACCATTCTTACTTTTTTAAAATTAAAATTATAACCTCCCATGAATCTCAACACTTTATACAAACTACCTCTGATTTTTTGCTGCCAGGTGTGGTTTTAGTAACTACGTAAAAGGCATGGATGATTTGTGTAAAATAGATCATAAATCAATGGGTGTAAAATCAATATTTTCTAAAGTATATTAGTATCGATTGCGGTTAGATCTAAATATACAAACCTACAATCTTTGTAAAATTATAGGTAGACCCACTTAGGAGGTGTTAGTGTAATATACCTTAGGGGATTTTGTGTAAACTTGTGACTTTGAAAAGGGAGTGTACTTGACTTCAAAAGAGTAAAAAAAAAAAAAAAGAGGAGAGTATACTTGGCTTACATGACTTTGATAGATTTTGACTTCAAATGCCCTGTTTAATATTACCAAAGGATAGAAAAATATATATTTTTTGGCACCATTAAGTGGGATTTTCTTTTATCAACTTTAACCACAAAGTATAAGAATTTTTTTATAAAAATAAAAATATTAGAAAAATATTTTAATATTTTAATACATGTAATAAAATAGCTATAAAATTACGTATTTCAGATAATTTCTAAATCTTTACTTTTTTTACTATTTTTTAAACTAAATTATTATTTGATCTAAAAATATATTAGTATTTGAGCACAAACAATAAAAAGAATTTATATTTTGAAAAAAGTATTAGATAAATTTTGTTTTTATTAAATAATAAGTTAATTTTTAAATTATAATAATATATATTTGAGATAACTTGTAGCACCTGTTAATTTTTTTATTTTTGTTGAAAATATTTTAATAAACTTTGATTATAAACTATAAGAAATAAAATTATATTTTTTAAAAATTTAAAAAAAAATAAAGAATTTTTTTAACATAAACGATAAAATATTTTATAATTTATAATTATATTTATTTTAGATAAATTCTAGCATATTTTAATTATTTTTATAATTAAATTATCATTTATTCTAGAAATATTCTAATAAACTTTGACTGCAAAAAGTAAGAAATAAAATTTATTTTTAAAAAAATAAAAAGTATTGGAAATTTTTATTTAATATAAATAATAAATATTTTTTAAAAATATATATTAAATTTAAATAATTACAATTTAAAAAATTAATTTCATTATTTATGTAAAATTATCTAATATTTTTATCTTGAAATAAATAAATTTTATTTCTTATTGTTTCTTGTCCAAAGTTTATTCAAAAAATAATAAAAAGATGCTAGAATTTATCTCAAATAAATATAATTATAATTATAAAGTATTTTATAATTTATATTTAAATAAAATTTCTTGATTTTTTAAAATTTTAAAAATTAAAATTTTATTTCTTATAGTTTATGGTCAACGTTTATTAATATGTTTTCTAACAAAATAAAAATTCAATTTAAAAAAATTAATAGATACTACAACATATCTCGAATGTAAATAATTATAATTTAAAATTTAAATTATTAATAAATTTTACTTTTTATAGTGTGTGCTCAAATATTAATATATTTATAGATTAAATAATAATTTAATTTCAAAAATAGTAAAAAAAGGTCCTGGAAACTATCTGAAATAAAAATAATTATAATTAGAGCTATTTTACTATATATTTTAAAATAAAAAATTTCTAATATTTTATTTTTATAAAAAAAATAATTCTTATAGTTTGTGGCCAAAGTTGGTCAAGATCCCCCCCCCCCCCCCCCCACCTAATGGTACAAAAAAAAAAATTCAGGTTTTTTCTGTTCTTTTTATACCATTAAACAGGGTCTTTAAAATACAATCAGTCAAAATCACGTGAGCCAATAGGAAATAAGTATCATTAATAGGCATGTGCGAGGCACATGGCCTCTGGCTTTAAATTATGACCAAAAAAATGTATTTTCGTATTTTATGGTATTAAAAACGACACTCACTATAATTGTGGTATCAAAATTAATAATAATCTTTTTTAATAGTACCAAAAAACTATTTTGCCATTTTTACGCCCATTACAGTATAAAACTTTTCATAATTCAAGATTATGAGTATAAATTTTTATTTCGGAACGTGTAAAGAAAGATAAATAATTGAAAAGCAAGAGTTTAAAGGGATTATCACAAGAGCAGGAATCACTCAAGCCAAAAAATGCTTGCCCCGGAACCAATAAAAGATACTCATTAATTAGTATACGTAGCGCACTCAAATACGTTTGCCAAATAATGTAAAATTATTAATTTATACCATACTTTATATGTGTGCAATTTTTATAAATATTATTTAAAATAAAGTATAAATATAATTTTATTATTTAATAAACTATATATATAATAATAAGTTAATAGTATATTTATAAAAAAAAAGTAACAAAAAATGAATTAAAAAAAAAACAACTATTGAAAGATAATGGGGATGGAAAGTTAGATGGGTGGGTGAGAAGTTAATAAATAAATTAATAAATTAAACTAAATTTCGAAATTGACATACCAAAATAATTGAGACACCAATTCATCACTCTTCAATTATATTATACTAGTTGGATGTGGTACATTGATGCATGTGCACCAAAAAATTACAATAATTAAATATTATTTAATAAAAATAATATATAAAAATAATTATGATAAAAAATAAATAATTTTAAAAATAATATTTCAAGTACGAGAATGAGAAAAAAAAGTATTATCTAAAAACAAATAATTATTTAAAAAATAATCTTTATCACTTATAGATAGTGGAAAAAATGTGCGAGTTAGTGAGGAGAAAAAAAATAAGAGAGACACAAAGAAGTGTTCTCCCTTTATATATAATATATATATATATATATATATATATATGAAAAATAAAATAGAAAAATAGGTTAAAAAAACTAGATAAAGGTAGTTTTGCCCGACAAAAGTCACCAAATTATTGCTCTTCAGTTATATACTAATATCAGAATTAGGCACTGCTCGATGGGTAAAGTTGATGATGCCTCACTATTAAAAAGTTGTGAGTTCAATTTCCATAAACATGGGTATATAGTATACTTCTGTAGTCTATCTTGTTTATTTGAATATATTGTTGATTTAACAATTAAGTTTTGAATTTAAATATATTGAATGTAATATATATATATATATATATATATATATATATATATATATACATATTAGTACAGTGTACTTAAGGAGAGCTCTGTTTGTCTACTTTTGCTTTGCTCTTTTTTAATTTTCTATTATTTGTCCCCTTTTACTTTACCAAATTTGGGGAGGAAAAAGTGTGGGTGGATGTCCCCATGCACTCACACTTTTGTTTTCTACTGTTTTTCCTCTTTTCTTAACATTTTTGTCTTCTGAGGGCCCTACTTCTCAAGACCTTCAAGTCCAGCATGGAATTTTTTATTACAAATTTATAATATAAATTATATTGATATTTTTGGTGTTAGGTCAAATTACATAAATTATAAGTATATTTTTTAAATTGTAGTTATAGTTACAAGTACACTTTCTATTTTAACATTCCTAACCTCGCAACCCCTTCCCCTTCCCCTCCTCCCTAACCCGCCGCCGTCACTCCCCTACTCCCGTCTGCACCATCTTCCCCTCTCTCTCTCTCTCTTTCTATATATATATATATATATATATATATATATATATATATATATATATATATATATATTAGAAATACACATATATGCTTATATAATAATATTTATATATATATATATATATATATATAATTATTATTTAGTTAAATCTAAACTGTAGATTTGAATGAAATGAAATCTAGTTCATTTATCTATTAGTTAAATTTGGATTTTAGATTGAAGTCAAGATCCAACGGTCTTTAAATAGGGTATAAATGTTATTTTTAATTTTTAATTTTAAAAAATTAAAAAATAAATAAAAAGGGTGCGTGTAATTTCAAAAACGCATCAGGGGACATTTTGTTTTATTTTTTATAATACAGGGGGGTAAATTACTGTTTTATTTTTAACAAGGGGATAAATTGCTCATTTTCCTTAATACAGGGCTAAATTTCATTTAACCCATAATTTATTATTATATAAACAAGTATTTTCTCTTCTTCAAATGCAGAAAAATTAGATAGCAAATAAAATTCTTTAAAATTATGTACGAACAAAATCATCATATACTACTACGGCTAAAATAAAACTTAAATCCATGTAAATATATAAATGCTATTAAAATTTAATTTACTACAAAAGTTTAAAACATATGCATGGGGTCATAAATTTACTAAAAAAGATAAATGGAAGACAAAATGATGATAATATTTTTGTCGTATGAAATATTAATCTTATAGAACTTAAAGCATGTTTTATTGAATAAAGTTAACTTTTTTTTAAGGAGTTTCTGAGATCCAAAACTTCTTATTTTGGCGTCTTTTAGGTTCTTTAAAAAAAATTACTTCAACTTCAAAAAATGAGAACAATACTGTTGAACTAAGGAGAAGTAAAATAACTAGAGTAGAAATTTTTTTTGATCCTATTTTTTATGTTTTCGATATTGAGAATATTTTATAACACCGGGCTAGAATCTTCTTAAATAGCGAGATATCCGCTTCTCAATTCAAAAATTTTTTTTTTTTTTTCAATTGTAATTATTATTTTCATAATAGAATGCGATTAAAATATTTTCAAGAGTATATGGAATAAAGAGAAGAAATTGAGAGAAAAGAGGGCAAAATGGAATTTACCCCCATATATCTCACTTATACATTTCTACTTGCAGAAAACGCGTACCATCCATCATGGGGCCATGACATAATACACTTCAAATTTGATTTTAAATTCTTGTTCAGCTTGACTTACTTTTGCTAGAGTTTGATTTTCAATTATGATGATGAAAGTAATGATGAAGTACTTTCATACATGGAAACGCTGATATTATGTTTGGATTCGTTTTTTGAGTGGTTTGTGGAGATAAATAGTGAAAAATAAAAATAAAAATGTGTTGGAGATTGTGTATGTTTGGATTTTTTTTTTGAAATAATTTAAAATAAGTGTTGTATCTTTGATGTTGTGTTTTGGAAGACAAAAGTCATTTTTCGTTGTCAAATTATGTCTCTTTATATATATTAATATATGTGTGTGTATATATATAAATGTTATATATTTAATGTTGTATTTTTTGGAGACAAAAATTACTGCTTATTATCAAATCATGTATTTTTTATGTTATATATATATATATATATATGTGTGTGTGTGTGTGTGTGTATGTGTCTATGTGTGTGTTATATATAAAAAACTCAACAAGAAAAAAAAATACAGTTAAGGTGTAAAAAAAAAAAAAACAGACAAACATTGAGTGTGTTTTGACTCATTTTGAATATGAGTCAAAAATGAAACCAAACATAGTTCTATAAAATACATTATTATCTCAGAAACAAATAAAGAAACACAACATACATAGAAAGACTATTAAGTACTAACTGTTATATAAGTAGATATGCATCCACATATGTGCATGAAGTTCGATCATATGTAGAAAATCATAATACTATATAAATTATTACATGTGTTGACAAACAACCGTATCTATGTGACTCGAGTACATAGAAAGATAACAAACTGTAAATTGTCATATAAGATGGCGTTTGCGATGGGTTATTCGGTTGATTTGGGGTATGTGGAAATCCATGGTTCCCATCTAATTTTAAGTTGGGTTAGGTTTAATATTTTTTAATGTGGATCCAATATAATTTTGTTGAAGTATATTTTTAATAGCTTATGGATTTTGTATGCATCGTAGTGGGTCATAAATGGGTTGTTCATGTTTAATTTTCTATTAGTCATTCAAGCGTCATTTTTATACATATTAATCCTATGTTTACATTGCAAGTTGGAAGCCCGCGCTTGTGATAAAGGCCCGTTCCTATTTTACTGTTTAGCCTATATAAGTGAACCCACATATTGATTTCTTTGGTTACCATGTTCGATAAGGAGGTAAAATGACCATTTTACCCTTTTCTTCTTCCCCAGTCCCTCCATGTTTTCTCCTCCTGCAGCCGCCCCTAGTCTTCTGCCTCCCCACCCCCCCAAACCCAATATCTTCTTCCCTCCCGTCGGCCCCCATTTTCTCCCCCACCACTCCCGTTTTCTTCTCAATTTTTTTTTATTATCAATTTAATAATAATTTAATTTATCATGTAAATAACTGATATCTCAAAATAAATATTACTGAGACATACAAAACAGCCACACAAATGAGACTCGAACATATGAAAAACCTATGGTAAGTGAAATGTCTTGAAATCACATCCTTTACCATTGAGACAAGAGCAACATTTAATTTGTCAAAAGACAACATAAATAAATGCTTAACGAATAATTCTTTGTGTAGAACAATCCAGAGATCACATCACAGCACTGATGCATCCTTTTCTTGGTTCATTATTTTCCTTGTACTTGTCACACCATGGGGTCTAGGTTTGTTAAAGGTCAATTTAGCCCTCCTCATAATTAGCTGCATTATTCAATTATTACCAACCTTACTTATTATTTTCCACATTACTTTATTTTGCTTGACGACTGCATAATTGATTATAAATTAATTAATCATGATTTAATTTTAGAATAAATAATTATGGGTTTGAATTTGTTGCTTTATATTTAATTATTTATGCAAATGCACATTGTGGTCCAATTTAGCCAGATGGTTGCAGAATTTTTTTTAAAAAAAAGATTGATTATGAGGGAATTGAATTTCGGGCGGTAATTTAATATTTTAGTGTCTAAAATATGCACATATAATTTTATTAAAAAAAAAACTCTCAATAATAATCTTGTCTTATATTTATGAAGTTAAGGCCGTATTATTTTAAAAAAATATTTTTTTTATATTTTAAACATACGAACTGAGTCTAATGGGTCCAATTATGGGGTCTTCGTTTGGGTCGGGATGGGTTTCAAAATTTGACAAATTAACTCCAAACTCGACTTATTGTCATCCCTAATCATGGTCAAACATCACTTAGAACAACTTCCTCTTCCAATTATCATATGAAGCAAATTGCGAATTAAGAAAAGGAGCAATCAAGATCAATGGGGCACTCAGGTTTAATAAATAGCCTCCAGTGTTTACTTTTTTGGCTTTGGCTTTGGCTTTGGCTTTGGCTTTAATGAGGTATTAATTATATATACCATCTACATGTTTATAATAGTATAGATATGAAGGAATAATTAAACTCATCTCTTCTAAAATTTAGTATAATTATGTATAGATCCTTTATGATTTGAAAAATTATGTTTAGCACCCCTGAAGTTTGCTGCTTTCTAACAACTAAGTTCTTCAATTGGTTAAAATTCATCAAATTTGCTGATATTAACAAAAAAAATTGAATGAAAATTTATATTTACCCTTAGTTGATATAAAACTGACTTATTGCATGTCAAATAATTTTTTTCGGACTAAACTACACTTATAATGGTGAAAATATACCTACTCATATGTATTAACACGTGAAAACATATGAGGGTAATTTGATCATAAAAATATTTATTTGATCCGCTATAAGTCAATCGAGGGTAAATATATATATATATATATATATATATATATATATATATTGTTAATATAAACAAATTTGATAAATTTTGACTAATTGAGGGTTAGATATGAGCAAATCTCATAGGTGTTGGACGTAATTTTTCAAACCATAATAAGTTTATGTATAATTACATCAAACTTTAGGGGAGAAAATTGTAATTATCCCTTATATTAATTCCATCAAATTTGATTTCATTAATTATTGCATAGGAAGATCCCAAATTACTCAATAATCATATCAATTTAAACACTTTTCAATCCTGATATAAAACCATCACAAGTCGATCTTATAAATCTTTATGTTTCTTTCATGATTGTAAATTAATTCTTGACTCGTAAAAAGTAATAATCTGTACATACATATACATATATACATGCTGTGGCAACCCAGAAACAGAAAAATTCTTTAATTATATGATAACTCAAGAATAATTTATTTAAAAAAATTACACTCCTCTCCTTTGAGGCTTTGGTGTAATTACATATAATTTTTTTGTAGTTTATGAAATTATATCTAATACCCTTGAGGTTTATTTTTATCTAACAAATAAGTCACCATGTTAGTCAAAATTTACTGAACTTGTTGATATTAGCCAAAAAAAAAAAAAAAAGAATGAAAATTAATATTGAACTTTGATTGACTTATTTCTGACTTATAGTAGGTCAAACAAATTTTTTACGACTAAACCACCTTTATAACAATAAAAATATATTTCCTCACATGTATTATTGCGTGAAAATATATGAGTGTAATTTGGTCATAAAAAAGAATTATCTGATCTACAATAAATCAATAATAAGTCTATTAGGAGTAAATATAATTTTTTTTATTAATATAAGCAAATTCGGTGAATTTTGACTAACGAATTGACTTATTTGTTAGATGTAATTCCTCAAATTATAGAGAATTTACATGCAATTATCCAAATTTTTGAAGACGAGAGTGTAATTATTCCTTTACTAAAACTAGAAAAATTATTATCATTATGAGAGAGAGAGAGAGAGAGAGAAAGAGAGAGAGAGGGCTACCAGATAAGAAAATTTTCCTATATATGAATGTTTCCAAATCACTTAGTTGGACCGATGGAGTTTCCACATAGATAGCTACAACTTTATATCAATCTGCAAATTGAGAGGAATATTAAATTCCAATTAATAAAAAAATTAAAAATGTAAAATTTCACTAGAAAAAATTTGAGGTTCAGCAATGGTCAATTATCATAATTAAAAGAAAAAAAAATCGTAGTAAATACGAATTAATCACGGCTTCACAACAGCCATTAGCCGTTGTTTCTGTAAGTGTGGCTAAAACATTAGCTATGTATAAAACCATGGCAAATGTTTTGACTATGGCTAGAAATTATGACGAATATGGATTAAAAATGGTAAAAAAAATTAATTTTTGTTTTGACTTTATTTAATCATGGTTAATAGTAGTGATTTACCATAAATTTTAAGTCGTGGTCATTTATAGTGTAGCGAATATTCAATTTTGGTGTAATATTGTTCGTATATTTCAAATTAATTAAGAAATAAGACGATATATTAATAACGATTCGCAAACGAAGAAAAATAATTTATAATTGAATTGTTAAGGTATATTATTCATTACTTCATATAAACTTTATTATTGCCTGATAAGTTTGTATGTAAGATAAACATTAATTCAAATTATAGAAAATCTATATTAGCTAAAATAAGAAGTAGCCTAATTTTTTTTTTAAAGTATGATTAAATTGAATAAATTGCAACCAATATTTATCTTAAAAATATACAAAAAAGAATATATATTATATTATATTATATCTCTACAATTTGTACAATATCTCTACATATAAACTATTACATTACATTATATTATCATTTATTCTATATTTTTTCAATATGCATGCTTTTTTTTTCTTCTAAATAAAAAATTTTTCTTAAAAATATAAATATATGAAAACATCATAATATATATATATATATATAGTGTAACTTTATATTTAATCTAACATTCCAAATAATTTTTTCATATTTTTTAACTTTTAAAATTTCTTACTATTTACCAAAGATATGAATGAGTACTTATTCGTAGACTTTTGCATCAATTTATTTTCTTTTTTTTTTAATAAAAAAAATATCCGACATAGGAATGATATATAAAAAATCACTCCAATCTTTCTTTATTCCATTCATAAATTGCGCGGGCGTTTGACTATGTTTATTTAAAGATAAGTTATACATCTTACAGAATATTTTTAAAACTTATAAAATGTTGAATCTTATTTTAAACATAAGTTCATGAAGCGTTTGGATAAAATAAAATTATGGAGCTTATAAGATATTGGTAACGATAAGCTCTTTAAAAAAAATTATCAAAACTTTGTAGCATCTTATAATTTTTTAAACATCTTATAAGATATTTTAAAGAACTTATAAGCTCACCTGAAAATGCTATAACTCATGGTGTTTGGCTAATTAAGCTTAAAAGCTTTTCAAAACAAGATGATCAAGAACTTTTAAGATATTCTTTATTAAAAAAAAAAGCTTATGAGATTTTAAAATAAAATATTTTGAATCTTATATTTAAAATCTTTTTTTAAAATTTTTTTATTTTTATAACATCTTATAAACTTTATGTTATTAATAACTCATATGACAAAAATAACTTCATTAATTTGCTATATCCATGTTCTATCCTTGACATATTTGATACTTTAAAAAAAAAAAACGTTCTCTCTCCTTCTCTCTCTAAATTTAATATATATATATATATATATATATATATAATATATATATATATACTAGTTTTCATTGCACGTGCTTCTCGCAAGCATATAAAAAAAAATTGTGATATGAGATGAAGAAGAATCATGATGATAAAAAAATTTCACGAGAAGAAAGAAACGTGAGGTGAGATGACAATTTTTTTTTTTTATAATTGAAAGTTTATTAAAAGTATAGAAATTAAAAAAAAATCATGGAAAAGTTTAGAGAGAAACATGGAGTGGTGAGAGATTTTTTTTTATAAAATTGTGAGATTATTTAAATTTTTTGAAATTACTATTTTGACCGAATTTGTTTTAAAGAAAAGAAGTTAATTTGAGGGTAAAATAAATTTATTTAATGTTGGTATGCTCAAATAATTTTCTTTTATAATAATAATAATATAGATATAGATATATAACTATACATAATACACCATACTTATGTAATTAATAATTAATTTTTAATTATTATAGCTAGATACGCAAAAACAAAATTGTTATTAATATTAGTGACTAAAAGTAGCCATTGCAATTAACAAAAAAAACTATATATCACTTATATATTTAAGATTCGACTAGCATGAATGTTAATATTATTTTGAGGCAAAAATTTAGATAATAATTCGTTAATTATTTATTTTTGTGAAATAAATTATCTATTAAAATTTTATTTTGAGTTAAATTAGTGCGTACTATTTATAAAAATATTTAAATACAAAATATGTTTTAAAAAAAAAACTTATAAATCTAATAATATCACGTATATTTTTTTCGATAATTTTATCATAAAAAAATCTTAACGCCAAACAAACTAACATTTTATAAAATTTTAATATTTTATTTTATTTAAAATATTTTAAAATTTTATTTTTAAAATAAAATTCGACTTTTTGTAAACTCCTAAAATATGTTATAAACGTTGGAGCTTATTTTTAGAAAAGTTTAGTCACACGCCCTCATGTTATTATGCACACATGAAGTCTCTTCTACAATTCTCCTTGAAGCTCTACAGAATCAAGTATTGCATCTTTTGCCATTTCACTCACAATATAGCCATAAGCCTTTCTCCATTTGATGACTCTCAGAGAGTTTCCTCTCCGCTGCCCAATACGCCATCTCACCGACCAATCTCAGACGATGCCAAAGCAATAGCACTTCAAGTATCAAACTGCACCGATCTAAAGCAGCTGCGTCAGATTTTCGCCTATGTAATTCGGACCCGGTTTCTGGAATTGTATCCTGATTCATTCCATTACAATAACATCAGTAGAATCTACAGCAGGCTAGAGTCACCCAGAGAAGCATTGCACGTTTACATCATCATGTGTCGTGCCGGCATCCGGCCGGATAATTTTACGCTTCCGATAGTTTTGAAGGCGGCAAGTCAAAATTTGGACCGTGTATTTTTGGAACAAGTTCATGGGCTTTCTGTTAAGTATTGCCTCGAAGATGATATGTATTGTGAGAGTGGTTTAATCAGTGCGTATTCTAAGGCGGGCGAGTTTGAGAAGGCACGTATGGTGTTTGTGGATAGTACTGAAAGAAAGCTGGGGTCTTGGAATGCTATCATAGGAGGGTTGTCACAAGGAGGACGTGGCAAGGAAGCTATACGGATGTTTGTAGCAATGATGAAAAATGGGTTTTGCCCTGATGATGTGACTATGGTTAGCGTGACTTCAGCGTGTGGATGTTTGGGGGACTTGAATTTGGCTCTTCAGTTGCACAAGTGTGTTCTTCAAGCGAAAAGTTTCGAAAGGCCTGATATTCTTATGATGAATTCGGTTATCGATATGTATGGCAAGTGTGGCCGGATGGACTTGGCTTACATGGTATTTAGTAGAATGGAGGTGAAAAATGTGTCCTCATGGACGTCAATGATTGTAGGATATGCTGCGCATGGGCATGTGGGTGAAGCATTGAAATGCTTCCACTGTATGAGAGAAGCAGGCATTAGGCCTAATCATGTGACGTTTGTCGGAGTTTTGAGCGCGTGCGTCCATGGTGGAATGGTACAAGAAGGAAAATACTATTTCAACATGATGACAAATGGCTACAGAATTAAGCCCTCTTACCCCATTATGGCTGCATGGTGGATTTGCTTGGCCGGGCAGGGATGCTCGATGAGGCAAAGTTGATATTGGAGGGAATGCCTATGAAAGCTAATGTGGTGATATGGGGGTCTTTGATGGGTGCATGTGAGAAGTATGGAAATGTGAAAATGGGCGAATGGGTGGGTAAGCACTTGATAGAGTTGGAACCGTGGAATGATGGGGTATTTGTGGCTTTATCGAATATTTATGCCAATCATGGTATGTGGGAAGAAGTAGAGAGGTCAAGACAAATTATGAAGGAAAGGAAACTGGCTAAAATTCCGGCTTATAGCTTGCCTGAGAGTTCAGGTTAGATGGTCCATTAGGTTGGTGTTATCTGGCGCTGCAAAACGGTGATTTGTTTTTTCTTTGGCTGCAGTCATTGTTTGTTGACAGTGAATTGTGAATTTATTTCCATTTGCTGCACATTCAGATAGACAAATTCATTTTGGTCAGAGAACAATGCTGGGAATTGGAACATAGGTACTACAGCTGAAAGGAGGTTGATCAACTCTCCATACTATCTCGTAGTTCTGTCATTACTGTGCGACTGATAGGTGGTGTAATTTATTTCACACTCTGACGAGGATTTCTAATATCCACTGAAAGAATCAAATTATTTGATCACCAATATTTTTTCACTGGTGATCATGATATGCTTCCCCTTGGTCTCCCTCTCAATTTTTTATCCCATTAGACCATATTACCATATTGTATAGGGCTGGATATCTAAGCTAATCTAGCCCAGTAAACGTTTACAAAATTTAAGCTTGCCCGCGATTTTTGTATGGCCTGGTACTCGCCTAGCATGCCTGCAAGATATAAATCAGACGAACTTGGGTCTGATTACAATCCAGGGGGCCATGGACTAGGCTCTTGATTTTTGCTTACCACTTTAGTCACCAAATTCTAATGCCTCAATTTTGCCCCTGGTAGTGATGGAACTAGCCAAAATACCTATTTGTGTAATTAATGACCTGAGCCACTTTTGAACAAATATTAGGTTGCTACCTCTCTCTCCTCCATTTTCCGTTGTTCAAAAGCAGAGGATGAGACGAAGAAAGCGGGAGTTTTATAAGAAAGTGGCTACCTCTGTACCAAATAATCAGGGAGTGGACATATGAGCCACCATATCCAGGGATTATTTTGCTGCTTTCCAGTGGCAACAGATCTAAAAGAAGGGATCTCCACCAATACCTTTTCCATCTTTGAAAGGGCGGCTGATCTTAAAAACATGGACATATGAGCCACTATATCCAAGCAGCACCACCGCATGATGCGAGGTGGCAAATCTTAAAATGACGATTTGAAAACAATGGAGGGATTTTCTTTTAAGTGAATGGTGTTATTCCGCAAGGTGGCAAATCTTAAAATGACGATTTAAAGACAATGGAGGGATTTTCTTTCAAGTGAATGGTGTTATTCAGTTGAAAAAGACGGCTTTCAGTGGCGATGGTGCTTGGCATTCTTTTTTTTGTTTAAAACTAAACATTGAGGTCAAGGCATTGAACTACTTGGCGTGGCTCAAACTTATGTCTGGTTTTAGTAATTTAGATGTTTGGTCTGTTGAATGTAGGTGTGGTGTTCTTTTTTGTGTTAGTTGTTTGGATTTGTCTTGTTTTAGATATATCTCATAAAAATATATATGAGTCAAACAACAGCTCATCTCAAAATCATCACATTAATTGTCATTGTTATAACTTTATCTTACAATCAATCACATGCTCTACATAAAATCTCATCTTAACCAAACTAGGATAAATTACAACGACATTCTTTAAATTTGACATAATTGTGGATATTGTTTTATTGTTTGAAAAATTGCAAAATACCTCCTGATGTTTGATGAAATTATGAAATATTTGGATGGATGTATGAAATTATCAACTTTACTACTCTTAGGGCGTCTTTACTTTAGATGATAGGATAAATGTGTGATGTATTAAATTGTGATTAAAATGATGATAGTGATATGATTGATTGTATTGTGATATGTTTATTTAGTACTATTAAAAAATTAGATTATGAAAGTATTAATCTATCTCATGTTTACTATGTAACATATTAGAATTGATTAAGTTAGTAATAGACTTTTTTGCCCTTGTGCTAAAACAAAGTTGGAATAAATTATGTACTTGAGATGTATTGCTTCTAAGCACCAAAGATTATGCCTGCATGAATATCAAGTGGGATTTTAACTACATCCTAAATTTCAAAATTATTGGTTTAAAAAGCAGATTTACAAAAATTATTTCAAACACCTTAATTATAATATATAACTTGAACTGTTAAGAATACAATTTACCCAAAAAAAAAATAAGCCAAACAATCTTAAAAGGTAAATAAATTGGACAAAATATGTATATATATGTCTGTGTATATATATATGTAAAACAAATAATATATTATTTATTTGGAACTATAATTTGAAATTGAATTGTGGATTAATTTGAATTTTTCTAAAATATCCTTGACCATTTTCTTTCACAATTAAAATTTCTTTTTTTACAATATAATAGATTGATATATATAAATAAAGTTAAATAATATGAAAGTTAAATGATATTTATATAAAATTAAATATGTATATTATATTTTATACAAAAGTAAAATATTATATTTTATATCATTTTTCTCATCCCCACCAACATTCATCCTCATGAAAATCATTTTAATATATAAATAAATAACAAAAGTATCTAATAAGAAATATATATATATATATATATATATATATATATGTATGTATATGAATATTTCTTTCATTCATCAAAAGCTACCCGTATACCCCCCCCCCCCCACCCACACACACACCCGCAAGCCCGTCTCCATTCTCCTCTTCTATCCCCAAGATCTACATTGCAATTTTATTTTAGTTTTTTCCTCTTGTAAAGTTGTTTTCACATTTTGTTGCTCTGTTTTTCACTTAGTTGCAGCAGTTAATTTGTTAGATGACAGAGCAGTTAAGTTGATTAAGGTTAGTTTTTGGTTTTTAAGTTAGTTTAACCCCCAGCAGCCATGGAAGTAAAGGAAAGGGTTCAACCCTCCATTTCCACTTCTTCAATTGTACAATTTTAACTTTCAAGGTATTCTATTTTACTTCTATGGCTCACACACACTTTGCAGAGCTCTTTACTTGAGAAATTGAGCACCAACCCCCTCCCATTCGCCCCTTCACCACCCAGCACCGCCCCTTCATCCCCCATCCTTAGCGCCCCTCCACCTTCACCGCACCGACCATTGAGAGGCATATCACCGCCGCCCTTCCACCCCATCCCCTCAGTCCCATCCCCATCGGCCTAACAATAGCGCCCTAACACAACCCCTTCAGCCTCCCTCCCCGGCATCTCAACCCTCGACCCCTTCCACCGTCATTTATATTTACAGAAAGAAAAAGAATTTTCGAATACAACAAGCATTTTTTTTCCAATAGTAAAATTGATCTCAAAATAAAGAGGACAATTTGTTCATTTTTTCAAAAAGAACGCATTCAAAAGTTATTGACTTGGGATGCCACTACAGTCTCTTCTTCAAAATGGAGAGATTGAGGAGTCCAATCTGCCATTGTTACAAAAGGAGCAGGGCAATCATTTATTATTTGCACAATTGGGGATAATAAGGTAATTTAGTTGGAAATGTTTGAGGATATAATTGGAAGCCCAAAACTAGTCATAACATGGTGGGCCATCATGATTTGTTAATACAAACCTTTAATTTAGGATACAAATCACCCAACAATTAGTACATATTACGGGCTTTGGCTCATTGTCACGGGCTGGACAAAAAAAAAAAAAGTAAACACAATATTATTAAGGATTATGAATGATATCCTAGTGATATCATATGAAGTAAAGGTGCCCTTACTTTATTTTTTGTTATGTTTTCTTAAAAAATAAAAGAATTATAAAAAAATCGAAATGGCTAGATGATTTTTTTTTATTATAAAACAATTATCCATTTAGTCTATAAAAAGTCAAGAAATTTTAAAAAATAAATAATTATAATTTATAATTCACATGAGTATTTTGGTCAATTCATTATAGAAAATGAATGAAAATCTGATGACTTAAACTAATTGTTAGATTACTGTTAAAATCAGAAATAATGATAATTTTTATCATGAAATACCAAACATAAAAAATACCGTTGTAATTTACCCATTTTATTAAGATGAGATTTAATGAAGATACAAGCAATCACAGATAAACCCCCAAAGCCCCACCCAACACACTGCCAACAACCATGGACAAATCATGATGCACCACGTGGCTATCGTTTTGCATCCTCCAACCAGAGTTGAGCAAAACCAATATAGCATTTTCGAAGAGGTCAGATTTGTCTTTTAACAATAATAATCGGCCTGCCCAACGTTAAGTCTTGTCCTAAAGTCTAGTCTCCTGCTACAAAACCCCTCCCCTCCTGTCCCATTCTCACACTCACTGCGTGTGTTTATGCGCGAAATCCTCAAATTTCCTTCAGAATAAGAGAGCTTGAATCACGGCGGTCGATGGCGGCGCCTGAGACCCCACAACCGACGACTCTCCGCCACGCATTCGGGAATGTGCTCTCCTTCTTCGTTCTTTTACTCATCGGTGTCCTCGCTTTCTCGATCCGTCTCTTTTCCGTAAATCCTCTTCTCTCTTCATTTGCGTGCATTCCGTTATGGTTTAATTGTCTACATTTTTACATCTGTGCTCGATCGAGCAGTTAATGTAATATATGTCTGGTTAAAGAGGCATCTCACTAGTTATTTGAATTTTTTGTTTGGAATTTGAATAGGAGCGTTGAGATATAAATCTAATTGTTTTTCTTTTCGCTTGTTGACTTTTATGGTGTGTACAGGTGATTAAGTACGAGAGTGTCATTCATGAATTCGATCCTTACTTCAATTACAGAGTGACGCAGGTTTGTCGGGTTTTTGTTTACTGGATTTATGAAGATGCTATTTTCTGAGTCTTCATGATAATCTCCTGCTAGAAAATGATGTTCTTTTCCATGTTTTCAGCTTGATGATAATTTCTTTATATTTATTTACATTTTGAGAAGGACTGATCCCCGGAGATACTGTTGCGGAAGAATGGATTTATGTCTCTATAATTGTTAAA
Organism: Sesamum angolense; assembly: GCA_034509725.1. Taxonomy (NCBI): domain Eukaryota; kingdom Viridiplantae; phylum Streptophyta; class Magnoliopsida; order Lamiales; family Pedaliaceae; genus Sesamum; species Sesamum angolense. The sequence goes on along the minus strand of JACGWL010000011.1, from coordinate 5,132,780 downwards.
ATACTAATAAGAGTTCCAGAATTGAAGAGTTTGTTATGCTCAATGGAGTTGACATGCGTATACTTGACCCTGACTCTTCCACAGAAGGGCTTGACAGTAATATGGTCATACACAAGTAACTATGGCATGACCAGCCAGCTTAATTATTGTTAAATTTTTCATCATGGAAATGAGTCACCATATTCTTTATTCATTTTCTCTTGTTGCGTTTGTCTGTATGTGAAATAATGCCATTCTGTATGATTCTTTGGTTGTGGAAATCTGTATAAACTGAACAAGGAACATGACATAAGTCCTGTTGATTGCAGTATCTTACAAAAAGTGGAGTATATGACTTTTGGAATTGGTTTGATGACCGCACATGGTAAAGTCTCTCATACCCAGCATTCGGTTTGTGTTTTCTCAAGGAAAAAGCTTGTTATTTTATTTCAATTGTAATTAGCATCAAATTGATCTCATTCTATACTGTTCCAAAGGTATCCACTTGGACGTGTGATTGGTGGAACAGTTTACCCTGGACTTACACTGACTGCGGGTACTTTATGGAGGTGAGGGTTATAGATTATTGTTGTTTCCGAATAACTGTATATCCTTGGAAGAAGCTTTTTGATTAAAAAACAGATTATAAAACTAATAATTATATGGTTCAAGATTTTGACCAAACTAAGAATAAATGACTTCCCTTTCCTCTCGCTTTTTAACCCTGTAGCCATAATTGATTTGTCCCATTTGAATTTTATCGGCAGGATATTGAACTCCTTAAATATTCCTCTGTCCGTGGAGACTGTTTGTGTGTTTACGGCTCCTATTTTTTCAGCTTTTGCTTCTTGGGCAACATATCTTCTGACAAAGGTTCTGCCTGATTAATCTATGGCCTCTTTTCTACGTTATCCTCCAAGTTAATGGTTCTACATGGGGGTTCTTTGTGGAGAAGTTTATCTGTTATGTCTGCTTTATGCAGGAAGTCAAAGGTGCTGGTGCTGGGTTGACTGCTGCAGCTCTTCTGGCCATGGTACTTTATTTTAATACATAATTGTTCAGTTGTTAGCATTTTGAAAATCTGAATGGCAGCCTGCATTTCCTGTTGTGCAATGAGTCTATATGTATTGCTTACTAATTCTTTCATGATTTCTCGTTGACGTATATGATTCTAGACACATGGCTTTCCGTCCAATGTTCCAAAACTTTGCTCTTGTTACATGTATCTCATATATGAGTTTTTTCCTTTGATTGTCGAATGAGTTTCTGATTAATCTCTTTGTGGTTTTAGGTTTTTAAAATCCACAAGAGGCAAATTCTTTGTAATACTGGAAATCACAATTCATGCTAACAGTACTTTTTGGCTGATACATCTCAGAAATTAATTAACTCTAGGATCAAACTTAGGTGTTTTGTAAAATATACGAGTTGGGAAACATTCAAATGCCCTTACAATGAAATTGTTACACAGCTGAAAAACTAACATGTGCGGATCTATATGGTGCACAAGCATTGGCAGAAATGTTAGGAGACCTATTGGCATTTGTAAAATTGGAGGAAATAAAAAATTATCAATGATGTGGTAATTGCCAAAGAAATGACCAACATTGCAGATGCCAGAACATTGGAAGCCCTTAACATGATTATCGAAGTTATTGTTACTTTACTGCTTTAAGCAGTTGCATTAGTTGATGAAGTTGATGCTTAAACTTAATGAGGTTAAAGCAGTTGAATTAGCATCCACGGAAGGGGGAGTGGAAAATGTTCCAGATAATTTTAAATGTGTTACAATAAAGCTATTCTTGCTTTCCTTTTGGATAGTTCTGTTCTTAACTATATAACTCATGTGTTGTTTCTGTAAAAATTGCATCCTACAATTCGTCAAGCTTGTAAAGTAACCGGTAAATTATGGTAAATGGACTTTCCATTATGAGGAAGTAAGTGTAGGCATTGTGGTAGGTAGTTCATGTAATTGTGTAACTGTCATTTTGCTCTACGACAAGAGATAATGAGTGATTCATTTCAAAAAGTACCATGGAACTGAAGTTGATTTGAGTTTTACTCAACAAATAGTTTTTGCCTTTCTTGCAAGAAATGTATGGATATATTCTTCGAAGAAGAACTGAGAATTGGATGAGTAGAGTCTGTCCATGTGAAAAAGATTCAGAGCAAAGGATGTCAACATTTTGACATGTAGGCAATTAATTGGGGATTCAGTTGGAAACGATTCTCTGTGCTTATGGTGTCACCTTTACAGTAGGGCTGTTTTCAAGCAATAATTGAATTGTTATTGTATCCTGGTTTGTTGTAGGCCCTTCGACTCTGCTTTCCAGCTGTAGTGCAATTTTAGCTTTCCTGTGCCTGAAAAATTTCCTTCATGAGGTGGTTTGGCTGAAAAATGGCCTTTACTTTAGGACTCGCATTTAAGCTGTTGCGGAAGATTAGACTTGAGTTCAAATGTGGAAGTCACGAGTGTCATAGCCTGAACTCTTTTTACACAGCTCATTGTGAATTTCGCAAATTCAGGCTTTTCTATACTTAGTGCTTGTATAAGATACTTAGAATATTACAAGTAGCACAAGGACACCTGGATGGTTTTGATATAAGGGAAAATGTTGAGGTAGCATGCCATGAGCTAATCGGTCATTCTACAGTGGTCGACCAATGTGATGCCAAGACCAAAACTAGCGGAGGTATTTTGTGCCCAGGCACCTCCTGGATCCCACTTATTAGGCTATCAAGCAATTTACTTCATCATCATGGGAAGCTTAATTGTTTTAGGTGTCTCTTGGATATATCTAATTGAATGCTTCATTTTTGGACAAAACTGTTCCTGCTTCTAAATCTAGATTGAATTTTAACTTATTCCTGATCAATAAATTGTTCTCTGTTTCCGGAAAAAAGAACAAAAAGAATGAGAAAGAAAGAAAGAAAGACAGTGGTTCAATAAGAGTACAAGGCAAGGCAGATTTCCTAAAGCTGCATACAACTGAAAGTTTCGTGTCTAATTGCATGGATATACTTCTACTTTAGTATGCTGCTGTTCAGTGTACAGGACGATCTATCTGTGCATGTAGGTGCTGTACTTTGTGTCAGATTGTTTAATTGATACAGTAATCGGAATGTACTTGTCCTTTTCTTATTGCACAGGTTCCGTCATATATTTCTCGATCTGTTGCTGGCAGTTATGACAATGAAGCAGTGGCTATTTTTGCTTTGATCTTCACTTTCTATCTCTATATAAAGGTAATTTTTTTTTTTTTTTTTTTGCTTCTTAGTCACTTGGTATGCTGTAGTACTATCTTTATGATAACTAGTGAATTTCCTTCACAAACATTAGGTTCCCTGAGTCATATATATTTTTATGGACTTGAAGTTTTTTGTTATAATTAAATCACTAATAGCTCCATTGACTGCAGACGTTGAACACAGGATCCCTTTTTTACGCTAATCTAAATGCAATAGCATACTTCTACATGGTAGGTTTTCCTGCTGCTGCAATTAGTATCCTCTTTTTATGTGAGCCCATGCTCCTACTGTTTTCTAGCATGATGGATTATTCCTATATCTTTTCAGGTTTGCTCTTGGGGAGGGTACACCTTTATTATAAATCTTATTCCGATGCATGTGCTGCTATGCATTGTAACTGGTCGCTATTCTTCACGCCTCTACATTGCTTATGCTCCACTTGTAAGTAACTTAGTGGACAAGAACCTTCATGATATTCTGTGGAATTTGTACATTTGCTTCTGCTTGAAGGCTGAAGATGATTTTACACCTATTTGAGAATCTGGAACTTAATAATGATAATCATGAGATTAGTTATGGTGGTTGAAGAATGTAAAAGTTTGAGAAAATATTCTTCTTTTGCCTTCTGGACTGTACAATATTCTTCTCTTTTCCCTTTTATGTTATATAGAAGTATGAAAAAAGAATGTCCTGTTGATGGCTGAGTGGTTGGTGCTTCTGTTTGGTGGTTTATGGAGTCTAGGCTGAGTACAAGGAAGTGTTATAGCACACCACCTTTGTAAGGACTCCTCTGTCACTAGGCTGTCACGCGTTCCTTCCATTCTGTGAATGAGATATGGGTATAGTTGTATCCATCTCTAAAAGAGAAGAAACTTTCGCACTTAGGATTAATCTTGTCTGTGATCTTCTGTGGTGTCTATGGATGGCAGCTTCAGACATTGGAAGGTGTATGAGTTTTGATGATTTGCATTTGGATATTGAAACCAGCTTTTGTCACAGTTAAACAAGAGGTTATTAATGTTTGAATAAGAACTATTTAATTAGTTGAGCCACAAAGTTTCACTGAGTGAAACTCTCAGTTCACGTGTAAATGATATAGTTACGGAACATACATTCAGCCTGTTCTGTATCTGAAAGAATTAAATTATTTGTCAAACATTTTTGGTGTATTCCATTTCAATTAATTATGGAAGTATGGCACCGTAGTGAAATCCTAGTATACTTCTTTTCTAAGATTATCTGTATATCGTCACAAGCATAATAGGTTGAGGGTGTTAAAGCTTTTGGGATATGAAAGAAAGCACTACTTGTAACAAATCTGCAAGATAAATGCCTTTTCACAAGACTGTGTTGGTTGCACAAGTAAACTTGAAGCATACTCATTCTCTTTTTCTTTTTTTTCCCCCCTGAAAATTTCCTTTTCAACTTGGGAAGCATTGGGGCCTTTCCCAAAGTTGCTGGGGGAACAACTTTTGGTATATAGTTGTCGCAGTGTAAGGTCTGGGGTTGATGGTTAGAAGTTGTGAGGGTGGTGCTCATCATCCTTAGTAAATACACAATTTTTCCATATGTTGGTGAAATGACCAGATCATCACCCTTAGGAACTTTCCTAATATTGCATTAATATTTTACGTGTTGATTAACCTGTTCATGCAATATCAATCAGCTTTTGCTTTTTAACAAAATTTGATTTACTAGAAATTTGCTGAATTTGTGTGGCTACTCTGTTTGAGAGTTGAGATATATATATCATATTGTTTTGCCTAGACTGATCTATGTGTCCACACTAATAACTTGACTATTTGAATGCAGGTCTTGGAACATTTATTTCTTTGGTACCTGTTGTGGGTTTTAATGCTGTCATGACTTCCGAGCATTTTGCATCATTTTTAGTAAGTTGAACACTAATACTGTGTTTTTCACTTTTCGCATTTACTGTTTTTCTTGTGTTGGCTTTAATTATTTTCGTTGATGCATTTTTATGTTTACATATATTAATTTGGGGAAAAGATATAAATGAAAAAACATTGGGAAAGATGTAACTTTTTGAATTTCCCAAGTGAAAGAAAGCTTAGAATCTCCTGGACTTTGAAGAAGTTTAATGGAATTTCTGTTGCAAAACTGCAAGAGTTGAACTCTTCAATTGAATATTCTAGGCTGATAGAAATTACGATGTGCTCATATGCTTCCTTAAATCTAACTCTACTTGGAAAATAATATGAAAATGATAAGATCAAGGAAACCATTCCTCAATGAGGTTTGTTCTATAATTAATTCATGGCCATCTCATGACATGGTACTACTCTGAAGCATTAAAATCTGAGCAAGGAAAGATAATTTTTAAACCTAACCACTTGGAATGACTAAACCCTGCTTGAAAAAATTGCCAAGATACCCCAAAGTTCACTAACTTGCTATAATGATCAGTAATTGATGCTTTTAGATTTTAGATTTTCCTTGTTTCCTTCTAGAATAAATTTGCAAACTCTTAGATCAATCAGGGGATCCACCAATAAGAATTATAAAATCTTTGGATATAATGATGTCTCCTATATAAATATTAAATACTAACATGGCCCCAGGTTCATGTTACTCATCACCAGATTATGAGATCCCTTTGTATTCCTCTTCAATGGAGTATCGTTTTAAGTGAACTACAAGTTGTTGACTGTTCATAAGTTACCCTATCCAAAATGTGATGTCATTTTGACTTGGATGCATAAGCTCTTATTTTTGGTTCTTTTGCCGAAAAAGACAATCTTGTATATTTTGAAGTTTATCCTGAGTATAGATCAATGCATATAATAAAGTGGCAAGATTTTCCCTCTTGATTTAAGGGGCAACTTTTGTTGTTAATAGGGCTACAAGAATAATGTTAGGTGCTGAGGAATCAAATTCTAACTTTCTTGCCATATGCATATATGTTTCATGTGGTTCCTTGTTTTGTTACTTGTTTTATGTAAGAAATGACACCTGTAGATGGTGGATATTCTCAGTTTATTAAGACACCGGCTTTTTGGATGATTATGCTCAGGTCTTTATCATTATACATGTGGTGGCCCTTGTTTATTATATCAAAGGAATTCTCACTCCTCAAATGTTCAAAGTAGCAGTTACTCTTGTTGTGTCAGTTGGGCTGTAAGCTTCTCTCTTCTCTAATCTTCGTTATCGTTAAGGTACCATTGGACAAGGAAGAAAATAAAGAATCACTTGGCTAACCTCAATTTTTGTTGTATATTCTTGTATTTTCATTATGTTATAGTAAATTCCTCTGGTATTTTAGTAGTACTTCTTGGACTCAAAGGATCAGAGGCAGTTTCTGTGTGGAAATATTGTTAAAATAATGGACAGTCTGTTGACATAAAATGTGCTCTTTTCACTTATTATTTCTTGCCATTATTCAGGATAGTCTGCGCTGCTGTTTTAGCAGTACTAATAGCATTGGTAGCTTCCAGCCCAACAAAAGGATGGAGTGGACGAAGTCTAAGCCTGCTCGATCCGTAAGTTAATCATTTATGATATTCATAATTAAACAGGGATGAATACATTTGGTCTGTAAGGTACTTTTGGTATGCCACAATTTATAAAAGGCTAATTAGTGTCCATAGGGTAGTTTTGCTCCTTTTTCTCCCTTCTCTTGCCTATGTTCATTCAAATATTTCCTATTTGTCTTTCCAACATGTTTCCCTTTTATTTTTATGCAATCACAAGAAGTTCAATATCTCATATGATTGAATTTTATTTATATATATGAAAAATGTACACATGCATAGAGTGCAGAATGCACTAGTTATGATTAAGCTTGTGTTGTATTAATTTTGTTGCTAAACCTTGTACAATAGATGGTTCTGTAAACAAAAGTTTACTTGTTCAAATCTGTATGAGGATTCTGTTGCTTTATGAACCATTGAACCTTTAATTTCTGACCTTAAACATGCTAACCCTGTCCAACTCTTATGAGTTAAAATTATTGTCTTCTGGTGTGAGTTCATCAAATACCTAATGAATGATTTATTCATCAGTGTTATTGTGAATTTTACTTGATTATTAGTCATTCCATTGAATTGAATTGTGATAAGTGGGTTTAAGGGCTAATCAATTTCTTCTCTACCTAAGTTTTCAGAAAATATCTTCTCTGGCTGATGGTGTGCTTGCTTGTATCAATGAAGCGATGCTAGCAGCTGTCATTAGCTATGATGTGGCTCCAATATTATCTGTCCATCTTTTTTATCTTTAAAGGAATGCAAATGTGCTTGGATCAGCATCCACACCTTACCACGATCCTTCCTGTCCCATATTTTGATAGAACCAAAAGGAGCTAAAAGCTGATTAGTTTCTTTCATGATCCCTCCTCTAACAGAACTATACTGAAATTAACCAATAATTTATCTTCAAATTCCAGTTACCACAGATTGACTGTAAAACTGAAGCTGAGGCAAAAAACTCGAGAACTTTTTATTACAAATATCCAGTTTATTTTGTAGTTTCTCCTTGTTCTCTTCTTATGATACATTGGACGTGCCTGTTCAAACATTTAACTTTGCTTTCCCCAAGTTTATTTCCTGTAATATGTGGGATCTTTGGTGTGCCTGTGATGATTATTTGCTCATTTCTGCTGTTTGTAATCTGATCTCTTTCACCCTCTTTTACTGCTATTTTCTTCCATTCGTGGAATTGAGAACAGAACTTATGCGAGCAAGTATATACCAATTATTGCAAGTGTTAGTGAACATCAACCTCCGACATGGCCGTCATACTTTATGGACATTAATGTTTTGGCATTTTTGGTTCCAGCTGGCATTATTGTAAGTTCTCAATATTGTCAACTGGGAATTAGATTTTCCTCTATTATCTGAGGTACTTTGTTATCCCTCCAATTGTTTCTTTTACAATATTTGGTTTGTTGGATTTGCAGGCATGCTTTTTGCCACTTTCTGATGCAAGCTCCTTTGCAGTCCTTTATATTGTCACATCAGTATATTTTTCTGGTGTTATGGTATATACTTGACATTCACCTTAATCACACTTTTCCTTGTTTTCCTGCTACTGCCCCAAGTTAACTTTCCTTTGATGATATGCTAGGTACGCCTAATGCTTGTACTTGCTCCAGCAGCTTGTATAATGTCTGGAATTGCACTTTCAGAAGCTTTTGATGTTTTTACTAGATCAATTAAATTTCAGTTGTTTGGTGCAACACAAGACCCCAGGTCAATGTAAGCATCCTATTGATTCTGCAAATAATGATATACTAGGTATTTAAACCAGCGGACTGAAACTTATGATCTTCATAAGGCAGGGGATACCAGTAATGTTGCACAAATGATGTGGTGAAGCCTGAGAAAAGTGAGGACTCACTGAAGGAAAGATCTTCAAGAAAAAGTAAGAAGAAGGAAAAGGAGAATGTAGAAACAGTTCCCCTTGTATCACGGATTGAAAAGAGGCTTCTGGTCTTACCGTTGGAGGCTTCCCTGATTGCTATTTTCTTGCTTGTGTTGCTGGGTGCATTTTACGTGGTATGTGATAAATAGCTGATAGATCATGTCTGTCTTTGCTGAACTTGGACAATATCTTCAAGAACAACTTGCCTATGGTGGTGTAGAGGATTATGTTTTGCTGAATATTTATTTGCTTATGTGAGCGTGTTGACAAGTTGATGCAAGATGTTGTTTAGCTCATGATGAACTTCATGTCTCCTAAAAAATAATATGGGCATCAAAGGAATTCATATACTTGTGCAAGTTTTAAAGTTGACTTAACTCTGTTCACTGAATTTGGAACTATGGAATTTGTTCAACATATTAAGATATCTACTGGAAATGAATGAGGTGTTAGGTCTTGTGATTGCTGTTTTGTTACCTATCTCATTGTTGCTCTCTAGTGCTTTCTGCAGTTACCTGTCTTTTTGTAGGTCCATTGTGTCTGGGCTGCAGCAGAGGCTTATTCTGCTCCATCCATTGTGCTAACTTCTCGTTCTCATGACGGCCTTCACGTCTTTGATGACTTCAGAGAGGCATATGCTTGGTTGCGCCATAACACCGATGTAGATGATAAGGTAAGTTGTTATTGTGCCCGATTTTCTGCTTTCTCTTGTGAATTATTGTTCTTATATTAGCACCTCTGCTCTAGATACGACTAACCTGTATGAACCACCCTAGGAAAACCTGGGTTTGGAGAAGCTCGTTTCCATATTATACCAAAAGTTGACTTTCTTCCACTACTTGTGATGGTTAGCCTCATTCTAGAGAAAGTGCTACGTTTTTGGTCTACTTCAGTGAATGTGGTTTTTATCATAGCCTGAAAGACCCATGACAGATGTTTAAATGGGTTTCAATGTCTAAATAGTCTTCTAAGTGCATAATGCACCCATGACAGGCCAAACAAGGGTATTGGACGTTTTGTAAGCTGTTTATTTTGGTGACAAATTTGTGAGGGTGTATAAGTACTTGTTTTATAACTGCTTTTGTTTACTGACATCATTTACTGTAAAAGATAATGTGAAATATAAAAAGAATTGGAAAATTTCAATACCCTCACAAGCAAGGTGAAGAGGCTTGACGAGTTGACCTTTGGTTATCCGATCACCCATGACGTCGGTAGTACAAGTTACATTGCTTGGAGGGTGCTTATCAAACTCATGCACTGTATAATTTGTGACATATGGATCATGTAGTTGCAGAGTTTACTCCATTATGCATGTTGTAGTTATTCTAGCTTATAATAGTAAGGTTTATTATATATATGAGTAGGGGGACTCAAATCCAGGAGGGGAAAACAAGAGAATTAACAAATATTCTCAAATCTTAAGGCTATTGGCTTCCCTTGCCTACGTAGGATTTTGACTTTGTTTATGCCGCCTCATAGTTGTTTATTGCAGAATATTCACACTTATGTGTGTATATTCATGTGAGTTTACATGTCACAGAGCAATAATTTGTATCTGCTGAACTTTTAAAAGCCAACATTGCGCCATTGATTAGATTCCCAATGACCAATTTTTCTATTCTTCCTGCTGCTGCTGATGTATTCCAGGTTGCATCTTGGTGGGACTATGGCTACCAAACAACTGCCATGGCTAACCGCACTGTTATTGTTGACAATAATACCTGGAACAACACACATATTGCAACTGTTGGAACTGCCATGTCCTCTCCTGAAAAAGCAGCTTGGGAGATTTTCAACTCGTTGGATGTGAAATATGTTTTAGTTGTTTTTGGAGGTTGGTTCTTCAATACTAAGCAGGGAACAGTTATCTTATAGAAAAAAATATTGTCGTCACATCTGCCACCTCATTTCAGGTCTTGTTGGATATCCCAGTGATGACATTAACAAGTTTCTGTGGATGGTTCGGATAGGTGGAGGTGTATTTCCTCACATTAAAGAACCTGATTATTTGGTGAGTGTTTTATAGCAGAGGTGATATTCTTCAATGAATTCTTTGTTTTCTATATAGCAGTCTTCTGTTTGTTACTACAATGGTTGATTTTATCAGTCCAATGCTGCTGTTTACTATAAGGGTGGTAAAGAGTTTGCCAATATGCATCAATATCAACTATTTTATAATAAGGATATAGTCATTTTTTTTTTTAAATTTCAAGTGCCTGCTACTACTTTCAATACGTGAATTTAGTTCCTTAAAGTGTTCATGTATTTCTTACACCATCCATTTTTTCATTTCGCATCGTTTTGTTTTCACTCAAATAGCACCTCACTGTCTTTGTTTGATGGTAACTTTAATTGAGTTCAGAACTTGACTAGTTGAGAAACATTTCTCTAGAGTTTCTTTTCTACTCTTTGTGTGTGTGTGTGTGTGTGTCATCCTTTTATTTTTCTAGTAGGGGGATACATGTTCGATATGATATGGTACTCATTGTGCTATTACTTTTGATCTAGTTATTAGACATTGCAAATATATGTGTTACTGTCACCTGAATGAGTGTAATAGGGCGTTGTTTAATGAATTCTATCATGGTGTCTAACAGAGAGATGGTCAATACCGAATTGATTCTCAAGCAACTCCAACAATGCTTAACTGCCTCATGTACAAACTCTCGTATTACAGGTGCAGCGTTATTGGCTATACCTATGGATGTTTTTATTTCCTTCTGCTCCTTAGACAATTCATCATTTGCCTTGCTTTGTCTTATAGATTTGTGGAGACAGATGGTAGAGGCTTTGACAGGGTGAGGCACACTGAAATAGGGAAAAAATATTTCAAACTTACCCATTTTGAGGAGGTAATCATGATATAATAAACTCTTATTTATGTTGCTTACCATGTGCTGTTTAATATCCTCCATCTACTTCATAATTTACCGATCTGTATGCAATTGATGCTAATTGATTTTGGCTTTACCCCGAGATTCTTCAAGTTGATGGCTATCATCTGTTTCTGTATTTGACTATTACAAAGGGTGATTCAACAGGATGAGTATTCCTAGTTGTGCAAAGGACTTTAAAGACTAGGTGGAGAAGTGAATTATTTGTAATATGATGATATAAAATTGAGAACTTGAACAATCATTCTGTTGGGACCGCGTTGAACATCTGTTGAAATAAGGGAGTATCACTACTACTATGTCCATTCTCTTGATTGCACTATTTCATATAGTCTTGAATCTTTACTTTGTCAACAAGGCCCGAGAGTGCATCTTGTGTTTTTGCATGGTAATAGATCTGGAGAAGATACTTCTTCCTGAGCTTCACTGCTCTATTTCATTTTGTATTTGTTTTGGTGGAACTGCTCTTATGTTCTATGCATTTTCTTAAGGTATTCACCACGCAACATTGGATGGTTCGGATATACAAATTGAAATCCCCAAGGAACAGAATCCGTGGGAAGACCAAGAAATCCAAAACGGTATGTAGAAGCCTAGATTCATTGTAGTATGTAGCGAACATATTATCAAACTTCTAATATATCTTCCCCCCAATCAAAACAAAACTTAACCAATATCATTGATTCTACCGTTTGCAGAAATCTACCTCGACATCTAGCTCAAGAAGAAGCGGAGCAAGAAAGAAGAATCCTTGGCATTAGCTGAACTCGGATCTTTTATATAAGAGCGAAATATAAAAAGCAGCTCACTACAGATTTTGCATTCTCCTCTATGGTTGTTAATTTAACGTCCGGATATTGATAGGCGGGTAGCAGAGAAGTGTTGAACAATTTTTGACTTGCTGTTTAGGCTGTGACAGTAGACTGTACAAGATATCACATACACAGTCCCCTGTTTTTAAGGGCTAGGTTCCAGGTAGAACTGTTCCTAAATCATCTTACAACCATCCACATAGTAATGCATTTTGGTATGACCTCTCTAATTACTGCAATTTCTTTTCTTATTCTGTAGGCTATTACTAAAAATTAGTCCCTCCATTTTCATTTTTGTGCAGCTTTATATAAACTGAATTTCTATATTGTTAAATGGGATGGGGGTGGGGGGAAGGGATGGAGCTATATCTTGTGTAAACTTGATCCCTCGGGGAAGAGAAGCCTGAACACCGCTTGTAATAATCCAAGGAACATTTGGCAGGAATATGAACTACTGAAGGTGCTAAAGAAACAAGAACAACGACACTAAGATATTCGCAATAATCGAAAACTAAGTGATAAAACTGTTGGCTTAGCTCAATTAGTCCAGAAATAGACATCATTCAAGTGTGCAATTATGTTGATTAACTGAAGTTCGAAGGCCAAAGCGCGCAATTTCTGGGCCTAAAAAATATCTAACATGATCAAAGTCCTTTATGGTGACTTGTTCATCAAGACAGGGCTTCACCTCACCATGGAAGCCTTAGATCCTAGTGATTGTTTGAGATCGAAGGATTCAAGTTTAGAAGTGAATTCTAAGTTTGTGAAGCTTGTTTTTAACCCATACAAAGACTGTTAAGCTTACATGGGAAAATTGTAAATTTTAGCCATGTAATTTAAGGGGTTAGCATTTTTGGTCATGTATGAATATTTTTGCAATTTAGTTATGCAATTTTAATTCTTTTTAGTCAATTTAATAAAAAAAATTGTATTTGATTTGCACATAACCCAATTAAACTTAAGACAGAACAACAGATCCTCAAGAAAAGCCTACATAAGAATACAACTGTGACCAATTGATACAAACAAGAAACACAATGACGGAGACCAAAGACCAAACAAGATGAAGAGCCCAACAAAATAGAGGAGTCCGACAAATCGACGAAAAACCACCCAAAGTACAGAAAGATAGGAATAACAGAACAACAAGAAGAGAAGAGAAGGATATGGTAGAATCCATGGGAACCAGCTTCCTTGGGTGAGGAGAGTACAAGACTCTCATTCAAGAGACAACACACTCATTTGAGAGACTTCTAATTCTAGAAAATCAATTTTGATTTGATCAGTTGAGTGAAAGTTATATATTAGGGGTTGTTTGACCTTTAATTTTAAATAACCCGTTTTAAATGCTTCATACTTATTTGGTTAAACACACCAATCCAGTTTGTACACGCATATATGTATAGATACTGATAACATCTGAAGTTTAATTGCAATTTGATTTTATCAATTGAAAAATGATACAAGTATGTTTGACTCTTTGATTCAACTAATTAAGCTATCTAATTATGTTTAAAACAGTTTCCAAACCAAATTCAAACAATATTTTAGTGAAAGTCGATTCATTTATGCTTTTAAATTAGAGGAAGTCATGAGGGGAAATTCTTGCCCGGACCCGGCTGGCCCAAACCTGAACCAATTATATGGCAAGTATAATACACTTGCCTTGTGATTGATGTACAGTTTAGAGAAAGTGACCAATCACACTTGCTTTGTGATTGGATTTGTTCGACTAAACCAAGTTCAGTTCGGGTAATAATTTTCATGAAATGAGTTAAGCAAGTGCCAAAAAAAAGCTTTACTAGCATAACATTTCAAATAACAACTAGTATAGATTACAATTCAGAGACTTGCATTGCACACTAAGTACTTAAATTGGTTTGCACTCACAACACCACAACAAGGCATATTCTCCAACACCTTCTTGCTGGCTAAGTACTGATGAATTGAACCTATATATATATATATATATATAAATATGACATTCAGTTTACAAACCTACAATCCTTCCTGACCTCCTCTCCTCCATTAATGCTGCTCATCTTTATCATGGACTCCGCAAAAGCAGTGTGGAAATCTTCTTTTGAGCTCGCAAACTTATAAACTAAACTCTTAGTCTTTGGAGTGGTGAGCAGAGCTTGATCCGAAGAAAATAGGGTTTGGCCCTCAAGTATAAGTTTGTAGTAGGTGTTATCAAAGGTGGTGGAAGAAGGATCCATGGTGGTGCCTGCATTCTTGGCCTTGTTCTTGATGGGGCAAATGCTTTTCAAACTTGCTGCAAAGGCAGGGCGTAGGGTCGGGTCCACATCGTGGGTCGAGTTGAAGTTGTGGATCCGGTTCTGGAAGGATGAGCAGTGGGAGAAGCCCAGAGTGTGGCCGCCTGAGAGAGCGACGAGATCCTCCAGTGAGAGCCCTCTCAGAGAAAAGCTTTTCTGAAGCTGAGAAATGTTGAAAGCGGGAGATGGCAGTTGTGTGGTTTCACCGGCTTTTGATGTCCTTCCATCCTTTCTTCCTTTTGGAACTTCCCATGTTGGTCCTCCAGACTGTCCACAAATTGCATTGGTTAATATACAAAGGAAATTTTTTTACTCGAATTAGGTTTGATCGAACCAAATCAATTACAGAATAAGTGTATCACACTTGCTATGTGATTGGTTATTTTTTCTGAACTGTACACCAATCACAAACCAAGTGTATTGCACTTATCATATGATTGGTTCAAGTTCGACCGAACTAAATTCGAACTAGAATTTTTCATGTATAAGTCCATGTACTTGCAAAAATTAGCCATCATGTCCTGTGCACGTTACATGTACTTTTCAGTCAAATTCATGAGTTTATGGCTAGAATTGTTCTTAAATTGTCAATTATTTTTTCTTTTAATTAAAAGATGAAATTGTCAAAATTAGTTTTAACCAGATCAAAATTACTATCTTACTAAAATTGTAATTTTTCCTAATAAGCTGGCTATCTTATTCATTTTTTAAACCTCAATCAATCTTAAAATTTTGGAATTGAGAAAGGATCTCGTAAGACATGAATTATATATATAAAAAATACAATTTATCCTTTTGTGGTATGAGAAATGAGTAAAAAACTCAATGTGAAAAATAAAATAATAAATTATCCTATATATTTTAGAAAAAAAACAAAAGCAAATTATCCCCTATCAATGGTTTGATAGGGGGTAATTTGCTTTATTTTTTGAAACATAGGGGATATTTACTCATTTCACATATCACAACGGGTAAATTGCATGTAAGCCTATACATAAATATATTTTCTCAAAATGCTTTAATAATATTGTTCATTTGTTATCTATATTTTATTATTAAAAAATAATACCAATTTGGTGTCCTCCCTAATCATGTTTGTTCTTTTTTAAAAAAACTAACATTATTTCATTATTTTTTTTAAAATAAAACTTTTCTCCCTCTCTCATAATAGCTAAGTTGCATACTCTTCTCAACTCCCACTAATTTTAACTTCTTATTTTTTTATTTTTAATTTCTTTAATTTCAAAATTTTTATTTAACTATGCACGCCCATTTATATGTGCCACACGCACTAATATTTTATTATCGGAGTGTGTTTCGTTGAGTTTATACTATCACGTGTTCTATATATAATTAAATTGGCTATTTTATAAAATATTAAAAAATAAACTCATAGTAGTATATGTATATATGCAAGAGGTGATGATTTTCTAACCAAGACGACAGAATCTCTAGCGGCGAAGGCCAATATATCAGCACAGGAGACAATGCCAGGGCACACTGCTTCCACTGCCTTCTTTGCGTTTTCTATCACATAAAATGCGTGCAGAGAAACGTTTGGAGGTCCATCCCTTTCTGCTTTGTTCCCTCCTCTCGACTCCAGCAACACCGACCCATCACAACCCTTTTCAATATTATAAATTAATTAATCACAAAAAGATTGCTAAGTAATTACTCCCTTTTCCTCTGTTTTTTACTAAAAGATGAAAAGTTGAGAAAATTGCAATTTTCGTCCTGTGACTTAAGAGGTGGCAATTTTGATCCCTTTTGGTCAGAAAAACGCATATGTGGGGCACATGACCGTTAAAAATTGGGATTTTCATCCAAACGGGAGCAAAGTTGCCAAATTATAAAAATTAATTCATGCATAATCAAAATTGCCAACTCCTAAATTATAAGATGAAAATTGCAATTTCCACTATATAACGAAACTAAAACATAGTCGAAATGCGTACTAATTACCCTTATAAAACAATCATGGAAATGCATCCTGAGAAGCGCTGCGGGCACCGTTTTGTCTCTCGACGTTGCATCGCCGACGACCTTGGCCACGATGGACTCAACTTTCGGACATGATTTGTGGTAATAATTCGAACTCAGTGAACTCGAAAGTGAGATGAATGAGTGGATCGTCAATGAGCATAGCAATGCAGCCTGCATCAAGCCCATATCTCCAAGTGTTTTTTCTTTTCTTGTGTGGGGACGTACGTACGTAGTTGATTAAGATACATAGAGTTTGTTATGTGTATAAACAATCATGTATGCTCCTATATATATAGTGGAAAGATCGAGAAAAAGGCGATTCTTTTGTTGGAACTTAGTGCATGCTGATGAAGTCGTGTTTTCTAAGCATCGTTGGATGGGAATTATTGATAATCCATGTCATGTCAAACACACTACTTATTACTTTTGTTGTTTTGAACGTGGGCGAAGCTGCATGATGACTGTTCCCATGCATGGTTAAAAACATCTATTCTGTCTACACTCATAAAACTAGATGATTGATTCTTTTGCTATTCGGTATTATAGCTTAAATTAGGCCAACGAGGCCTACATTAGTTAGCGAAGTTGAAATCTCATGATCTTAGAGGTCATGGTTCGAACCTCACTAAGTGCGTGATGTTGTCTGTTGTATAGTAGGAGTTAGTCTACTGTATAGTAGGAGTTGTTGTCTACTATAATAGTAGGTGGTATTGAATAAAATATGATTATTGTAATAGTCTTGTTAGATATTGATGTCAACATGAATGATTATACTTGTAATCGATTTATTTCAATTAATAAAAGTTCATTACTCTTACCTCAAAAAACTATAGTTTAAATTAATGAATATTTCCAATATATTCTATTATATATTTGATACATTTTAAATAAGTATTGTATTTTTTTAAATGGTCATTATATGACTACATATAAATATAATTTTATTTATTTATTTTCAAATTTTACGAATTTTGTTATGGATTAAGTGAATAATTTTTTTACAATTCTTAAAATTATTTCATCCACCTCCTTGGATTTTTTTACACTCGTTTATTTGATAAAAAAAAGAAAAAAAAATACACTGAGGGGTAAATATAAATTGTTTATTGGGATTTTGATTTTTCCAAAAGTAAATATTTTGTCGGTCAAGAATACATACTAACTCACACCATAGTTCAGTTTACTTGACCAGAACTCATTTATTGCACATCTTTAGAGAAGAAATTTTTTCTAAGGCATGAAATTGTATACCATAAGAGGACTGTGCGCATGCATTGCTTATGCCAATTTTCAAATTAATTTATTATATGCTCTCTGCTAATATATTTGTGATCATTAATGTTCATATGATGATCATATAAATTTAATTATTCACTAATTAATAGCTTTATACAATGATGTAGTTAATTATTTAACTGATAGAAAGCTACGTACGTATCTTTCCTTTATTCTCATCATAGTGTAATTAAGCCTTTTTAGTGCTAATCTATTAATAATCGGTATAGTTAGGTTACTCGAATTAATATATATTGACTTGAACTTGTTAGCTTGTTCAATTCATTTAAAGGGTTAAATATTGCATTTTTGTTCCCTTAATTTATTTGGCGTTTTAGTCTTTTAACTTTCTATGATAGCATTTTAGTTCTGTATCTTTTTAATGTTTATGATTTTTTGTTGGAGTTCACATTTCTCGTCGATGGAGGTGAACTTTAGTGAGAAAAAGGACTAAATAAAAAAAATTAAAAAATACAGGATTAAATTGCTATCCTAGAAAGTTAAGGGATAAAGTTGTTGGCAAAAATGAACCAATAGAAATTAGTTTCAATTTTAAAAGGTCATGTGAGATGCACATGCATTTTTCCAAACGATAAGGGTGAACTCCAGCAAAAAAAAAAAAAAAAAAAAAAAAAAAGACTGAAATTGTGAAAATTAAAAAGATGCAGGAGCAAAATGATAAACACCAAATGACTTGAATTATGGGACCAAAAATGCATTTAAAACCTAATTAAAAATATTCATTCTCATTTTCATGAAAATTATGGATATAGTACTTTTTTTTTTTTTTAATTGCTTTCATGGGGATGTATTAATTTGTTTGAACAAATTATGATCTTTCTCTCTAGAGAGGAAGGACACATATTTTATTTTGAATTTTATTGCATCTTTTATTTTAATTATTATATACCATCAGGTATATAAAGATTATATTATTTATTTCTATACACATAGTGTATTTATGTTAAATAATAAATACTATTTATTACATAGTCAATGCATTACACCGAACAAAAAATAATTTAGCTAATATGCATAATTATATATATAAACTTAGCAATCGAGAAATAATTATTTCCAACAAACATTAATGATGATGTACATCAACTCCCAAACATGAAGCCTCTCCCCTAATTTATCTCTACTTTTTGAGATTGTAACTACTCAATGGAATCCACCGTTGTGTATGCCTATCGTAAAAAAACTTATATAGATCGGTAAAATTATATTTTTGATTCTGTAATTTATTTTATTTGTATATTAGTCCTTTTTTGACGAATTTAGTTATGAACATTTTTCATTGGTCATTTTTTGCAAAAATTTAGTCATGTATTGTTGGTCCTAACGACTCATAGTTACAGGACAAAAAAATAGATCTATTACAATGTGGAGGGGATGCAAATTATCAACCCAGAACTAAATTTGTTAAAAAAAAAAAAATCAATTGTGAGATGGTTATGACTAAATTCATAAAAAAAAGACTAAATATGTAAATGACGCAAGTTACATGATCAAAAGTACTAACGACTTAATTAAGATTACAGGACCAGAAAAAGTAATTTTGTCTATTTCTTTTATAAAATTCGATACATTGAATTCAATAAAATTTAAAATCAAATATTAATTCAATATATTGATATTTCTAAGTTAACAAACATATTCAATAAAACAACAAAATTAGAAACACTGTTAAAATTGAACTTCTGATCTCGAATTTGTTCATAAAACCTCAACCTTAATCTTAATTATTAAACTAAGACATCGTTGGCCATCTATACTATTTGTTTTCAAGGATAAGCATTTTGATTAAGTGGTTGAAATAGAAACATCAATTTCGTTACTTGACTTGATAAGTATAGCTTGTTTCCAAAGTTTCTACTTTATTAGGTATGATGCTTTGCTACTGCTATTATTATATTTTGGTTGCTAGCTACTTTGATTTTTATGAATTAATGGCTTTTTTTTAGTGAAATGATGTGATATATTTATCTACACATAAAAAATACTAATAATTAGAAAAAGTTATAACCACGTCCCCCCATAAGATTTAGTGTTAATAATAAATACATTTCTTTATTTGAAAATTTATAGATACTTCTCTGATTTTAACGTTCGTTTAACAATAAATCCATTCCATAAGGTTTTCATAAAAAAATTTCAATGAACTACCCAAATTGCCCTTTTGAATTATAAAATTTATTATTATACATATATTTTATAATTTTAGAAAATATTTAATGAACTATTATTCTCAATGAATATTTATTTTACCCAACCTCATTTTTTTATACTGTTTTAATATTTTTTCTAAAAAAATAACTAAGGGTAAAATAGAAACTTTCAAATCCTCATCTAAGAACTACGTAATAATTTTTTTATTTGAAGGGAGTATTGTAATTTTTTAAATAATAAGAGAATACTCTTAATTACATAAAATATCAGAGAAGCGGCAGCTGTAATTTACCTCTAATGACTATGCAAGTGCAAGTAATAATTATGTGTTGAAAAACTGACTAATTCATTTAAAACACAGTACTATATAATAAATTTTATCGAAAATACTATAAAATCACTATAATAAAAAATATAATATTAGTAACAAAATATTATGTGTAATGTAATAATCACAGCTTTGGAATTAGGAGGGCGCTCGGTAGCAATGTCGGTGGAGGCTGTCAGCTAAGGAGAAGGGCGAAAAGCTCAGTTGGGTATCCGATGAGATGCCTGGCGAGGCATCCCGATCAAGCTTGGTTGGAGTTAGGTCACATGAGAAAATTGATATGCTTGTAAAAAAAAAAAAAAAAAAAAATTCATATCAGATTAGCCTCAAATCTAGGAATTTAATACCTATATCTTTTACCAATCCGATCTAGTTAGTGTGTACGCTCCTGCTGACACCATCTTCGGTGATGTGCATTATTGTATAGAAATAAGACTGACGAATCAACTAGGTAGATGGGTCCTAGGCTTACTGATACTAGCTCTAGACTGAGTGCTGCCCTGTCAACAGCGTTACAAAGATTGGGTTTGTGGTCATTTAGCCCTGTAAGAGTGAGAGAGTGAGTTAGTAAAATTTGGGATACTAATATTGAGTAAATTAGGTGT
The DNA here is from genome assembly GCA_034509725.1 of Sesamum angolense. Taxonomy (NCBI): domain Eukaryota; kingdom Viridiplantae; phylum Streptophyta; class Magnoliopsida; order Lamiales; family Pedaliaceae; genus Sesamum; species Sesamum angolense. The sequence continues at coordinate 5,111,825 of JACGWL010000011.1, read as the reverse complement.
GACTTAATAGCGCCATCTGGATTGGACTTAATTCCTTTTGCTAGGAAAATAAATGACTGGGACTTCATTAATTAGATGATTATTTTATATTATTTTATAATCAACTTATTACTTTTTTTGGACAAGAAAAGGAGTTGGGCAGGTTACCCTCATTAATGGATGTATGCAAAATTTTATTTTTCGTCCTGTAATTATAGGAATATTACACTTTTAATCTTTTATTTTTTTAAAAGTATATTTAGTTCTGTAATTTTAAAATTTTTGACAAATTTAATCCTGTGGCTATTGATTGAACAGATTTAGTCATGTATGTATTTTAGTAAAATAGATTTAATATGTTATGTTCAATATGTTTGACATTTTTAATCCGATTGAGTCGGAATAGAAAAAAAATGTTAACATTTTTTTTATCTAATACAAGAAAATTGTCCAATAGCAATGAAAAATTATTAGCATCAAGATAATTAGCAAGTAAAATTCTCGTTGCTAATTTATATTATCTACTACAAGAAATTTACTTGGTAATGAATTTAGCAAGAAAAATTAACTTGCTACGAATTTACCAACGAACTATTTAAGAGATATATTAAATAATATCGATTAGAAATATAAGTTTTACTTGCTAATTAGCTCAACGCTGAATTTAGTATCAAATTTTTCGTAGCTATAAATCATTTTTCTTGTAGTTGTTGGCCGGAAAATGTGTAGTGAAATGCACGTGCAATTACCTACTTAATATCATTTTTCACAAGAAAAATACACTTTTTCTCAGCATCAAAACCCTAATTTTCTCCCCATACTTCCAATTTCTACTTACAAATCCTAATTTTTCTCCCAAATCCCCCCCTAATTCTATTCATGAAATCCTCTCGGCGTAATTTTTTTGAGTTTTTTGTTTGATAATCGCTATAATTTCAAGCTTTGCAAAAACAAAAAATTTATTCAAAAAATACTCATCATTTCAGGTCTGGGCCATGCGTTTTTGTCTCTACTCCACAACATTTCGCCAAAATCAAGCTTTTTTTTCCCCATGTTTGGAAATTTTTGGGTTTTTTCAATAGTTGTTGGGGGGATTTGGAAAACTAAGGCACGGTCTGGGGAAAATCCAGGGGGAAATTAGCCCAGGCTTTAATTGGGGGTTTGGGGAAGATAAAATATCTGGTTATTGTTATTAAGTAATGAGTGAAAACACGTGCATTTCCTCTGGTTACATATCTCACTCGCCGGCACAGGACTAAAAGTGCCACACATGTTAATCTATTCAGTTAATAGTTAAAGGATTAAATTTGTCAAAAATTCCAAATTTATAGGGCCAAGTGTGCTTTTAAAAAAAATAAAGGATGAAAAGTGCAACAACCCTATAATTATGGGACGAAAAATGAAATTTTACCGGATGTATACAAGACTTGCTATTTGGAAGAAAATCAAATTTCGGTGAGTGATACAATTATTTTTCACCAAAAATTATTCTAAATGTGCAATTTTTTTAAACTATTACGACCTTTAATTGTCAATTCCTACTTTTGTTTTTAGAACCAAAATGTCAACCTCTCAAATTATAAGATCAAAATTGTAAGTAATCCGGGAAATAATGATTTTCGTACCATAACTTTAAGTCTTTTCATTTTTTGTTTCATTAATTACGAGATTTTTATTTTTGATCCCAAAAGTTTTAAAAAGTAGCACTTTTAATTTTATATATCTTTTCATTAGATATTTAACGAAAAATAATATGTGATTACCACGTGATCATTAGGGCTTTTCCGCTTGTGGTCCTATTGGTTACAAAATTCTTATTTTTGGTCCCATAAATTTAAAAATGGTAGCACTTTTTGTCCCATGTAGTTTACAACCACGTCGTCTTTTTTGTTAAATATCTAATGGAAATAGGACATGGACCAAACTGCTTTTTTAAAGTTTTGAAACAAAAAGTGAGAATTCTGTAACCAATACAAGAACCAAAAACGAAAAAAAAACCTTAAGTTATGGGATGAAAAATATTATTTTTCCCGGAAAAATGGATTTTGTGGTCCCATATAATAGACTCATTTTCATTTAGTTCCATTTATTAAACTTTTATCACATTTAGTCCATATATTTTAAAATTTTTTCAATATTAGTCCGAAATCACTTTTTTTATCCAATTTTTAACGGAAAAATCACTTTTTCATCCAATTCACATCACTTTTCCGTTAAAAATTAGACGGAAAAGTGATTTAGGACTAACATTAAATTTTTTAAAAATAAATAAGATTAAATGTAAGAAAAATATAACAAATAGAATTAAATTAAAAATAAATTTAATATATGAAACGAAAAATACGAATTTCCCTACTTCCCACAATTAATCCATTCAAGATAACTTGGATACATTACAATTGAGATCTTGCTCCTCGCTCATAACACCACAACAAAAACAAGAAAAACAGGCATATTTATATATATTTTCAATAGTTGTTCCCAACGCATTATATCTCACGATACGCCCACTCATGTTGACTAACTGAACTGAAGCTCCTCATGCATGATCAGTCCTCAGTTTACAAACCTACAATCCCTCCTGACCTCCTGTCCTCCATTGATGCTGCTCAACTTGATCATGGATTTCGCAAAGGCAGTGTGGAAAGCCTTTTTGGAGGTTGCGAACTTATAAACTAAGCTTTTGGTGTAGGGAGTGGTGAGCAGAGCTTGATCCGATGAAAATAGGGTTTTCCGCTGGAGTATGAGTTTGTAGTGGGTGTTGTCGAAGGTGGTGGAAGAAGGATCCATGCTGATGCCTGCATTCTTTGCCTTGTTCTTGATGGGGCAAACGCTTTTCAGGCTTGCTGCAAAGGACGGGCGTAGGGTCGGGTCCACGTCGTGGGTCGAGTTGAAGTTGTGGATCCGGTTCTGAAAAGATGAGCAGTGGGAGAACCCTAGCGTGTGGGCACCTGCAAATATTAACTTTTCTTACTTTCTTTTTATTTAATCAATTACTTTTACTAAAATGTCCCTACAACAAAACATAATAGGAAAAATTATAATTTTAGTCCTGTAACTTATGGGGTGGTATTTTTAGTTCTGTACGAATTGATCATCTCAATTTAGTCATGTAATTTTAAAATTCTGGCAATTTTAGTCATTTTCCAACCAACTTGGCTGGAAATTGCAATTTATTTGCAATTTTAGCCCTGTAAATAAATTAATGTATGATAAAAAATGTCAACTCCCCTAAGTTATAGGACTAAAAATGCCAATAGCCCTTAAGTTACAGGACTAAAAAACAATTTAATGGAGACATGCGCAAATGACATATAATTTTCTGACCAAATTGGTGAAAATGGATGAAAGTTGCCAAAATTTAAAGTTATAGTAGGATAAAAAATTCCACCACCCATAAATTATAGGACTAAATTGCATTTTTTCCAAATATAATTTCATTGACAAAATATCAAATGATAATCTCAAAATTATCGTTGAAAATCTATATTAAATGGCAATAATTTTCATCTTGTCAAATTATAATTATCAGTCATGAAAATTAAATATAAAATTATCATTATAGGTAGCTCCCTACTCATGTATAATCATAATTTATTGACAATAATTATTTTATTGTCACTAAATCACAGACATGTGTTACTAACTTTTTTGTGACAACTTGTGCAAGACTATTTTATCACCACTTTGCTAGAAACACCCTTTACAAAATAATTATAATTATTAATTTAAAACTATGAAATTGATTAATTATTATCATAAAAGAAAAATTATTGATACTTAATACATAAAATTATAGTACTAATTAATATTTAAATTGTTATTTAATTTTCTGTAGTACAAATGTTCTGTATATTAATTAGTGCGTCAACTTTTCCTATGTATACATGGATTATGACTCGCTATTTAAAAAAAAAAATTGAAAATAGAATTCCAAATAACTCGTTATTTAGAAAGAATTTAAAACTCATCAATATTAAATAAAATATAGTTCAAAATTAAAATTAAATATTTGACATCCTTTAATTTAGAATCATTCAACAAATTGAAATGACTTGTTATTAACAATTTAAAGTCCATAATTTTAAAATTTTCAATTCAAATGCAACTTAAAGAAAAGAATATCCCGCTCTAAAATGTAAAAATCGTACTTTATGGTTTAAAATATTTGATCTTCCCTTTGTATTTTTTTCATAAATTAAAATTAAATTAAAAAAATTAAACAGAGAGAGAGCGCGAAATTTGGGAGACCTGTGAGAGCGACAAGGTCGTAGAGGGAGAGGCCTCTTAGAGAAAAGCTCTTCTGAAGTTGAGAAATGTTGAAAGCGGGAGAAGGCAAAAGTGCAGTTTCAGTGGCTCTTGATGTCCTTCCATCCTTCCTTCCTTTTGGAACATCCCATCTTGGTCCTCCTGACTGTCAATATTTAAATTGGGGTATAATAATTATCATTATATTTTCAAATTAAAATAAAGGTAAAGTTGGGCTTTTAGCAAGAATTATTGCATTTTATGCTCAATATATAGCATGATATTGGGAAAAAATTATAATTATCATGATTCTGTCGATGAGAGGGTGATAATTAGTTTCAATTATGTTGGAATTCAATTTTGCAATTGAATCCTTAATTTAAATAAATTAACACATTAAAGATAAAATTTTTCAAAACTGTTATCTTTGATGTGTTATTTTTTTTTAATTACAAGTTTAAATTGCAAAATTAAATTTCAATAGAACTAAAATTATCACTCTATATAATTTTTTAAATTACTTCGATGTTTTTAATCAATTAATATATTATTATAATATTCAATAGTAATATAATATTTTTAAATCAATCAATTATTTAAAGCAAATAGAAAAACAAAAACCCAACAATTTCAAATTAAACAAATAAATATTAATATACCAACATTAATTAAAAATGGACCAAGTACCTATATTAATAGGACTAGAGGTCGTCACAACCTCATCACCACATATATTATTACAGGGTAAAATGCTTTTTTAGTTCCAGCAGAATTTATTTTGATACTATAATTATAATAAGTGTTATTTTTATTTGTATAAAATTCATAATTACGTATTTTTAGTTCCAAAAAGTCATGTGCGTTGTGATTTTGGACTAAAAAGTCTCTAAATTATATTTTTTGGGACTAAAAAGACGTGATTAAGTGTTTTATGAGACTAAAAGCATCACCTACCATATTTGTGGTACCAAAAAAAATTAATTCCGTAATTATTTTATGGGATTACAGAGACATTTTATCCTATAATCGCAAGATCAAAATAATAATTTTCCTTGACATCTGCTGCAACAAAGAATGAAGGGCTCTGGTGGTAAAAGTTTTTTAGGTGAATAGTGGTTATAATAAACTTGTGTAATTATAGTATATGCAAAACCCAATACATATGCATGAGATTTGGAGATGATGATTTTCTAACCAGGACGACAGAATCTCTAGCGGCGAAGGCCAAGATATCCGCGCAGGAGACAATGCCAGGGCACGCAGCTTCCACTGCTTTCTTTGCGCCTTCTATCACATAAAACGCATGCAGAGAACGGTTTGGAGGCCCATCCCTCTCTGCTTTCTGCCCTCCTCTCGACTCCAGCAACACAGACCCATCACAACCCTTTTCAACATTACTAATTAATTATTCATCAACCATTATAACAATTAATCACAAAAAGATTGCTGCTTAATTACTCCCTTTTCCTCTGTTTTTTACTTAAAGTTTAACACGCTCTTGAAATTTCTCCTTCCATCCCTGAATTCGGAAAACATGTAATTTTCGTCCCGTAACTTAGAGACTTTTCCGACAAGATGGAACCAAATTTTCAGATAAACGATACTAACTTACCAAAATTATTTCATGCAGAACCCAAATTGTCATCAACATCCTACGCTACAGGACAAAAATTACAGGACTAAAACATTGTCGAAATGCTTACTGCTTACCCTTAAAAAACAATCATGGAAATGCATCCTGAGAAGCGCTGCGGGCACCGTCTTGTCTCTCGACGTTGCATCGCTAACGACCTTAGCGACGATAGACTCAACTTTGGGACATGATTTGTGGTAGTAATTGAAACTCAGTGAGTTCGAAAGGGAACTGAGCGAGAGGATGATGAATGAGCATAACAATGCAGCCACCTGCATCAAGCCCATATCTATATGTATTATGTGTCTAAACAATTATGGGCATATATATAGAGAGAGAAAAGAGAAAAAGGGAGAGGGAAAAAGCCGATGATTGAGGGATTCGATTGTCCTGGCGAATTCTTATGCATTATATATATATGTGTGTGTGTGTGTTGATGAAGTCGTGTTTTCTAAGCAGCGTTGGATGAGAATTATTATTAATCCATATGGCACACCACTTATTGCTTTTGTCTGTTTTGATGGATCTTGGGCAAAGTTGCATAATGACTGCTCCCATGCATGCTTTAAAACATATATATTTTGTCTGGATTCATAATTTGCTAGATGAAAGATAAACAGATGATGATTGTTTCGTTTAATTACTAATTGCACGTCGGTAATTATGATTTAAGTTGGATTTTTGAACAACAGTTTATTCCATTGGTATGGTTTGTTTTTTTTTAATTAATCGATTAATATAATTATATTATGTATATATGTATAAGTAGTTTATTGGTGGGACTCGAACTCATAATCTGTTGATTTATGGATCTTTAGTTTTGGTTGATTAAGTTAGGCTTTATTGGTTTCTATTATATCATTTTAAAAAAAAAATTATGACAAAATTGCATTTTTCATCCCATAAAATAAGGGGTATGCACTTTTGGGCATTGACTTTACTCAATTGTTTAAAAGGTCCGAATATTTCAAGTTTTTCTCATATTCAATCTCTCAAGAGCCGTTTTTCATCAAACAAATAAATGATAAAATCATGTGTTATGCACGTGACCTTTATTTTTACATCATTAGGGAAAGAACCTTCAAGAAAAATTAAGACATGAATTTGTATCGCAAAAGGTTGTGCACATTGATTGTGCCAATTAATTTTCAGGGTAAATTACAGTCGGCTTAATTGTATTTACTGTCCCGTATATTAGGGAGGGTAGCAAATCAATGACTCTAGTTAAATGGGTAGCAAATAATACCCCAGAATTAATTTTTTTTTTTTTTTTGGCAATTGAACACCGAATTTTTCAAAGTGGCCGGAATTTGCTTATTTGGACCGAAATTAGGGTTTTATTTTGGGGTTTTGCTGACTGGGGGCATTGTTTTTACTTTTTAGGTGTCATGTAAGCGCTTACATGGAAAAAAGTGAAATTATATAAAATTAATTTAAAATATTTGTATTATGTGTATAATTATAAAAATAAAATTATTATTTATATAATAAATTAAAAAAAAAAACTCCAGCCCCCCTCCCACCCACGCCCACCCCTGCCACCACCTACTCGATCCCTCCCCCTCTCCGCCCTCGACACCGTCGCCGCCGTCCCCCCACAAAGGGGGACAATGGCGTGGCCAGCCTCAGCATAGGGGGCGACGACGTTGCTGGCCCTAGGAGAGGGGAGGCGACGCGGCGTCGCCCAGCGTGTAATTGGGCGGCGACGGTCACCCAAATTCTAGGTGACCGCCGTTGCCCAAGTGCCTCGGCCCCCTTAGGGTGGTGGTGTGGTAACGCTGGTAAGGGCAATGGGGTGGGAGAAGGGGTGCCGGGGGGGGGGGGCGGGTGTGGCTTACATTTTTTTAATTAAATTAATATTTTCATTTTTATGATTTAAACTTTTTTTATATTATTACAATTTTTTTTTATAATTTTATGTATATATATTTTTAAATTTATGACATATTTTAAAATGCATAAAATTAAGTTACAACTCAGAGATTCGTGCCACGATAGCTAGTAATAATATAAATAATTCTTATTTTTATGCAATTTGATATTTTTTTCAGGCAGAGGAGAAACAAAAAAATGTCCAGTTAATAAAAAAATTTAACTAAAAGAATATTTTATTTTTTTCCACATCATTGCTTATATGGTAGGATTTTTTTCTACTTAAATGCTTAGGTGGCAGTTGATTTTTTTTTTTTTTAAATCCAATCAGCAAAAGCCACAAAATAAAACCCCTAATTTTTTTACAACTTAGCTATATCAGCAAAACCCCCAAAACAAAACCCTAATTTCGGTCCAAGTAGGCAAATTTCGGCCACTTTGAAAAATTCGATGGCCTGAGTCCTTCAATTACCAAAAAATAATTAATTCTGGGGTATTATTTGCTACCCCTTTAACTAGAGTTCTTGATTTGCTACCCCCCCAATATACGGGGTAGTAAATGCAATTAAGCCAATTACAGTCACATCCATTGAGGTTTGACATAATTATAAGTATCTTATCGTTGTTTAGAAAATTATAAATATCCTCTAATCTTAACATTAGTTTAAAAATAAACCTTTTCCGTTAGGTTTTAGTCAATATTTTTTTAGTAAACTAACCAAATGCTCTACTGTATTATAAATTATAATTTTATATACTTCTTAAAGTTTTTTAAGATATTTTTATAACTTATATGACTTATGAATTGTTTATTTTATCCACCCTTAGATTCTTTTAAAATATTTTTGAATTATTTTTTTTTAAAAACAAAAAATAAATAAGAATAAATTAGTAATAATTTCTAATGCAAAAAACCATTGATTATTCATGTGATGTTATGTAATTACTCATTAATAAATAGCTTTGCACAATGATGGACTTAATTATTTTACTAATGGAAAAGCTTATTTTCCTTGATTCTCATCATAAGTGTACGCCTTTTCCCGGCTAAATAAATCATCACTAATTGTTTGGTTGCTCGAATGAATATATATATTGGACCTCGACTTGTTAACTTTGTTCAACTACAATGAAGCCCATATAAAATAATAATATCATATCCACATAATTTCATTAATTTTAAAAAGTATTAATTAATCGTACTAAAAAGAAATTGATTTTTCGCAATGGCCAATTATCATAGTCAAAAGAAGAAAATTGTGGCAAATACGAATTAACCATTGCTTCGCAACGGCCATTTGCCGTTGTTTTCTGCAAATGTGGCTAAAACATTAGCCATGGCCAAAACGATGATAAATATTTTGACTATGGTTAGAAATTATGGCAAATATGGATTAAAAGTGATAAAAAATTAAGTTTTTATTTTGACTTTATTTAACCGTGGTTAATAGTAATGATTTACCACGGTTTTTAAGCTGTTGTCATTTATAGTGTAACGAATACTCAATTTTTTTGTAGTGTCGATATAATATTAAATGAGGGACAAGAACTTTTGGTAATTTTTTGTTGCAATATAAAAACGTAATATCGAAACTTTTGGATGCAGTAAGAAAAATCAGGGATGAAATACAATTGATTTAAATTTTAAGAAGAAACAAACAACAATAAAATTATATTTTAATAAGTTTCTCTAGTTATATTTGTAATTATTATAGAATTATTCATTTGCAATATTGAAGGGGCCATAAATTTATATAAGGATCTTCTGGAAAGTTATTATTTTTTTAATTTATCAAAATTATCAAATGTAGATCTTGGGTTCAGGTCGGCACCGAAAAAAATTATGATTTTAGAAAAATTATTAATTTATAGAATATTAATTTATAAAGGTTCTACTATAATTTTTTCGGCTCTTACCTTTGTGAAATTATTAAATAGGGGTATTTCTTTATATGGTTGAATTGAAAGATGATTTCTTTTTCCTAGACAAAATTATAATCGCTAATAATATTTTTTGTAACTGGGGAAGGTGCATGCATGTTTCTCTAGTAAATGTTATAAAGATCGATGAGAATATGTAATTTATTATATACTCAAATGTAAGAGGTTATTTATTGAAATATTACATTTTTGGTTTTTAAATATATATCTATCTATTAATATATATATTTGAAGGCGGTCTTTTACCCAAATCCTTCAATTTTGACCAAATTCTAATTTTCTAGAATTTTGAGTTTTTTTTTTTTAATTATCAAAATTCTCTATTTGGTAAGTAGGCATTAATGACATATATTTTCAATGCATTTAATATATTTAAGTTATGTCCCCTATTTGTTATTATATTAATAGATATTATTTATATTTATTCCATACTTTTGAAATTAATTTTTCAGAAACTATTATTTTCAAAAATTACATAAAAATTTATTTTTTGAAATTATAGAAATTACATAAATATTTTTTGAATAAATCAAAATGCCCAAAATTAAAAAGTTTACAAAAAAAGAAGCAAAATTACATAAATGTATTTTATTTTTAGAAATTTGAGAAATATATATTTTTAGAAATGGTAGAAATTAATAAAATTATTAGAAATTATATTTTTGAAATATTAAAATCCATAATATTTGGTATAATCATGTTTATTCTACTTCCACGCGTATTTTAAAATTAAAAAAAAATTAATTGAACATATCTATTCTTTTAGAAATTACATAATTTTTTTAAAATACAGCAAAATACACAAAAATTAAAAAGTTTACAACAAAAAAAAAGAAGAAGCAAAATTTCAGAAATTAAAGAAATGTATATTATTTTCATAATTGAGCAATTTTGACTCAATTCTAATTTTCTAAACTTTTAATTGTTAAAAATTCTCCATTTGGTAAGTAGACATTTATGGCATAAGTCATAATTTTTAATGCATTTGATATATTTAATTTGTGGTGTTGATAATATTATTCTCAAATCTATTAATATATATATGTGAAGGCGGTCTTTGACCCAAATCCTTCAACTTTGACAAAATTCTAATTTTCTAGAATTTTGAGTTTTTTTTAATTATCAAAATTCTCTATTTGGTAACTAGGCATTAATGACATATATTTTCAATGCATTTAATATATTTAAGTTATGTCCCCTATTTGTTATTATATTGATAGATATTATTTATATTTATTTCATACTTTTGCAATTAATTTTTTAGAAACTATTATTTTCAAAAATTACATAAAAATTTATTTTTTGAAATTATAGAAATTGCATAAATATTTTTTAAATAAATCAAAATGCCCAAAAATTAAAAAGTTTACAAAAAAAAAAGAAGCAAAATTACATAAATGTATTTTATTTTTAGAAATTTGAGAAATATATATTTTTAGAAATGGCATAAATTTATAAAATTATTAGAAATTATATTTTTGAAATATTAAAATTCATAATATTCGGTATAATCATGTTTATTCTACTTCCACGCGTATTTTAAGATTAAAAAAAAAAATTAAACATATCTATTCTTTTAGAAATTACATAATTTTTTTTAAAATACAGCAAAATACACAAAAATTAAAAAATTTACAACAAAAAAAGAAGAAGCAAAATTTCAGAAATGAAAGAAATGTATATTATTTTCATAATTGAGCAATTTTGACTCAATTCTAATTTTCTAAACTTTTAATTGTAAAAATTCTCCATTTGGTAAGTAGACATTTATGGCATAAGTCATAATTTTTAATGCATTTGATATATTTAATTTGTGGTGTTGATAATATTATTCTAAGATATATATATATATATATATATATATATATACACACACACACTCCAATACCGCACATATATATATTTAGTGCACATTATATATCAATTTTATTTTATAATTAAATTAAACTTTACACCGCATTCTAATTATTTTTCTTTAGTGTGAAGAGAACTTCGCCTCATTTGATTATTTGAATTAAAAAATATAGTTACTAATTAACTTTATTTATATTTACTAATATTATTTAATCTTAATTCATACTTTTGAAATTAATATTTTAGGAACTATTATTTTCAAAAATTATATAAATATATATTTTTTGAAATTATAGAAACACATAATTTTTTTTTTGAAAATACAGCAAAATGCACAAAAATTAAAATGTTTACGAAAAAAAAAAGCGAAATTTCAAGAATTACATAAATTTATTTTATTTTCATAAATTTGAGAAATATAAATTTTCAAAAACTGCAAAAATTAATAAAATTATTAGAAATTATCTTTTTGAAATATTGAAATTCATAACTTTCATTATAATCATCTTTATTCTACTTCAACGTATATTTTTAAAATTAAAATAATTTTTTAATTTGCACATATCTATTATTATAGAAAATTTTGAAAATACTGCAAAATGCACAAAGACGAAAAAATTTACAAAAAGGAGGAAGCAAAAATTTTTTATTTTTAATTCATACTTTTGAAATTAATGTTTTAGGAACTATTATTTTCGAAAATTACATAAATATATATTTTTAAAATTATAGAAATACATATTTTTTTTAAAATACAGCAAAATGCACAAAAATTAAAAAATTTACAATAAAAAGAAGCGAAATTTCAGGAATTACAGAAATGTATTTATTTTAAGAAATTTGAGAAATATAAATTTTTGAAATTGTAGAAATTAATAAAATTATTAGAAATTATATTTTTGAAATATTAAAATTCATAATTTTCAGTATAATCATCTTTATTCTACTTCAACGTGTATTTTTAAAATTAAAATAATTTTTTAATTCGCACATATCTATTATTATAGAAATTTTGATAATACAACAAAATGCAGAAAGACAAAAGAATTTACAAAAATAGAGGAAGAAATTTTTTTACTTTTAATTCATACTTTTTAGATTAATGTTTTAGGAACTATTATTTTAAAAATTACATAAATATATATATTTGAAATTATAGAAATACATTTTTTTTAAAACACAGCAAAATGCCCAAAAATTAAAAAGTTTACAAAAAAAAAAAAAAAAGAAGTGAAATTTCAGGAATTACATAAATGTATTTTATTTTCAGAACTTTGAGAAATATAAATTTTAAGAAACTGCAAGAGTTAATAAAATTATTAGAAAATATATTTTTGAAATATTGAAATTCATAACTTTCAATATAATCATCTTTATTCTACTTCAACATGTATTCTTACAATTGAAATAATTTTTTAATTTGCAAATATTTATTATTATAGAAAATTTTAAAAATACCGCAAAATGCACAAAGATGAAAAAATTTACAAAAAGGAGGAAGCAAAAAATTTTTACTTTTAATTCATACTTTTGAAATTAATGTTTGAAACTTGATTTTCAGAAATTTGAAAAAAAGAAGTGAAATTTTCAGGAATTACAAAAATGTATTTTATTTTCAGAAATTTGAGAAATATAAATTTTCAGAAATTGCAAAAATTAATAAAATTATTAGAAATTATCTTTTTGAAATATTGAAATTCATAACTTTCAGTATAATTGTCTTTATTCTACTTCAATGTGTATTTTTAAAATTGAAATAATTTTTTAATGCGCACATATCTTTTATTATAGAAATTTTTGAAAATATAGCAAAATGCACAAAAATTAAAAAGTTTACAGTAAAAAAGAAGTGAAATTTTAGGAATTACAGAAATGTATTTTATTTTAAGAAATTAGAGAAATATAAAATTTTGCAATTGTAGAAATTATTAAAATTATTAGAAATTATATTTTTGAAATATTAAAATTCATAATTTTCAGTATAATCATCTTTATTCTACTTCAACGTGTATTTTTAAAATTGAAATAATATTTTAATTCACACATATCTATTATTATAGAAATTTTGATAATACACCAAAATGCGGAAAGACGAAAGAATTTACAAATCAGAGGAAGCAAAAATTTTTTTACTTTTAATTCATACTTTTTAGATTAATGTTTTAGAAACTATTATTTAAAAAATTACATAAATATATATTTTTGATATTATAGAAATACATTTTTTTTTTTAAAACACAACAAAATGCCCAAATGTTAAAAAGTTTACAAAAAAAAAAAGAAGTGAAATTTCAGGAATTACAGAAATGTATTTTATTTTAAGAAATTTGAGAAATATAAATTTTCAAAATTGTAGAAATTATTAGAAATAATATTTTCGAAATATTAAAATTTATAATTTTCAGTATAATCATCTTTATTCTACTTCAACATGTATTTTTAAATTGAAATAATTTTTTAATTCACACATATCTATTATTATAGAAATTTTGATAATACAACAAAATGCGGAAAGACGAAAGAATTTACAAAACAGAGGAAGCAAAATTTTTCTACTTTTAATTCATACTTTTTAGATTAATGTTTTAGGAACTAATATTTTAAAAAATTACATAAATATATATTTTTGATATTATAGAAATACATTTTTTTTTTTGAAAACACAAAAATGCCCAAGTATTAAAAAGTTTACAAAAAAAAAAAAAAAGAAGTGAAATTTCAGGAATTACATAAATGTATTTTATTATCAGAACTTTGAGAAATATAAATTTTCAGAAACTGTAAGAGTTAATAAAATTATTAGAAATTATATTTTTAAAATATTGAAATTCATAACTTTCAATATAATCATCTTTATTCTGCTTCAACATGTATTTTTAAAATTGAAATAATTTTTTAATTCGCTCATATTTATTATTATAGAAAATTTTGAAAATGCCGCAAAATGCACAAAGACGAAAAAATTTACAAAAAGGAGAAGAAAAAAATTTTTACTTTTAATTCATACTTTTGAAATAATGTTTCAGGAACTATTATTTTTAAAAATTATATAAATATATATTTTTGAAATTATATAATTACATATATTTTTTTTTGAAAATACAACAAAATGCACAAAAATTAAAAGTTTACAAAAAAAAAAGAAGCAAAATTTCAGGATTTACAGAAAAGTATTTTATTTTCAGAAATTTGAGAAATATAAATTTTCAGAAACTGCAAGAGTTAATAAAATTATTAGAAATTATATTTTTGAAATATTGAAATTCATAACTTTCAATATAATCATCTTTATTCTACTTCAACATGTATTTTTAAAATTGAAATAATTTTTAAATTCGCACATATCTATTATTATAGAAATTTTGAAAATACAGCAAAATGCACAAAGACGAAAAATTTACAAAAAGAGGAAGCAAAATTTTTTACTTTTAATTCATACTTTTGAAATTAATGTTTTAGGAACTATTATTTTCAAAAATTACATAAATATATATATTTTGAAATTATAGAATTACATATTTTTTTTAAAAATACAGCAAAATGCACAAAATTAAAAAGTTTAAAAAAAAAAGAAACAAAATTTCAGGATTTACAAAAAAGTATTTTATTTTCAGAAATTTGAGAAATATAAATTTTCAGAAACTGCAAGAGTTAATAAAATTATTAGAAATTATATTTTTGAAATATTAAAATTCATAATTTTCAGTATAATCATCTTTATTCTACTTCAACGTGTATTTTTAAAATTAAAATAATTTTTTAATTCACACATATCTATTATTATAGAAATTTTGAAATACAGCAAAATGCAAAGACGAAAAAATTTACAAAACAGAGGAAGCAAATTTTTTTTACTTTTAATTCATACTTTTTAGATTAATGTTTTAGGAACTATTATTTTAAAAAAATTACATAAATATATATTTTGAAATTATAGAAATACATTTTTTTTTTAAAATACAACAAAATGCAAATTTAAAAAGTTTACAAAAAAAAAAGAAGTGAAATTTCAGGAATTACAGAAATGTATTTTATTTTAAGAAATTTGAGAAATATAAATTTTCAAAATTGTTGAAATTATTAGAAATTATATTTTCGAAATATTAAAATTCATAATTTTCAGTATAATCATCTTTATTCTACTTCAACGTGTATTTTTAAAATTGAAATAATTTTTTAATTCGCACATATCTATTATTATAGAAATTTTGAAATACAACAAAATGCACAAAGACGAAAGAATTTACAAAAAAGAGGAAGCAAAAATTTTTACTTTTAATTCATACTTTTGATTAATGTTTTAGGAACTATTATTTTAAAAAATTACATAAATATATATTTTGAAATATTATAGAAATACATTTTTTTTTGAAAACACAACAAAATGCCCAAAATTAAAAAGTTTACAAAAAAAAAAAAAAAAGAAGTGAAATTTCAGGAATTACATAAATGTATTTTATTATCAGAACTTTGAGAAATATAAATTTTCAGAAACTGTAAGAGTTAATAAAATTATTAGAAATTATATTTTTGAAATATTGAAATTCATAACTTTCAATATAATCATCTTTATTCTACTTCAACATGTATTTTTAAAATTGAAATAATTTTTTAATTCGCACATATTTATTATTATAGAAATTTTGAAAATACAGCAAAATGCACAAAGACGAAAAAATTTACAAAAGAGGAAGCAAAATTTTTTACTTTTAATTCATACTTTTGAAATTAATGTTTCAGGAACTATTATTTTTAAAAATTACATAAATATATATTTTGAAATTATAGAATTACATATATTTTTTTAAAATACAGCAAAATGCACAAAAATTAAAAAGTTTACAAAAAAAAAAAAGAAACAAAATTTCAGGATTTACAGAAAAGTATTTTATTTTCAGAATTTGAGAAATATAAATTTTCAGAAATTGCAAGAGTTAATAAAATTATTAGAAATTATATTTTTGAAATATTGAAAATTCATAATTTTCAGTATAATCATCTTTATTCTACTTCAACGTATTTTTAAAATTAAATAATTTTTTAATTCGCACATATCTATTATTATAGAAATTTTGAAATACAGCAAAATGCAAAAGACGAAAGAATTTACAAAAAGAGGAAGCAAATTTTTTTACTTTTAATTCATACTTTTTAATTAATGTTTTAGGAACTATTATTTTAAAAAATTACATAAATATATATTTTGAATTATAGAAATACATTTTTTTTGAAAACACAACAAAATGCCCAAATTTAAAAAGTTTACAAAAAAAAAAAGAAGTGAAATTTCAGGAATTACAGAAATGTATTTTATTTTAAGAAATTTGAGAAATATAAATTTTCAAAATTGTAGAAATTATTAGAAATTATATTTTGAAATATTAAAATTCATAATTTTCAGTATAATCATCTTTATTCTACTTCAACGTGTATTTTTAAAATTGAAATAATTTTTTAATTCACACATATCTATTATTATAGAAATTTTGATAATACAACAAAATGCAAAAGACGAAAGAATTTACAAAACAGAGGAAGCAAAATTTTTTACTTTTAATTCATACTTTTTAATTAATGTTTTAGGAACTAATATTTTAAAAAATTACATAAATATATATTTTTGAATTATAGAAATACATTTTTTTTTTGAAAACACACAAAATGCCCAAATTAAAAAGTTTACAAAAAAAAAAAAAGAAGTGAAATTTCAGGAATTACATAAATGTATTTTATTTCAGAACTTTGAGAAATATAAATTTTCAGAAACTGTAAAGTTAATAAAATTATTAGAAATTATATTTTTAAAATATTGAAATTCATAACTTTCAATATAATCATCTTTATTCTGCTTCAACGTATTTTTTTAAAATTGAAATAATTTTTTTAATTCGCACATATTTATTATTATAGAAATTTTGAAAATAGCAAAATGCACAAAGACGAAAAAATTTACAAAAAGGAGGAAGGAAAAAATTTTTACTTTTAATTCATACTTTTGAAAGTAATGTTTCAGGAACTATTATTTTTAAAAATTACATAAATATATATTTTTGAAATTATAGAATTACATATATTTTTTTAAAATACAACAAAATGCACAAAAATTTAAAGTTTACAAAAAAAAAGAAGCAAAATTTCAGGATTTACAGAAAGTATTTTATTTTCAGAACTTTGAGAAATATAAATTTTCAGAAACTGCAAGAGTTAATAAAATTATTAGAAATTATATTTTTGAAATATTGAAATTCATAACTTTCAATATAATCATCTTTTATTCTACTTCAACATGTATTTTTAAAATTGAAATAATTTTTTAATTCGCACATATCTATTATTATAGAAATTTTGAAAAATACAGCAAAATGCACAAAGACGAAAAAATTTACAAAAAAGAGGAAGCAAAATTTTTTTACTTTTAATTCATACTTTTGAAATTAATATTTTAGGAACTATTATTTTCAAAAATTACATAAATATATATTTTGAAATTATAGAATTACATATATATTTTTTTTAAAAATACAGCAAAATGCACAAAAATTAAAAAGTTTACAAAAAAAAAAAGAATTTCAGGAATTACAAAAATGTATTTTATTTTCAGAACTTTGAGAAATATAAATTTTCAGAAACTGCAAGAAATAAAATTATTAGAAATTATATTTTTGAAATATTAAAATTCATAATTTTCAGTATAATCATCTTTATTCTACTTCAACGTGTATTTTTAAAATTAAAATAATTTTTTAATTCACACATATCTATTATTATAGAAATTTTGAAATACAGCAAAATGCACAAAGACGAAAGAATTTACAAAAAGAGGAAGCAAATTTTTTTTACTTTTAATTCATACTTTTGAATTAATGTTTTAGGAACTATTATTTTAAAAAATTACATAAATATATATTTTTGAATTATAGAAATACATTTTTTTTTTTAAAAACACAACAAAATGCACAAAAAAAAGTTTACAAAAAAAAAAGAAGTGAAATTTCAGGAATTACAGAAATGTATTTTTTTTAAGAAATTTGAGAAATATAAATTTTCAAAATTAAATTATTAGAAATTATATTTTTGAAATATTGAAATTCATAATTTTCAGTATAATCATCTTTATTCTACTTCAACGTGTATTTTTAAAATTGAAATAATTTTTTAATTCGCACATATCTATTATTATAGAAATTTTTGAAATACAACAAAATGCACAAAGACGAAAGAATTTACAAAAAAGAGGAAGCAAAATTTTTTTACTTTTAATTCATACTTTTTGATTAATGTTTTAGGAACTATTATTTTAAAAAATTACATAAATATATATTTTTGAATTATAGAAATACATTTTTTTTTGAAAACACAACAAAATGCCCAAAATTAAAAGTTTACAAAAAAAAAAAAAAGAAGTGAAATTTCAGGAATTACATAAATGTATTTTATTTCAGAAATTTGAGAAATATAAATTTTCAGAAACTGTAAGATTAATAAAATTATTAGAAATTATTTTTAAATATTGAAATTCATAACTTTCAATATAATCATCTTTATTCTACTTCAACATGTATTTTTAAAATTGAAATAATTTTTTAATTCGCACATATCTATTATTATAGAAATTTTTGAAAATACAGCAAAATGCACAAAGACGAAAAAATTTACAAAAGAGGAAGCAAAAATTTTTACTTTTAATTCATTTTGAAATTAATGTTTAGGAACTATTATTTTCAAAAATTACATAAATATATATTTTGAAATTATAGAATTACATATATATTTTTTTTAAAAATACAGCAAAATGCACAAAAATTAAAAAGTTTACAAAAAAAAAAAGCAAAATTTCAGGATTTACAGAAAAGTATTTTATTTTCAGAAATTTGAGAAATATAAATTTTCAGAACAAATTAATAAAATTATTAGAAATTATATTTTTGAAATATTGAAAATTCATAATTTTCAGTATAATCATCTTTATTCTACTTCAACGTGTATTTTTAAAATTAAAATAATTTTTTAATTCGCACATATCTATTATTATAGAAATTTTTGAAATACAGCAAAATGCACAAAGACGAAAGAATTTACAAAAAGAGGAAGCAAATTTTTTTACTTTTAATTCATACTTTTTAGATTAATGTTTTAGGAACTATTATTTTAAAAAATTACATAAATATATATTTTAATTATAGAAATACATTTTTTTTTGAAAACACAACAAAATGCCCAAAATTAAAAAGTTTACAAAAAAAAAAAAAAAGTGAAATTTCAGAATTACAGAAATGTATTTTATTTTAGAAATTTGAGAAATATAAATTTTCAAAATTGAGAAATTATTAGAAATATTATATTTTTGAAATATTAAATTCATAATTTTCAGTATAATCATCTTTATTCTACTTCAACGTGTATTTTTAAAATTGAAATAATTTTTTAATTCACACATATCTATTATTATAGAAATTTTGAAATACAACAAAATGCAAAGACGAAAGAATTTACAAAAAAGAGGAAGCAAAATTTTTTACTTTTAATTCATACTTTTGAAATTAATGTTTTAGGAACTATTATTTTAAAAAATTACATAAATATATATTTTTGAATTATAGAAATACATTTTTTTTTTGAAAAACACAAAAATGCACAAAATTAAAAAGTTTACAAAAAAAAAAAGAAGTGAAATTTCAGGAATTACATAAATGTATTTTATTTTCAGAAATTTGAGAAATATAAATTTTCAGAAACTGCAAGATTTAATAAAATTATTAGAAATTATATTTTTGAAATATTGAAATTCATAACTTTCAATATAATCATCTTTATTCTACTTCAACATGTATTTTTAAAATTGAAATAATTTTTTAATTCGCACATATTTATTATTATAGAAATTTTGAAAATACAGCAAAATGCACAAAGACGAAAAATTTACAAAAAGGAGGAAGCAAAAAAATTTTACTTTTAATTCATACTTTTGAAATTAATGTTTTAGGAACTATTATTTTAAAAAATTACATAAATATATATTTTTAATTATAGAATTACATATTTTTTTTTTGAAAATACAGCAAAATGCCAAAAATTAAAAGTTTACAAAAAAAAAAGAAGAAATTTCAGGAATTACAGAAAAGTATTTTATTTTCAGAACTTTGAGAAATATAAATTTTCAGAAAATTGCAAGAGTTAATAAAATTATTAGAAATTATATTTTTGAAATATTGAAATTCATAACTTTCAATATAATCATCTTTATTCTACTTCAATGTATTTTTAAAATTGAAATAATTTTTTAATTCGCACATATTTATTATTATAGAAAATTTTGAAAATACCGCAAAATGCACAAAGACGAAAAAATTTACAAAAAGGAGGAAGCAAAAATTTTACTTTTAATTCATACTTTTGAAATAATGTTTAGGAACTATTATTTTTAAAAATTACATAAATATATATTTTTGAAATTATAGAAACATATATTTTTTTTTTTGAAAATACAGCAAAATGCACAAAAATTAAAGTTTACAAAAAAAAAAGAAGCAAAATTTCAGGATTTACAGAAATGTATTTTATTTTCAGAAATTTGAGAAATATAAATTTTCAGAAACTGCAAGATTAATAAAATTATTAGAAATTATATTTTTGAAATATTGAAATTCATAATTTCAGTATAATCATCTTTATTCTACTTCAACGTGTATTTTTAAAATTAAATAATTTTTTAATTCGCACATATCTATTATTATAGAAATTTTTATAATACAGCAAAATGCAAAGACGAAAGAATTTACAAAAAGAGGAAGCAAAATTTTTTACTTTTAATTCATACTTTTTAGATTAATGTTTAGGAACTATTATTTTAAAAAATTACATAAATATATTTTTTGAATTATAGAAATACATTTTTTTTTGAAAACACAACAAAATGCCCAAAAATTAAAAAGTTTACAAAAAAAAAAAGAAGTGAAATTTCAGAATTACAGAAATGTATTTTATTTTAGAAATTTGAGAAATATAAATTTTCAAAAAGAAATTATTAGAAATTTTTGAAATATTAAAATTCATAATTTTCAATAATCATCTTTATTCTACTTCAACGATTTTTTAAATTGAAATAATTTTTTAATTCACACATATCTATTATTATAGAAATTTTGAAATACAGCAAAATGCAAAGACGAAAAATTTACAAAAAGAGGAAGCAAAATTTTTACTTTTAATTCATACTTTTAGATTAATGTTTTAGGAACTATATTTTTAAAAAATTACATAAATATATATTTTGAATTATAGAAATACATTTTTTTTTGAAAACACAGCAAAATGCCCAAAAATTAAAAAGTTTACAAAAAAAAAGAAGTGAAATTTCAGGAATTACAGAAATGTATTTTATTTTAAGAAATTTGAGAAATATAAATTTTCAAAATTGTAGAAATTATTAGAAATTATATTTTTGAAATATTAAAATTTATAATTTCAGTATAATCATCTTTATTCTACTTCAACGTGTATTTTTAAAATTGAAATAATTTTTAATTCACACATATCTATTATTATAGAAATTTTGAAATACAACAAAATGCGGAAAGACGAAAGAATTTACAAAACAGAGGAAGCAAAAATTTTACTTTTAATTCATACTTTTTAGATTAATGTTTTAGGAACTATATTTTAAAAATTACATAAATATATATTTTTGATATTATAGAAATACATTTTTTTTTGAAAACACAACAAAATGCCCAAAATTAAAAAGTTTACAAAAAAAAAAAAGAAGTGAAATTTCAGGAATTACATAAATGTATTTATTATTCAGAACTTTGAGAAATATAAATTTTCAGAAACTGTAAGAGTTAATAAAATTATTAGAAATTATATTTTTGAAATATTGAAATTCATAACTTTCAATATAATCATCTTTATTCTACTTCAACATGTATTTTTAAAATTGAAATAATTTTTTAATTCGCTCATATATTATTATAGAAATTTTAAAATACCGCAAAATGCACAAAGACGAAAAAATTTACAAAAAGGAGAAGCAAAAAAAATTTTTACTTTTAATTCATACTTTTGAAATTAATGTTTCAGGAACTATTATTTTTAAAAATTACATAAATATATATTTTTGAAATTATAAAATTACATATATATTTTTTTTTAAAATACACAAAATGCACAAAAATTTAAAAGTTTACAAAAAAAAGAAGCAAAATTTCAGGATTTACAGAAAAGTATTTTATTTTCAGAACTTTGAGAAATATAAATTTCAGAAACTGCAAGAGTTAATAAAATTATTAGAAATTATATTTTTGAAATATTGAAATTCTTAACTTTCAATATAATCATCTTTATTCCGCTTCAACATTTATTTTTAAAATTGAAATAATTTTTTAATTCGCTCATATTTATTATTATAGAAATTTTGAAAATACCGCAAAATGCACAAAGAATGAAAAATTTACAAAAAGGAAGAAGCAAAAAAATTTTACTTTTAATTCATACTT